>OZ012704.1:64630936-64842886 GCA_963942595.1 Cylloceria caligata | reverse complement strand
CCAAAGGTGAACCGAGACCGCAAAATCCATGCCAAAGTCGCTTAAAAATCAAGGTCATGTTGACAGTTTTCTTCGATTATCGTGGTGTGGTGCATTACGAATTCCTTCCCACTGGCCAAACTATCAACAAGGAATATTATTTAAGTGTTATGCGTCGTTTGCGTGAAGCTATTTGCAAGAAAAGGCCAGAATTATGGAAAGACAACACTTGGATTTTGCACCACGATAATGCACCGTCGCTCACAGCACTGGTTCTTCGTGAGTTTTTCGCCAAAAACTCCACTCATGTCGCTCCACAACCACCGTATTCGCCTGATTTAGCACCGTGTGACTTCTGGTTGTTCCCAAAGCTCAAGAGACCACTCCGGGGAAATCGTCTTGAGTCGATTGAAGAGATCAAACGTGAATCGCTACGCGCATTGAAGGCTATACCTGAGGACGACTTTTTAGCATGCTTCAAACATTGGAAAAAACGTTGGCATAAGTGTATTGTAGCTAGGGGGGATTATTTTGAGGGGGATGAAATCGATTTGGAAGAATAAATAAAAAATTTTAATTTTAAAACAAAATTCACCTTACTTTTTTAACACAGTAGTATGTATATAAATAGCGATATTAAATTTTAATATTTCAATAATTAAAGATAAAGAATCAAATTTGTCTAAATATATTCGTTACATTACATGTATTTCCGTTGAGGATTAGTCAGAGTGGGCTGGCATAGAACCGATCGAATACCGTTTGAAGGAGATCAAAGAAACCTCTAAGATAGTGTGTATTTTTGCGTTAGAGTCAATGCAGAGACAACTGACGTTAAACGTTCATTTGAGTCGGTCGTGATTTATGCCGCGGCTGTACAAAGAGTACAGGCCGAAAGTACTAGTATATACTATATGCGATACACCGATATATTTACCTCGTTCCCGGTGGAGTTGAAGAAGTCACCTCCATCAACCGACGTAAACCGCGGCTCGGTAATCACGATGCAGTCTTAAACGCTGTGGCACGTCGTATGAATTCACGGATTGCGATACCTCACGCACCATATATATACGCACCAGAGAATTCAATTTTGATAAACCCTCAAGCTTTGCACTTTCGTCCTTTTCGATAGTCCATCCGTGCCATGTTCACTCGGTATTCTGCCACTCATTGGTTCGCGCACTGAAGCTATAAACACATTGTCGAACATGACAGCCGTTTATTTAATGAAATCGACGGCTTTACAGCCAAGACAAAATCTACAGTCCGCTACACCGCACCGAAAACTATTTTTGATAATTGAAGAGAAATAATATTTCGCCGAGAAGCAACGGGTGCTCGTGGCTATGTAGGCATCTGTGAAGCAGTAACAGCCAGCAGTCTCAGCACGAAATGCAAACATGTAGACATAAAAGTTGCTCTCGTAAAGTCGGATTAACCGTCCAATGTCATCGCTAAGAAAAATTGCAACAAATATCTGCACGTATATAGTCATGCAACGGACGGACGGACGGACGAACGGACGAACGGACGAACGGACGAACGTACGAACGGACGAACGGACGAACGGACGAACGGACGAACGGACGAACGGACGAACGGACGACCGGACGAACGGACGAACGGACGAACGGACGAACGGACGAACGGACGAACGGACGAACGGACGAACGGACGAACGGACGAACGGACGAACGGACGAACGGACGAACGGACGAACGGACGAACGGACGAACGGACGAACGGACGAACGGACGAACGGACGAACGGACGAACGGACGAACGGACGAACGGACGAACGGACGAACGGACGAACGGACGAACGGACGAACGGACGAACGGACGAACGGACGAACGGACGAACGGACGAACGGACGAACGGACGAACGGACGAACGGACGAACGGACGAACGGACGAACGGACGAACGGACGAACGGACGAACGGACGAACGGACGAACGGACGAACGGACGAACGGACGAACGGACGAACGGACGACCGGACGAACGGACGAACGGACGAACGGACGAACGGACGAACGGACGAACGGACGAACGGACGAACGGACGAACGGACGAACGGACGAACGGACGAACGGACGAACGGACGAACGGACGAACGGACGAACGGACGAACGGACGAACGGACGAACGGACGAACGGACGAACGGACGAACGGACGAACGGACGAACGGACGAACGGACGAACGGACGAACGGACGAACGGACGAACGGACGAACGGACGAACGGACGAACGGACGAACGGACGAACGGACGAACGGACGAACGGACGAACGGACGAACGGACGAACGGACGAACGGACGAACGGACGAACGGACGAACGGACGAACGGACGAACGGACGAACGGACGAACGGACGAACGGACGAACGGACGAACGGACGAACGGACGAACGGACGAACGGACGAACGGACGAACGGACGAACGGACGAACGGACGAACGGACGAACGGACGAACGGACGAACGGACGAACGGACGAACGGACGAACGGACGAACGGACGAACGGACGAACGGACGAACGGACGAACGGACGAACGGACGAACGGACGAACGGACGAACGGACGAACGGACGAACGGACGAACGGACGAACGGACGAACGGACGAACGGACGAACGGACGAACGGACGAACGGACGAACGGACGAACGGACGAACGGACGAACGGACGAACGGACGAACGGACGAACGGACGAACGGACGAACGGACGAACGGACGAACGGACGAACGGACGAACGGACGAACGGACGAACGGACGAACGGACGAACGGACGAACGGACGAACGGACGAACGGACGAACGGACGAACGGACGAACGGACGAACGGACGAACGGACGAACGGACGAACGGACGAACGGACGAACGGACGAACGGACGAACGGACGAACGGACGAACGGACGAACGGACGAACGGACGAACGGACGAACGGACGAACGGACGAACGGACGAACGGACGAACGGACGAACGGACGAACGGACGAACGGACGAACGGACGAACGGACGAACGGACGAACGGACGAACGGACGAACGGACGAACGGACGAACGGACGAACGGACGAACGGACGAACGGACGAACGGACGAACGGACGAACGGACGAACGGACGAACGGACGAACGGACGAACGGACGAACGGACGAACGGACGAACGGACGAACGGACGAACGGACGAACGGACGAACGGACGAACGGACGAACGGACGAACGGACGAACGGACGAACGGACGAACGGACGAACGGACGAACGGACGAACGGACGAACGGACGAACGAACGAACGAACGAACGAACGAACGAACGAACGAACGAACGAACGAACGAACGAACGAACGAACGAACGAACGAACGAACGAACGAACGAACGAACGAACGAACGAACGAACGAACGAACGAACGAACGAACGAACGAACGAACGAACGAACGAACGAACGAACGAACGAACGAACGAACGAACGAACGAACGAACGAACGAACGAACGAACGAACGAACGAACGAACGAACGAACGAACGAACGAACGAACGAACGAACGAACGAACGAACGAACGAACGAACGAACGAACGAACGAACGAACGAACGAACGAACGAACGAACGAACGAACGAACGAACGAACGAACGAACGAACGAACGAACGAACGAACGAACGAACGAACGAACGAACGAACGAACGAACGAACGAACGAACGAACGAACGAACGAACGAACGAACGAACGAACGAACGAACGAACGAACGAACGAACGAACGAACGAACGAACGAACGAACGAACGAACGAACGAACGAACGAACGAACGAACGAACGAACGAACGAACGAACGAACGAACGAACGAACGAACGAACGAACGAACGAACGAACGAACGAACGAACGAACGAACGAACGAACGAACGAACGAACGAACGAACGAACGAACGAACGAACGAACGAACGAACGAACGAACGAACGAACGAACGAACGAACGAACGAACGAACGAACGAACGAACGAACGAACGAACGAACGAACGAACGAACGAACGAACGAACGAACGAACGAACGAACGAACGAACGAACGAACGAACGAACGAACGAACGAACGAACGAACGAACGAACGAACGAACGAACGAACGAACGAACGAACGAACGAACGAACGAACGAACGAACGAACGAACGAACGAACGAACGAACGAACGAACGAACGAACGAACGAACGAACGAACGAACGAACGAACGAACGAACGAACGAACGAACGAACGAACGAACGAACGAACGAACGAACGAACGAACGAACGAACGAACGAACGAACGAACGAACGAACGAACGAACGAACGAACGAACGAACGAACGAACGAACGAACGAACGAACGAACGAACGAACGAACGAACGAACGAACGAACGAACGAACGAACGAACGAACGAACGAACGAACGAACGAACGAACGAACGAACGAACGAACGAACGAACGAACGAACGAACGAACGAACGAACGAACGAACGAACGAACGAACGAACGAACGAACGAACGAACGAACGAACGAACGAACGAACGAACGAACGAACGAACGAACGAACGAACGAACGAACGAACGAACGAACGAACGAACGAACGAACGAACGAACGAACGAACGAACGAACGAACGAACGAACGAACGAACGAACGAACGAACGAACGAACGAACGAACGAACGAACGAACGAACGAACGAACGAACGAACGAACGAACGAACGAACGAACGAACGAACGAACGAACGAACGAACGAACGAACGAACGAACGAACGAACGAACGAACGAACGAACGAACGAACGAACGAACGAACGAACGAACGAACGAACGAACGAACGAACGAACGAACGAACGAACGAACGAACGAACGAACGAACGAACGAACGAACGAACGAACGAACGAACGAACGAACGAACGAACGAACGAACGAACGAACGAACGAACGAACGAACGAACGAACGAACGAACGAACGAACGAACGAACGAACGAACGAACGAACGAACGAACGAACGAACGAACGAACGAACGAACGAACGAACGAACGAACGAACGAACGAACGAACGAACGAACGAACGAACGAACGAACGAACGAACGAACGAACGAACGAACGAACGAACGAACGAACGAACGAACGAACGAACGAACGAACGAACGAACGAACGAACGAACGAACGAACGAACGAACGAACGAACGAACGAACGAACGAACGAACGAACGAACGAACGAACGAACGAACGAACGAACGAACGAACGAACGAACGAACGAACGAACGAACGAACGAACGAACGAACGAACGAACGAACGAACGAACGAACGAACGAACGAACGAACGAACGAACGAACGAACGAACGAACGAACGAACGAACGAACGAACGAACGAACGAACGAACGAACGAACGAACGAACGAACGAACGAACGAACGAACGAACGAACGAACGAACGAACGAACGAACGAACGAACGAACGAACGAACGAACGAACGAACGAACGAACGAACGAACGAACGAACGAACGAACGAACGAACGAACGAACGAACGAACGAACGAACGAACGAACGAACGAACGAACGAACGAACGAACGAACGAACGAACGAACGAACGAACGAACGAACGAACGAACGAACGAACGAACGAACGAACGAACGAACGAACGAACGAACGAACGAACGAACGAACGAACGAACGAACGAACGAACGAACGAACGAACGAACGAACGAACGAACGAACGAACGAACGAACGAACGAACGAACGAACGAACGAACGAACGAACGAACGAACGAACGAACGAACGAACGAACGAACGAACGAACGAACGAACGAACGAACGAACGAACGAACGAACGAACGAACGAACGAACGAACGAACGAACGAACGAACGAACGAACGAACGAACGAACGAACGAACGAACGAACGAACGAACGAACGAACGAACGAACGAACGAACGAACGAACGAACGAACGAACGAACGAACGAACGAACGAACGAACGAACGAACGAACGAACGAACGAACGAACGAACGAACGGACGAACGGACGAACGGACGAACGGACGAACGAACGAACGAACGAACGAACGAACGAACGAACGAACTTCTTCCCTCGTTACCAACAAGAAGAATTAGATTTTCGCGCGGAAAGTATAGAAATATCACAGATCGCCGAGTGAAGAATAAAAACGTAACTTCGTTTTCGAAAATTGGAACAAAAATTAATTTCTCCAACTCGTATTTTTCATTTATCGTTTATAACGAGTTTTTAATACCACTGGATCAGTAGTATTTAATAGTGTAAATAGGAAAATTATTTTCTCACTCGATAGTTACTCACGAAAACCATAGAAAATTCGATCTGGTTTTGTGGTTTTAATGTCATCGACATCCTTCGTCAAAAATTGAGATATCACAATGGAAATTATATTTGCCAGAGTGATAGGACCATTTTATTTTTAGCTCAAACGTTGTAGGCATGTCGGTTAAAAGAAATTAATTCTGTATCTTTGTATGTATTTCTGCATGTTTCAACAACTCGATCGGCAATTTTGGCTAAAATCATATAATTTCCTCCTCTCGATGAATCAGCGCAACGAGTTGTTTTTGCAAACACTTTTTAGCAAAGATTTGCTAAAAACATTCGATAATTAAAAAGCGTTGATTTGCATATTGAGTTACATTATCCTCAACACCCGATCCATACATCTGTCCCGACCTACATACCATATGAACCAACGAAAGATATGAAGTTAATACGGTAGGTACGAGCAAATGATTTGTGCTGATTCGTTTCATTCAGAATAATTAATTTATCATAGAGCATTAAAAGTGGAAGACCAAAGGAGAGCTAAGAAAAAACTAACCGAGTATTGAGGACCTGATTTTAAAAAAGTGTGTAAAACGGTCCCCGTGCTGATTCGAGTTTATCGTTACGAATGATAGCTGAGTAGATGTCAATAACGAACATTATTTTCTCAGTACGAAATTTACGCAGTGTTCATCCTTGCAACTATTATTTAAGAACAAAAAAAGGGTTCACAAATATATTTCCACCAGGCGTTTCTCTTTTAGAATTACAACTATGTTGTTAATCACTGTCTTTTAATCAACCAATCGAAGCAAGAGCAATCAATTTTTTCAAATCAGTGTATCCGATACGCGCTGACGGTGTGCGTGTTATTACTTTAACCGGTTAAAATATGTCAGAAATCAATGCTTGTTTAATATGATACCAGCTCAATCGACTGGTCGGCGCGAGAGCCGTCGCACGACTGAAATCGCTATGCCTATAGCATCCCTATCCTTCCCGCCCCTCGGTACATCACAACTACCACCGCCACCATCGCCACCTCCACTACCACCCCCGGGCTCTCCGAGCTGGTACACTCTCGGATCCCTCTAGTCGTGGCGAGAGCTCGATCTTTCCTACACCACCAGCATCACCTTTTCTTCCTCCTCTTATACCTCGAGCCTACCCACTTTGGCCCCCTGTTTTGCCATGCTTCGGCACAGCCACATAACGTATATAACACGCAGCGTGTTTGCTTCGTAGGATATGCGTGCTTCATCCCACGCTCTACCATTTTTTTCACCTTTCTTCTTTCTTCTCTCGTTTTTTACGTCTAACACACAGGTAAATTTTTATTTCAGCACACCACGCGTGCGGAATCTGAAAGATAATACATTACGACTTGTTGTAGGCAGACCAATAATTTATTTTCCATCCAAAAAATCTCCCGAGTTTCTGGGTGTTGCCGTGTAGAATACTCGCACCATTCCGTTGGCAAATAAAATTATTCGGCGTTTGAAGTGGTCGAGTCACCTGAAAGTGATAAAAATTTAATTGCGCTACAATTAGAGAAAAATACCACTTGATAAGCACAAAAATATAGATATTTTCATAAATGATTTTTCTTGTAACTCTGTTGAGTTGAGGTCAAATTTTTGGGTGCTTGTCAAGTGATAACTTCAATAATGTTGTAAGATTACTTAAGCTTAAGGGGTCACATCTACTCAGGGGCCGAAAAAAAGGCGTGTTTTGGTGATTTTTTTTTTTTGGAAAATGGTTGCAGGTTTCGAACTTTTTTTTTCACAGTAAGGGGAATATCTTTGAGTATGTTTCATAATTTTTTTATTGGAAAAAATTCCTAAATGTAAATGATATAGTGTATCCGTCCGGACCGCTGTTCAAAAAAGGACTTCCGCGGTGACCACTGTAACTGCCCAACCAATCATCTGAAATAAAAAAACCAAATAAATTTAGTTTTTGTATAGTATTATCTAGTCTTTAATCGAAGGGTTTGATAAAATATTAATTTTTGAAAAAATGGTCGCCGATCGAAAGTGATGCTCCAAATTTCGGTAAAAAAATCACTCCATTTTTCCTCGATATTAAAAAAAGTACGCATCGAAAAAAAAATCCTTCGATTAAAGACTGCCTTTAGATATAACAAAAATGTATGCAAATTTTCAGACAAATCGGTTCACTCGTTTTTGAGATATCGTGGTCACCGATTCTTAAAAAGTCGTTTCGAGAAAAACGCGTTTGTTGGGTATATAGATAGGTAAAGTGTAATTTATTACCTCTAAGGGGCTTCGGGGCCCCTGCCCCGTTATACCTGCATCGTGCGGCTCGCGGAACCTAATTGTAAAAACGGCCGTAACTTGCTCAATTTTGAACGGATCGACTTGAAATTTTGCGAGAATATTCTTAAAATGTTATAGTATAAGAATCCGTCGAAAACAAAAAATCGAATTTTTCAAAAATTCTGAGTAGATGTGACCCCTTACACAATATCATTTCCATAATTTTTAGGTAACTCAGCCCTTTAAACTCACCAGGAGGCTGTATTGTTACCGCACAGCTGCATGCAGCTGTTGCGACTCTTTTGTTTTTATTATCTCTCGTGTGTGTGGTGTACTGTTTTTAATTTATTGTGAATTATCTCCGTTTGGCTCGCCCGACAACGTAGCAATTGCACTGTCAAACCGCACTCACGCGTCTATAGATAAATTGATGACTACCATTAACCGGTAGTTATCTTAGCACATCAAGTCACTGTGTTGCTTCTCAAATTTCTGCCCGCGCCATTACATCCAAGGTATCCGTGATTATTATCATATGAATTCATTATCTCGGCCGTAGTGAACATGGAAAATAATATTCAAGTCCACACCATATTTTCGAATCACAGATAAGAATAAAATGCATTCATTACATGAGTCAATGAATGGTCTGTTACGTCGAGGATAATTGATAGCAATAATTGATTGAAACTTTCCGATTTTATCGGATTTTGATCAATTGTCAAGAGCTCTCGATGTGCCTATCCCACACTGCATTCTGTATATAAACGAATATGCGGTGCTATCTAGCATACCCGAGTTTAACGAGTTTATCGCGATTATGACCAATTTAGGATGTTTGCCTGTAGTTTAACTCAAACTATCTATATGAAATATTCGACGAGTTAGTTTTTTAATGACCATATTGGAATCCTTATAATCCGATGAACGAGTAGCGAATTTAATATCTGTATCACCTAATTTTTTAACCCTTTTTGCCCCGGGTATCCCGTTTTGCCCCGGTATCCCCTATGTCATATTGTATATTAATATTTAATCTAATACTAAATCCAGCAAGTAGACCACCTTAACATTAAAATGCACGAGTGGGTGTCACAACGTCGCACTTGTTTTAATTAATTTTTATGTCCAGGAAATAATTATTTAAGGGGTCATTGCACTATGAAATCGGCAGTACCTACTTTCTATAGATCTCAATCGTACACAGTTACGTTAATCCATATACGAGTAATTATACACTCTGTACAAGGATTGGTTTGTGTACGGTTGGGATCTGTAGAAACGGGACACTGCCTATAAAATCTTCGAAAACCGCAATATCTCTTTTTTCTAAAGTATATTTAAGAATGGACTGGCAAAATTTCTGGGCCTAATTCGATTTAATTCGGCAGCAGAAAGTTACAGAAATAACGGAGTGCCTCAGAGTAGCTTTAATAAACTTTAAACTCGATTTACTCAAAAAGTCATTTTTTTAACTGGCCTAGGTGATTGCGAGGAAATTTTTCAACCAATAAGTCTAAAATTTTTATACGTTATTCGACACATCAGTGGCTATCACAGGGACCACGGAAACATTTTTCCATTAATAAATTCGTTGTTTCTAACGTGCAAAATGATTTTTTAATTTCCTAAATCTTGGAATTGAAACGTTTAATCTTCGTCATTTTGTTAAATTTTCATTAATAAAAATAATTCTGGTTCGGACCATAACGACACTCATGCTGATTAAAAAACTTAAATTTTTCCGGAATCATTTTGGCTAGCAGTTCATCGCGATTTAAAGGCGCACAGTTCAGTGTTATACCTATCGAAGAAAAAAAAACGATTATAGGATTTTTAAAAAAGTTAATTCATGAATGTTTTATTGATTTTTCCAAATACATATAATTTATTTAATAATTTCTAATGATTTTGAAATATCCGTTTTTGAAAATGATTAAAGGATACTTTTATGAACTTGTTGGTTAAATGACCCTGAAAATTCTTATATGTAATATGGAATCTTTTCACAAAAACATGTAAAAAGATCAGACTTATCAGTCATTTTAATATTAAAAAAAGAAAATTTTATCAATTTTACGAGAAAGGCTCATGTGCCATAACAACGAATTGATTAATTTATCGGTGACTGTTCATTCACTCGTGCATTCAACCTACGATGGAAATGAATAAATAAATAACGATATTTGACAACACGAATATTTCTAAAATTGCTGTTAATATCATCGTGACTTTCGCTGCCATTATAGAAGAATGATGGAAAAAAAATTCAAAATAAAAAATAATGAAAAGTTAATGACCGCCCGCCCGCTAAACGACAAGAGCACTATATTGAGTATCAATATTACTCGATGTATCGATAAAGCAATATCAGCATACCAATAACAATGTCCGTATGCACGTATAACGAAATATACACGAAGAGCACTAATATTCGCGCGCGCATGAAAGTATCGTAAATTAACGGTTCATCGTAAACCGCAATTTCGTCGTGGGTAGCCATGACCTTTTTTATGTATTTACTGTGAATGGAGGACCGGCAAACGTATTTCGGTCGAGGCCAGTGGATTTTGGTCTAAACGAACCAACGGATGAACGGGCATAAGCGGATAAATGCAATGACCAAACCACTCTCACGTAACACTAGTTTTTCGGCTCACGTATCCTCGTGTACTCTCATTTCTCCTCCACCTACTCCTTCACCCCCCACAATTCGTATGACAGCATAGACGGCTTGGTCTTCATCGAGATATAAACCCATGCACCTCTATAGACCTTGCACAAATATAGATAGATTCTCAACAGGAGAATCGCGTGTACGCGCGTAGGCTTACGATACCACGGTATGTGGAATGGAAAATGTTAATCGACGAAAAACACGAGAAAGGTAAATGTGGAAAAATGCGACTACTAGCGCAAATAATACATCAAGAATTCGTCGCTGATGTTCTCGTCGAAATGTCTGGTGCCTCCGAAAAATCTGTACCATCATCCAGAACGAAGAGCGAGGAATAAGAAGGCAAGGTACATTCATCGATCACTGAACCGTACATCCGTGCACTCCGAATCAACGTCTATACCTAAATCCACAGCCATTGAGGCATTATGTACTCTCGTGCCTGCTTAAAAAAAAGCCAGCACACAAACGATGTGTTGTATATTTAGAATTTGCATTGTACTTTTTGATTGTCAGTTTGGTCGAATGCAGTTGACGATTTGTGCAATCTTCCAACATCTGTGGCAGAGCCGGAATGATAGAGCATATGCGCCACAAGTGGAAATGGAACGGAGAACAAGTGAGGAGGAGATGTGACGAGAAAGCACAGTAGATATAGCGTACGTGTGATCAGACCCACCGGCAATGCTATTGACCCTGTCGCTTCAGGGAAATCAGAATATCTCATTCTCTCTTATTCTCTCTCTGTCGCACGCATTCGTACACTACATTCATTTTTATTTGTAACGCTGAAAATCAGTAACCCTTTCACAGTTTTTTTTATCATCGCTACGTTTTTATTCGTTTTACTGTATCACCTCGTTTACCATTTCTCGATGAAATCTTTCTCTAGCAAAAAAAGAGAAACCTTCTCCACATCGGATTAAAGTATGTATAAATGCTACGAGACAAGGACAAGTCAGCGCCGTCATGATATCTGGTTCACGGATTTGGCACGATCCGTTAGACGTCGACCATTCGTATAGTAAAGTATGTATGTATATGTTACATATATATGAGCGCGTGTGTTCGTCAAAGCCAAAAGAAATACGTCTCGCGAAGATCCAGCGGCCTTGTCGTGGCCATTATGTCATATTGCGGAAACAGAAGTTTTGTTCACGTGGAAAACGATTAATCGGCTTTGGAGAGATCTCGTCGTTCGTATGTACCATCGTGCAATATTTAGTGTTACCTATAAGGTACGTATCTTCTTTGTGCCGGAAAATTAACTCCCGAGCGGTGCAAAGTTTACCAAGACGTTTCCTCGAGAGAGAGCGTAAACTTGAGTTTCCGGAGTCCCTTTATTTGATAACTGCCCGTGACTGACTTTATGAACGCTATGATTTTCTCCAAACTGTTTGACGCTCAACATTCTCTTGCTCCTGCAACAGACGGTATTTCAAATTCGACTGCGAGTGTCACTATCAGTCCATTACACAGAGACTGCAAACTAACAAATTCCGTCCTCAAATTTTTGTACGAAGAATGTAGGGGATGCCCTAAAGCTACCCTTAAAAAGTTACCCCTCCAACGTATCCCTATAAGCTACCCCAAGCGAAAATGTCTTTGTCAGCTTGGACCCCCCGTGTCACCGCTGCCAAAAGAGAAACAGATGTATCAGTTTGCTCTACTCGCACTCATTGGCATCGATATTTTGCCATTTCGCCGCGTAGCGCAGCAGTCAATCTTTTTACCTAACCTGAAAGTCTCTCACTGTTTGTTTACATCAGTCTTATTTTTTTATTCGTATCATCTAACTGTTGGTTCTTTGTGTTATTAATTATTATATTCATTGTTTGTGTATGGAGCTCGTTGATGAGCCCATTGCAAAACTAGTTGAAATATGTACAATTTGTGAAAATCCACTACTCACGATGAAAATGAACCTTTGACTATAGTGTATGCGAAAAGATTGGCATCAATAATTAAAGTTAGCAAGACAAAAGACATGAAATGGCAACTTTGGGAAGGAAAAGAATAGTTGAATTGTCATGCGAAGTTCCGTGTGAGATATCTGAAAGCAAAATAAATGGTGCATCTGCACCATGTTTATTAAGTCATCAAGGTATTGATAGTAAGAGATTATTTTATTGCCCTGAAGATGAATGCCTTTTCTGCAGCCTTTCTGTTAGCTCACATAGCAAAGCAATACGTACACTGGAAGAGGACAGCAACATAAAGAATTGAATAATGTTGCTCAAGAACAAAATCATCTCGCCTCGAAACAAGTGTTACAGAGGTTGACATATGTGTGCTTGCTATCAGATATTTCAGCAAAATACCATCGTCAATACTACCGAACATTTTTTTATCCTCCGATGTGTACATCTTTTGGCAGACTACCAATCGAGAACTTGGAAATATCTCGTACAGCCATTTGTGACTTTATTGAGCGCAGTGAAGATCCAAACTTTGTTCTATCAGATTTACAAGAGATGGGTGATTACAAAATTCCTAACCAAACTCTGTACAGAAAACTGAGGTTGAAATATGGCAATATTAATATATGTGTAATGCAGGAAGGCAGTCAATTATTTATTATAAAAGCGGCAGTAATGCTGAAGTGTGTGACGATTATAACCACGGCTGTCTGTCAAATTGTCAAAAAAAAATATTTGATGCTGTGGCTGGAATCAAACCTTCCCAAGCTACTACAGCACTTTCTCAATAAAATCATTTTAAAAGGGAAAACAGGAAAAACAGACAATTCACAGCAATAGGACATGTGCTTATACACACGGTGCGTCCTCATAAGAACGTAGATGAACTGATAGAGGATATGGGCATTGATGAATACGATTTTATAACAGTGGAAGAAAGAGGGAGTGTAAAAGAATCGGTGGATTCATTTATTGATTCCCTTGGCTCAAAAAAAACGTCTTGATGCATCGTTTTTGTATTAAATAAAACGTACATAAATCGTTTAAATGTACATTTTTTTTTTTATAATTGATCCTAAATGTTGAATGCTTATGAACAATTTAAGATGAAAAAACATGCTAAAATATGACACAATGCAAGGTTGGGAGCCTTCACATGAAATATTAAATCGCATAATCTGCCTCTGGTGACATTTTCAAAATCACGATACATATAACAAATACGGTAAGTATAAATACAAACAAAGTTATACAGCATTTAATTTACTAAATATAACATATACTGTAGATCGTAATTGTTGATAGAAAATAAAACAACAAAAAAACAAACTCGAGATATATTAGCAAATTAATAAAATCACATGGCACATAAATGAAAGAGCAAGATATTAACTTTAAAAAACATATATGTTCTGTATTGTTTAAACAAACGCGCACAGGTTTAATTGATGATTGACTGATGTAAAGAAACAGTGCCAGGTTTTCAGGTTAAGTGAAACGATTGCTGCGCAGCGAGCAAGAAGAGTGAAGACTAAAGTTCTTGTTCGGCTTAGGCTGGCGAAATGGCAAAATATCGATCCTCCAGTGTGGCAATGAGTGCGAGTAGAGCAAACTGATAGATCTGTCTCTCTGTTCGCAGGGGCGACACTGGGGCCCGGACTAGACATTTTCGCTTGGGGTAGTTTATAGGGGTACGTTCGCGAAGTAACTTTATGAGGGTAGCTTTAATGCATCCCCCAGGAAGACTTTTCCACAAAAATTTAAGGACGGAATCAGTTAGTATAAAGTCTCTATAGACTGGACTACACATTAGGTGAGGAAGAGAGAACTTGAGAGTATGGTTATATGTATAGCAGCTCTTTGAACCGATAGAAAATATTGGATGAAAGACGATGACGAGAATAGAGCGTCCTCTCCGTATTACCAAGAGCAGACAATATAATAAGGAATTAAATAGACGAAAAACTTTATATTCCCCTTCCATTTCCTTCTCGTTGGACGAAAAGTAGTGACCGTTGAAAGTACCATTGTTGAAGTTAACGTGACGAAGTGAGCGTGAGCAAGAGCTGAACATTTGCATAGCAAGACTCTCTTCTACCTCAACCTGCTGTGTTGCTCGACATAAAATTATGCAAATGAATTTCACAATTGTATTATTTCCTCGAGCTGCTGTTTCCGCCATTCCGTGAAGTACCTTCCATCTACCATACAGAGGGAAATGTGATTATGCAAGAAAATTTATTCGAATACGATTTGCAACTAATAAGTGCAAACGGTAAAGAGGAAACATGAAAATGTCGATTAAACAACTATCTCGCTATTAGTGTGATAACCAATGTCTCGAAGACACAATCTCTCAAATTGTATTGTGACGAATGGCATCAGTCATTCCTGTCGATCAAAAGCCATTCGAGAGATTGAGTCTTAGAGACTGGTTACCACCCCGCTACTATTGACTGTGACATTCTTTTTGTTCTGTTATTTTATTTCACAGTCATTTATACACTTTCGTCTATCCGCTCTATTTACTCGTACATATAAATAAATACATTCCATTGGAATTATTTACAGTAGGTATTTTATCATTTAATTTTTTTTTTTTAAACTTACGACTTATTAATTTCCCAAGTCGCGTACACGCAACCTTAAGGGGGGAAAAAAGGTCGGAAAAGTGATTTTTTTTTCTGATACTACAACTTATAAGAAATATTGTCATAAAATTTGAAGTCATTAGGAGCAAAACTTTTCGAGTTATAGACAATTGAGTCTCCGGGCGCTCGGTCTCCCTTAACCGTCATGAGACTTTAATCGCGGATTTTCTCAAAACTTTCTTTTTAAGTCGGTAATCAAAATTTCTCGAAAACCTTTGGACCGATTTTGCCTAAACTTTGCACACTTCTTTTACATACTAAATACTCGGTTCTGAACGAAAGATTTTTTTTTTTTTGAATTACAACTTATTTTTTTATTGAAAAGAAAGAGCAATTTTTGGCAAAAATCAGAATTTTTTGATTGCACCTTTATTAAAAATTCAAAAATGAATATTTTGTTAATTCCTTCGTTCAAATCCAAGATAAACTTATGTACTAAAGAAATCTTTTTGGTTTTTTAATTTCAGATGAACCAATCAAGAGTTATCCTGTCTACCGCATGGAAACTTTTTTGAGGTGACTCGGTTCTCACCACTATCACTGACTTATTTTTAAATATTTTTTTATGAAAATTTAACAGAATATGCTTAGAATGATGCTTAATAATGTAACAAATTAAAAAAATATTAATAAATAAGGTACTCTGGAAAAAAATTCACAAAAATATGCTTTTTTTGTATCTCAGACCCTTTTCCCCCCTTGATAAATTAGTAAAATCTGATTGATCGATTCGGAAAGTCGTCGACTGAAACATTTCAAAATGATTTCTGCATACTAGCCAACTTTCATATTCAGCTTTTTTTTGTGAATGCTATACCTTCTGTTCCCATTAATTGTCCCAGGTCAATAATGCCGATGCTTCGATTTTTATCGAAGTGGCGCTTGTACTGTGGTGTTATGGGATGGTACAAAAGTATATCGCATGTTCTCTTTTGGTCCCCGATACGGAAGTATCGTGAAAACGCTTCGAGTTTGTTTACAGGAGGTAAAATTCCGCTTGAGATGAATTAGCGAGGGCACTGCGACAATGAAATCTTATATTTATAAGAAAAATTACTAATTGCTTGTAGTCAAGAATTCCACGCGTTTTTTCATGCCTTTGGTTTCGTTTTCTTATTTGAACATTGTGTTCTTGTGGATTTGGACGAATTATCCATCGAACTCGTAAATCTGAGAGGCTTTCCACTCTAGCTTCGTGAGTGCTCTGAAAAAAAAATAGTTGTATATTCTGCAAGGAAACATAAAGTAATCTCAAGTAGAATATTACAATGATTGATTATTAGGCAGCATATTAAGCGATAAGGAATAACAACTTTCTAATATTAAACTTTGAATGATTACAAACTTACTCTCTGGCGACAGCCATGAATGCTTTCGGACCGCACGTAAAAACGCACGACTGCATCGACGAGGTACCGACGAGTTCCCTGAGCCAGCTCACGGACACAACGCCTCGTCGACCGGTCCACGATTCTCCGGGCTGCGATAGAATGTGAACGACTGTCAATCTACGCAGAGTACATAAATTCGTCATGTCAGAGTAAGATAATTTCGATTAGGTTTACAATTGCGCTCTTACTTTTTATCCAAGCAAACTCTGTCGAGCTGCGAACGATAGAAGATATTATCCTCGGTTCTGTTGAAGTTTACGAGATTTATCGAGCGGCTGTAATAAGTTTTTCAAATATCAGTGCTAAAAATATAACGGCTGGCCTCATATAGTGTCTAGCGTTATAGCAAACCATATATTCAATTAGCATTTGGCGCACGGATTCTGAATCATTAACGAGGCTCTTACACGTTGCGTCTGCAGAGAGCTCGCTGAATAATACCGAGCATCGGAGTTAATCCAGTGCCTGCGGCTAGCATGTGAATAGAAGGACAGTCGTCAAAGGATTCAACTACAAAGGTACCCAAGCCATTACTCAAAGTCAGGATTTGCCCTGGTTCGAGAACTGTTATGAACGGACTGAGAGCACCATCATGATATCGCTTTACAATTAAGCATAAGCAATCAGGCCTATAATCAGACGCCATGTGCTCAGGATGGAGTGACAGTGGAACAGGTGTATAAGACCTGGACATTTCAATTTCTGGAAACAGAATAATAATTCACACTTCGTGGTTATTCAAAAGTGTAATAGACTAAAGAGATCATCCCTTTGATACTTCAGAGACGGATAACGCGCTAAGGACATCGAAAAAGTTCTTAATGAGTCGGGTTGGGGATGCACTCTACCCTGTCACAATACCGTAGAAATTCTCAAGTTATGCGGAGAGCCACATTATAGTGTATTTGATTTTTATTTGTAAAATGCAATTTATTAGACACAGGCATGATACCTCTTGCTAAAACAAAAAGGCCTCGCTGTTTATTCCTAATAACAATTTTCCCGTCTCGGAGGGATTAACGCTGCTTCTACGATCGACTCTATATCCCTTTGGACTAGATCAGGGGTCTCCAAACTTTCCAGCCTTAGGGCCATACTGATTACTCCAGTAAGTTCCGAGGGCCAAAACCATAAGCCTACAACAATGTTATGAGTAGTTAGCCCATGACCATATCAATGTAGATGTCATATTAATAATTATTCAACATAAAATTAGAATACTTCAGTAAACTAAATTTAATTTGCTATAAAAAATATGTTCTCTAAAAGGAGTTTTCAAGTATGCTAGCTCTCCGCGGGCCGGACAACATCTGTCCGCGGGCCGAATGTGGCCCTCGGGCCGTAGTTTGGAGACCCCTGGACTAGATGATGATACATTTAATGTATTTTGTTGAGAAATTGTTAAATTTGTCATGAAAGGTAAACTTATCATTGAATTAGAAATGATAACGCCATTGCCAATGCATATCATATATCTTACTCACCCATTAATTTCATTCTTGCTGCCACGTGTCTGCCTACAGGTACAATTTCCATATAATCTTCTGATCGCAAAACCAAGAGATGCACGCCTTCGCACAGTAGAGTATTGCTAAGCACTTTGTACTCTTTGTAAATTCTGTCGTTGTTCTTCGATTCATTGCCGATAGACCTGCTCCCATAAGATTCCCACAATTTCCCCGTAGACTTTGCTAACGTAAAGTCAATCTACGGTTGTGATACATAATTAAATTTCATATTTATTAACACAAACGATTAGGGTTCTTGAGCGTTTCCTTACGGATATATTGGGATAACGGATTGCGTATCAATTTTAGCGTGCATCTTCTAATCCGTCACAATAAAATATTTCGAAACCTTAAATTTTTTTTCGTTAGACGGTAAGAAATAAATTGTGCATATACAACTCTGCTTAAATATATTAGAGTTAATGGAAAATTTACGTAAAAAATATAATTCCCGAGAAAAATTGTAAATTCGATCGATTCATTAATTCCATCGGGGTCGTCAGTAAACCTACTCTATCCGTGTAAGGTTAACCGTCGATACGAATCTTCTTTTCTTTATTTTTTAGAACAAATATACCTCAGAATTTTCCAAGTTCTTGCTAAATGTAGGAGGCCAATTCACATCACTACTCAAATCGTAATCGTGTCTGATCACTATGTTACTGAGGTATATCTTAATGCCAAACTCGGAGGCATTCAATCTTGTCAATTGATAAGCGATCGAGTGTTGATTGTGCGACGGCTTGTAGATAAAAGATAACGAATTCGTCGTCTGTTTCCAATCGACTTGTATCTTAGACGCAGCCAATACGGACTTGATTTTATCGACTTCCTGCTTTCCTTCTGCGGGATCATAAGATTATCAGTTCTGCCTCATTTCTCTTTACCCTCCTGACTTTCATCAAGTCTTACGACGTAATATCGATGCTATCATCTTTGTATCGTGACTCGAACTATACTACTCACTGGTTTCGCTACATCCCACTGTCATGGGAGCACTTAATGAATGTTGGTTTGTACTGCTGGTAATTGATTTATCCGGCACATCAAATATCCCTCCTCCACCTTCTTCTCCTCTCGTCAGCCTGCCGACGACGCATTTTTGCAGAATACTTTGGTAGTTGACCCAAGCATGCACCTGGAATTAATTATCTGTGGGTACACACAGAGCAACAATTACGATCGATCCGCGAGCCTCGCTGAACAGTGTAAACCGATTATGTCGGTCTACGAGCACACTTACGTTATCGAATAGCTTGGTAGCATCTTTACCAACACCTCGCATCAGTTCGAAAACACCACCGGGATGGAAGTCCCTGTATCTCGTTACGTTAAAAACAATTCCTGAAGAGAAATAATCGATAACCGATATATGTTGCGTAGGCGGCCGTTTTAATTATTCTGTAGTTTTTCGGAGTATGCGGCTATGTATCGGCCAATTTTCTTCAGTTTTGGAAAATGAAGTTCAACTTTTTAACGTTTCGGTCAATGATGCAAACCATCTTCAGAATTTTTATTAACTGCAAAGCATAACATGACAGTAACATAACTAGTGTGTGTAAAATTAATATGTATAACAATGTAACTCACTCAAGACTTCAGAAAAACAGGAGGAAGCAGATGCCAACTTTTCACATAAGTAAATTATATGGCGTCAATGCACTTTAATTACAATTTTATCAATTAAACCAAATCATTTCACAGTGCTTTCGTCACATTATTGGTAAATAAGCGTTGAACCTATTAATAAAATATCATAGATTAAAATTTTAAATTAGTCAATTGTAAAACATTTTTATAACTTATTCAAGTGTCATTTACTAACCACCGATGTTTGGTTATTGATAAAATTGAAGTTAAATTAATCATGAAGATTCTTGTAGTTATACTTCACTTTTGAAAATAAAATTTATCAGCAATGTTGTGAATTACCTATGGGTTCCCCCTTGGCACCGGTATTATCCAACTTAGTCATGACTGACTTAGAAGAAGCTTGCTTGAGCAAGTTGAATTTCAATGTTCCGCTATATAAAAGATATGTTGATGACATAATTATAGCTTTACCGATCACATCAATTCAATCAACATTAGAAATCTTCAACAACTATCATAATAAACTACAATTCACCATAGAAATAGAAAAGAGTGGTTCCATTCCTTTTTTGGATATTTTATTGATACGAAACAATGAGTCGATACTCACTAATTGGTATAGAAAACCGACTTCGTCTGGACGGTTTATCAATTTTTTCTCACATCATCCATTACACCAAAAAAAAGCAATTGTTGAGATGTTGGTTGACAGAGCCATAAAACTATCACATAGATCTTTTCATAAGCAAAATTTAGAATTAATCCAAGAAACCATGATGATGAATTGTTATCCCACATATCTAACGGAAAAACTCATACGTAATCGAGTATCACATATTGCGTATCCAAATAATAATTAAATTGAAAAAATTCCTTTTGACACATCCAGACTAGTAAATTTCCCATATATTGAATCTATTTATTTTAGACTCAAAAAATTATGTAAAGAGTTTAAATTTTCATTAGTGACAAATAATAGACACAATATCTTTTCTATTACAGGCTCAAAGACAAAATTCCAATGGATAAAAAATCAAATTTAGTATACTCGATAGATTGTGAAAATTGTGATGTAGTTTACATAGGACAAACCAAAAGATACTTGAAAACAAGGATTTACGAACACAAAAATAGTTTAAAACATCTTGACTCACATCACACGGCTTTAGCCTCTCATGTAATGGATTTTAACCACAATTTTTAATTTGAAAAAGTGAAAATTCTAAACAATGAACAAAATTTATTTAAAAGATTAATATTAGAGATGATACAAATCAAAAAACATAGGAATGTTATAAATTATAGGATGATAAATTAAGTGTCATTTATAATTCGGTTTTGTAGGTACATTTAATATGTCATAACGAATATGAGGTTTGAAGAAAGATATTTGAATAATACATACTAATTTCTTCACACATACAATAGGCTTGAAATAACGAACATCATTAAATACAATATTCTCGTACATATCCATAGCGATTAGTCTTCAAGGTGTCTTCTCAGTCATGTTTCATACAGATAGCTGTAAACATGTAGCTGCTGATATAGCAAAGTCCGTTAAATTAAAATCACAGTGAGGACACAGGATTATAACTACAAGAATCTTCATGATAATTTAACTTCAATTTTATCAATAACCAAACATCGATGGTTAGTAAATGACACTTGAATAAGTTATAAAAATGTTTTACAATTGACTAATTTTAAATTTTAATCTGTGATATTTTATTAATAGCTTTAACGCTTACTTACCAATAATGTGACGAAAGCACTGTGAAATGATTTGATTTAATTAATAAAATTGTAATTTAAGTGCATTGACGCCATATAATTTACTTATGTGAAAAGTTGGCACCTGCTTTCTCCTGTTTTTCTGATGTCTTGAGTGAGTTACATTATTGTACATATTAATGTTACACACACTAGTTATGTTACTGTCATGTTATGCTTTGCAGTTAATAAAAATTCTGAAGATGGTCTGCATCATTGACGGAAACGTTAAAAAGTTGAACTTCATTTTCCAAAACTGAAGAAAATTGGCCGATACATAGCCGCTGACTCCGAAAAACTACAAAATAATCGATAACTTTATAACATTTATTCATAACTTGAGGTGGAGTTTTGATGAAACTAAAAAGTTCTCCATTGTACAAAAAAAGCTCCCTAGGATTTTTCTACGTATTTACCACCCTGAAAAGGGTGATAATAAGCTATTGTAAATTGTTTTGTGCGTCATATTCCTTATTCCTGGAGGTTGCTTTCGGGTTTTTAAACATTTTTAGTCTTAAAACATCACTGAGAATAAAGTTTTGTCTCCATTGGTTAATTATTCAACAAAGAAAACTTTATTAGTGATTGTCTTATCATTATTTTATTCGATATCGACAATCTAAAAATGATTTAAACATTAAACGATTATTTTGCTCACAGTGATGTTTTGACATCAACAAAAATCGGTAACGTCCAAGGACGGAAAAAATGATACAAGAAATATTTTAAAGCCAAGAGTCTCAACAATCGATTAAAAAGATTCGATTAAATTGAGTACCTTCCTAGTGACTGATTACCTATCAGTTGTTTAGGATAGTAACAAGCTAGGAATGTTCCAGTGATAATTTTCTAAAAAATTGTAATATTTTTCATTTGACCAGAGCCCCCCGCCCCTAGTTTAATTTATCAGTTGATTTTTTTTCTGATTGATTCACCTCGAATAGCGACCCAAGCGTCGCTCGTCCTGTTGTGCGTGGCCACTTCCTTGAGTGTTACGTTACGCGGAACACCACCGACTCCAGTCAAATCAATTCCCGATGAACCTAATCGAATCCAGTCCATCAGACTGTGACCTGGCGCCAGAGCTGCTTTGTTTCTTGGATTTCCTGAAGGAAGAAATTATTTTTTAAAAAAGTTATTTCTGCAGTTTCTTTAGAGCAATACTTTTTATTTATTTAACTAACCATCTCTCAAGCAACAAAGTATCTGCGAAATAATTAAATTTTTTAAGTAACTTTAAATTAATTAATCAATTCGCGGTCATGCATGTTTATTTAGTCATGAATCTATGCGACAGTCTTGACCAGTCTTGACCAGTCTTGACCATTTTTTCACGATTTCTTTAGAAGTTAAAAATCGTCAGGTCTGGTTGCCTCATTGATTCTTAATCAATGAGTGAGGCAATCAGAGCTGACTAAAATAAATTATTCGATTGTTAGAGATCTTTCTACAAAAAGATCGATAACACAGGAATCCAGGCGGCGCTGGCTCACACCCAGAGTTGCGACTCGCCAAAAATTCTATCTTATTAACAACTGGTCAAGAATGTCGCATTTTTTTTAAGTAACTCATTTTCGTCCAAGTATTAATCGTTGATAAAAAAATCAAGAAATATACGCACAACTTAAAAATATTTTAACCGGATTGTTTTATTAAAACTAAATTCAGCTTGCAGATACTTGAATCAATAATTCAAAATATTATTATATTTCATAAGTAGACTAATATAGAGAAAACAAGGATTCATAGTGGAATTTTGCACATTGCTTTCTCATTATTTTCTCATTTACATCCATGAGAAAGTATGTTAATCAATTTGGTTTTTCTGATAGAGCTGCGTTAAAAATGGAAAATAATGAGGAAGCCATGTGCAAGATCCTACATTACATTCTTGGTTAAAAAAAATGGCCGAGTTCTATCAAATCCTATCAAAGTGAATTTTTAACAAATTTAGTATCAAAGATCTCTGAATGTTATTACATACGTGATTGAAGTTTTCGCTCGTTTTGTAAAATGTTTCGAAAGTAGAAGCAGTTGAAACTTAAAAAATTTTAATTGCTATAAAATTCGAATCATTCTACTGATCTTCACTAAATTGGAGTTCAAATAGTCAAAGTTTATGTGAGTTAGAGCAACAATGCCAATTTCCCGAAAAATTCATAATCCCCAAATTCTTTATGAGGTAGCAAAATCCGTCGAAAATAATAGTTCCCATGACGTACATTTTTAAAAACCCCTTTAAAGTAATAAATTCTCCGATTTTTTCCTAAATCAATGATTAACCTTTCCATATCCTTTATGAATCTCCTTTGTCGCTTAGCAATCTTCAAAAACTTATAATAAGAAAAAGCGACGAATCGTTCGCAAAGTATTAAAAAATGATTTTAATTATTGCATAAAAAAACCATCACACACACTTGCGTTATATTTAAAAACGGATGCAGGTTAACACTTCATCCCAGCAAAAAATATCTACCGTACGTAAATACATTACGTACTGAATGTTTTTTTTTTTACAACAATCGTTTAATGAACAATTAAGTGATGCGTACAAGAGGCATATCAGTCACAGTATCGATAACTCAAAGTATCCTTGTTATCTACCATCTCCTAAGAATTAAATAATAGTAGCCCCTATATTTTACTAAAATCGTATTTCCAGAATAAATTCGATCAAGAAAAAATGTAATCTCCAAAGCAAATGTAGCCACGGAAACCGAACAATTACCGATCTAATCAATTGTAGACAGCATTGTATGGATCAGGGCAACACCACGCTCATTGTCTAAAGGCGAGAGGTGTCTGATACAAGACCCCATCAAGCTTCTCCATAAAGTACGGTCTCACACCAGGCGTGAGCGTCGGCGCGTGATCTTGTTTGAGAGGTGCAGCATTAGGAAACATCCGGTTGATGTACAACTAACTGACAATAACGGCAATTACTAACCGTCTCGGATATGGAGACTGAGACCCTGAGGGGATTGATAGCCGTCGCTGTCTACGACGGAAACCGGAGATGCTCCACAGCACCGAGGCATCTTCCCACTCCCGTCACAATCGCAGTATTGACTTCTCCGCTCGCCGAGTCATATCCTTGGTGTGATGGAAGAGCGGAATATTTTTATCTATACTGCCCCAAGGCCACAAATTAAATTCTCTCGATGGATTGCGTATACTGCACACGTGCTGCAACAATTCGATAAATTCAACCCTCGATGCTATCAATGAACCGCATTTTTCATCGATCCGGAATGTCCATGTGACTCTGGCTATCTGTCCTTATATGCACGCGTTCGATGTGCTCTAGCTAACATGTGTTTATATTGCGTCAGTAAAATTGCTCGCATACCGGCTCCATTCCTCGCGCAATCACTTCGCGATGACACTTGCCTCGGTATCGTCGCAGCCTCTGCGCCAGAGTATCAATAGCTACGGAGGCGAGGAGATCACCGAGTGGCGGAGGGAAAGAAGAAGAGATGAGGACAATGTATCGCATATTAGGCGCGACCTTGAACTTAAACGTTGGATAAGGGAGGAATCTTTAGAACTTATCAAACTTCTTGGCATTATCACGACAGAGGCTTTCGAGAATTCTAATTTCTTGAATAAGCTATTATAATTATATTCACTGAAAACGATAAGGGTAGCAAAAGCAGCTATGAGTCTTTGCATATTCAGAGGGATGCTTGAAAGGATTGTGGAAGAATTTTGGGTCAATGGGGTGCTACCGCTTCGGAGGATCACAAGTAACTGCGCTGCGACGGCACGCGACCTGGCAACCCCGATATACCAACGGGCTTACGATAGATAGATCAATATACTACCTTCATCAAAAAGTTTTCGGACCGGTCACCGTGAGGGCTGTCAGTCACCCGATTGGGATTTTTTTTTGTTAGGTTACCACATCTGTCATTGACATTTCTCTCCAAATTCAGCGTCATAGCTTGAAATTTGAAAAAGTTACGCTGCACTGAGTACATCTACCTTTGTGCGTGTTTTCGATTTTTTACAAGTTTGAAATTGTCATCAACTGTGCATCAACGAGTTTGCATTACATTTTGTGTGAAAAACGGATTTAACGGTCCGCAGACCTTGGAAATGTTAGAGAAGTGTTTCGGCAACGATACTCTTTCGAGATCAAACGTTTTTCGATGGCACGAACGCTTCAAAAGTGGCCGTGAGACGGTCGAGGATGGCGAACGCAGTGGCAGGCCGGCGACGTCGAAAACCGACGAAAACATCGATAAAATCAAATAAATGTTGGCCGAAAACCGCAAATTAACCATCAGAGAGCTGGCAGAGGACTTGAACATCGCTTATGGATCCGCTCAAGACATTTTGGTTAGTGATTTGGGCTTCAGACGTGTCGCTGCAAAACTGGTTCTGAAAGACCTCAATGCAAAAAAAAGGACCGCGTTGAAATCGCGTGACATGATTTCCAAGGCCGAATCCGACCCAACAATTATCACTAGAGACGAGACGTGGATTTATGAGTATGACACGCAATCCAGACATCAAGCGAGTGAATGGCGTGCACCGAATGAGCCGAGACCGAAAAGACCACGTCGTTTTCAGTAAAAAAAGAAGGCGATGCTTACGGTTTTCATGGATTACAACGGTGTTGTGTATCATGAATTCATGCCAGAAAAACAGACAGTCAACAAAGAGTATTATTTGGGCGTTATGAGACGTTTGCGTGAAGCAATTCGCCAAAAAAGACCGGATTTGTGGGAAAACAACTCGTGGACTTTGCATCACGATAACGCACCGTCGCATAATACGATCCTTATCCGTGAGTTTTTTACCAAAAACAACACGAATACTATCCAGCAGCCTTTGAATTCACCTGATTTGGCTCCCTACTACTTTTTCCTGTTCAACCGAACAGGAAAAATCGAAGACGGCTCTGATGGACATACCGAAAATTGAGTAGCAGCGATGTTTCGAGGATTGGATCAAGGGCTGGCGTAAGTGCGTTGCAGTCGATGGGGGGTACTTTGAAGGGGACCATATCGATTTTGATGAATAAATTTGTATTTTCGATTTTATGAATAAAGTTCTAAAACTTTTTGATCAATGTGGTAGAGCTCACCAACGGCGAGAGTACGTTTGAACTCAGCACACAGAAGCTTTTCGTCCCTCGCTTAACCGCGCATCCAACCCATCGATGGGGACGTGGGTGGTAAAGATACAGGACAAGGGCCGTCCATTCAGTGCCAAAAGAAAAGTTATGGCAACTTCTAACGAACTGTTTTTGATGCCAAGGATAAACTGCCTTGCGTACTTCTAGTTTCAACAACGCTTATCAAAGAAGAGTAAGGAGTTGATTTTTCGTAATTTTAATCCCGATGCAGAGTGTATACACTGTGTTGGATTGTGTGCGGTTGGGATCTATAAAACTGAGACCTGCCGCGTGTGTGTGTGAGATCAGCGAACCACACATGGGTTTAACTGCGCTGTTGCCGCGCTTTCGCCGCAGTGTTCCAAGAGTTTTCTCTCGATTCTTTGGAAGACTCGAGGCTCCAGGCGCTGAGTGCTGCCACACAATCACTGATTACTGTAGAGATCAGTGGACACAATGCTCCAGGCGTATGGCGGAAAATCTGAGCTATTTTTGCTTTCTCATAGAGGAGGTCTTGTTTTTGTGAAAATATTTTTTTTCGAGATTTTGATGTCAGTTCTTAAAAAGTCCCAAAACATCGAAAATCCATATTTACATTAGACAAAATAGGCCGCGTGTGTGTATGTACTTGTGTGATGAGCATGGAAAATTGAAATGGCTATATATCGAGAACGGGTTGATCGAGCTTCCTGAAACTTTGCACACGGGCCGAATCGCGCCCCCGTCGGTTTGTTGCAATTTCTCTCCTAATCGCTAACAAATGTCTCATATTATATTAGGTGCGCAACTAAGTTCCCGCTGTTTTTCAAGAGATGGCTCCAGTAGTAAGTGCTGGTCGATTGGAACATAACCAAAACGTCATGAACCAAGCTTAGACATATCGTAAACAAACCGCTTTGACATATTAATGATTTTGTTTTTGCGTCATATACTTTTGGTTGTGTGAAAATGTCTGATTTTGTGTCAAATAATCGTCATTTGCGGGAAGTGTTGCTTTTCTTCTTTCATTCGAAGAAAACGGCGGCTGAAGCGCATCGAGAACTCTAAAAAGTTTACGGAGATGCTGCTCTAAGTGAAACAACATGCCGTGATTGGTTCCGTCGCTTCAAAGACGGTGATTTTGATGTTGACGACCGTTCGCGTGAAGGAAGGCCAAAAACCTTCGAAGACGCTGAATTGGAGGCATTGCTCGATGAGGATCCGTGCCAAACGCAAAAAGAGCTTGCTTGAGCATTAGGAGTTACCCGCCAAGCCATTTCCAAGCGATTGCATGCGTTGGGAATGATTAAAAAATAAGGAACTTGGGTTCCTTATGATTTGAAGCCAAGAGACGTTGAGCGTCGTTTTTTCGCCTGTGAACAACTGCTCCAGCGGCAAAAAAGAAGGGTTTTCTTCATCGCATCGTTACGGGTGATGAAAAATGGATTCATTACAGCAACCCAAAGAGAACAAAATCATGGGGACTGCCCGGTCATGCTTCTACGTCGTCGGCTCGGCCGAATATTCACGCTGCGAAGATTTTGTTGTGTATTTAGTGGGACCAGGGCGGTGTTATTTATTATGAGCTGTTGAAACCGAACGAAACCATCACTTTGGAACGGTATCGAACTCAATTGATGCGATTGAGTCGAGCACTGCGCGAAAAGCGGCCACAATACGAGCAGAGGCATGAAAATTGATTCTACAGCATGACTACGCTCGGCCTCACGTTGCCAAACCTGTTAAAACCTACTTAGAAACGCTCAAATGGGAAGACCTACCCCACCCGCCATATTGCCAAGATATTGCGCCGTCCGATTATTACTAGTTCCGTTCGATGGCACATGGTCTGGCTAATCAGCAGTTCAGCTCATATGAAGACATCTCAAAATGGCTTCATTCGTGGATAGCCTCAAAAGACGACCACTTCTACCGTGACGGTATTCGAGCTCTGTCCGAAAGATGGGAAAAAGTTGTCGCTAGCGATAGGCAATATTTTGAATGATTAATTTGTAAACATTTTTTCACAATAAAGTTGCATTTTCATAAAAAAAAAAAAAAACAGCGGGAACTTAGTTGCGCACCTAATAGTAATTTGAATTTTTTTAAAAAAGGGTGTGATGTTTTTTACCTCCGTAAATGCTGAGCTCCTGGGCTAAAACTTTCTACAAGAATGGGCTAGGGGACAAGGTTGAATTTTATTTATTTTCGAATATTAGTTAATAATTTTTCGAAAAAAACTATTTTCACTCTAACTTTCGTAAATTTTCATGTATAAAACCAAATATTGGTAAGAATCGATAGAGAAGTTTAAGCTTTATAAAGTTTACAATTTTACGAAATTTTTTATTCTATTACAATTTTTCATACCACTTCCTCTATGAAGAAGCCAGAATTGAAATAACCATTACCCGTAAAAAAGAATCTGTGGGTGGCCGAGAATCACTATGGGAGCTATGTGCAAATTCCAAATTTGCACGCTTTTCTAATTTCCTATTGATTCATTTTTTGAGATGAATTTGAACCGTAATCGCCGCACCGTATATATCTACCTAAGACGAAGATCACATGGAGCCATCTTTTTTTTATTGAATGGTTTCGTTTATCAAATGTTCGTTACCGGCATTCAAAAGCTGAAACTTAAAGGCACTCTTCGGAACTACTTTAGATTTTTTACGTACCATTTTCTCGAGAAACGAAATGCTTGAATTTCAAGTATGACAAGGCGATCTTTTTTGCTTGTTACTTCATTGCTTCATTAAAATATTCATACATTTTTTTTCCAATGTGACCAAAATGAAAAGGGAATAATTATCTAAAAGCGTCTGTTTCCAGAATTTTCCAAATATAATGATATTATAGATAATACCGTAAGACAATACCGTAAAATTTAAGTTTTTGGTTTTATTACTAACGCCATTTATCTGGGCAAGGGCATGTAGCTCCCGAGCGACAACAGTCTACTAGTTAGTATATAATAATTAACATTGATACAGCTATAGCGTCTAAGATCAATTAGTAGGATGGATACTTTGCGTGACACAACTCAGGGTGCGAGCAGAATAATCGTGATTCTTAGCGCGGAAAAAAAGTTTCATTCAAATTTCGCATTTACGAATCGTTATACTATCGGATCTAATTGATTAAATCAAATAAATTAAAATTGATTCAGCAACCGAACTCGACGCTTCTTTAATAAAGGAACTGTGAAAAAAATCCTGGCATGAGTCACGTTCGAACCGAAAAGATCCACAATTCCAGCCTGCAGAATGCAAACCTAAATGGTAGAGTTTGAGACAAAATTTCCGAAAATGCACAGAATTCAAGAAAAAATCCCGTAAAATTCCAGGAAAAATAAATATACGGATGAGTTTGGTTCCGCTTACTCTTGTACATTATCTACCAACAAACAAAGTAAAACCATGACCATAATTTTATTCATGTGCCACATTTTGATTCGATATCTCAAAATGTGCTACAGTTAAACAGAACACAACAATTTTAAGAAAAGTTGAAAATTTTCTTAAACGTGTATTGATTAAATTCTATACTATCAGTTCTACCGATAAAAATGTAGTCCCATTTTGCAAAACGTGTGGAAAGCGGTGTGAAACATTCGAAATAAAGGCAAAAACTCTACCCTTTAGCGATTGTCGCCAAATACCATCCTGAATTTCCTCGTCTGCTTCGGCTCCGTATAAAAAAAAGTTGTAACGCAAACTATGAAGACGGAAACAGCCAAAAAACACAATAATTGTTTTGTTAATAATAATTAATACCAGAATCTAAATCCGAGAGGATAGAGGTACAGAGGTCGAATTCGTATGGAAAACCTCATATATACAATTAGAACAAAAGCAAAACACTCGTCACAATATTATTGCTGACAATATTCTTATTTAGAAATTGCTTAGATGCTCCGCCTTATGCCCGGAGCATTATTTGTAAACGCTCAGCTATGCATCGGTACATCATGTTCTAAATAGTAGACAGAAAATTCTTGTAACATCGCGGCAGCAGCGCGATTACATGAACATGATTACACGCACGTCCGTGCCCAGCACGCACCAATTAAAGAAGCATGCAAACTAAAAAATTGCAGATTGCTTTCTTATTATGTTATGTGAAAGCCCAAATCGAAACAATTATCGTATCAGAAAATAAAGTTTTCGTTCCGTATCTCTCTCGCGCGACTGTGGATCCGTACATCAGGTTCTAAACTGTAGAGTGCTAACTCTTCCAGCATCGTGGCAACAGCACGATACAACCGCGCGCGACTCGTTGTCTCGCACACATGCACGCGACCACACGACCGATACTTGGAGGTGGAGCATATAATAAGAAGAATTAAGATTTTGTACTAACGCGATTTTCCGGATATTTTCCTTTCAGGATATCATTGTTTTTTTTTAAATAGCAATTCCGTAAAGCTTCAGGACCGTAACTTGAATCATTCCCGAGATAGTATATCCACAATAAATGTGAAAAAATGATGACCTTCACACTTCATTTTACAATTTTTACATAGTTTTCTCGGCACCAATAATGCATGTTATGCAAATTAATATAACCATGATTCCTGAATGTTGCCTCATCAGTAAATAAAATCCAATTAATAAATGAGTTATTTCTTTGAATCTGGAGTTGAGCCCATCGACAGTATTCAATGCGATTCATGAAATCCGTACCGCTTAATTCTTGGTGAAGATTGATATGGTAAGGATGATATTGGGCCTGGGAAAAAGTTCGTGGCGTTTTTCCCGATAGATGGCATCAATTGCAAATAAGTCAGGAAACACAGATCGCAGCGACACCATTAAACGCTTATTGGAAAGGTGACACTGCGAGCGTTACTTTGAGTGTATAAACATCGAAATTGGTGCAGTGGTTGGAAAGTTGTTTGCGTTTGAAAATGGAGAAAAGTAATGAAAAATTGCGCTATATTTTGCAATATTATTACGACAAAGGGAAGAACGCTGCGCAGGCATTTTATGGACGTTTTATCGAGAAATCAACATAGGTTCTACCCAAAAAAAAATTTCACGATAAAGTTGTAGTTTTGTATCAGTTTTTCAATGAAATTCTTGAAATTATTACATCGAGCTCGTAATTTCTTTTAAGAAACACTACTTTATTTAACTGTATAATATACAGAATCTTTAGGACTTACATTAGTATCAATTCCACACAGAACATTGGCAGTGTGGACTCGATCAACGTTCGGGAGTAAAAAAATGAAAATAATGCAAAATCGTATGAAACTTTGACCATTATCTTGTTGAACATTTTTAAATTACCAGTTACTATGAGCCACTTACAATTAAAATTGTTTTCTGTGTAAACAGAAAGTAATTATGTCTCTATGGACACACATTTCCTCGTATTCCTAACGGAGCCCTGGCTAGTCACCTCGAGACTCTTCCTCGCCCGATGGCTTTGCGGTTAGGTGGGGGGGGGGGGGGTGTCGTCAAGTCGATCCTTTCATCCTCGCGTCGAGGATGAGTAGAAACTGTCAAGGGAACTCAAACATATACGCAAGCCTCACACTCGTTGCCTCGTTGCTGCAACTGCATTCAACAGGTTCATAAACTCAATGATATAGGACTCGCTACATATTTTTATTTTGTTTCTCAGATTTATATCGCGTTAACGACCGGGAACTCTGGTACTCAAAAATTATGTTGCAGAAAATGTGAGCGCACCGATTGCATCTGTGGCGAGCGTATCTCATCGGACTAGTTGATGACGATCTGACAATACCATGGACTATCGATCATTCAGAGATAAATAATGTACATTAATTTTTATTCAATGAGTTTTCATATACCAACCACAAAACTGTAAAAAAAATCCCGAGTGTAGTCAACATATACTATATGGGCTTTTTTATACGATAATGGATGGAGAGGTAAATGTGTGTAACATGCGTGTATCAGGGGAACGGAAGAGGGACTGCACTGAACGCGTTAGCCAGTACGCGAGTAAAAAGCATCCGCAGCGTGACTGAGCTAAAAAGAAATAGCCTGTGAAAGTCTTTCGTTTCCAAGACTAGTCCCAAAAACTATACGGTCAATGATTCTCATATTTGAATACCAGCAGTCTCAAGAAAATCTTCCGTTCTGTCAGTTTTATATTCGCATTGAACAAAAATTGAAGAATAAAATGACTACATTGTATTGTCATGGGCAAGTTTCCAGACTTTCCTCGTAATACTGTGTAATTTTGAGTACACGTTGCTAAAAAACTAGAAGGCTAATAATTTTTTTTTTAAGTTTCAGTGCAGTTCTATAAACGAGCTAAATTCCAACTCAATCAAATAGAAATCTGTTTTAGCCTAAATATCCTTAAGACAATATAAACTTGCCAGTTGCTGAGCTGTTGGAAGTATTGGCAACTTGTAGGCCAGACTGTACTGCGCTGATCTGCTTGAGTCGAGCGACTTGTGATGGTAATAAGACAGCATTTCTCGCCAAGAAACTCGTTGGCGAGGGGGTTGGTTTCACCTCCACCTTTTTCATCCTTTCCGGCAGTTCCTTTACTTCATTCCTGTTGCTCTCTGGAAGACTGATTGATGGATCAATCACTTTTAGGCGAGACGACTGACACGTGACTGTATTATCTGTAGGCTCCATTCTCCCTACGGTATATTGTCATTAAGTCCAGCTTTGAACTTTCTTCGGGAGCTAGAAAATATTAGAGAAATTATTTACAAAATAGTTTCATTAAATTAACCTATTTCCTATTTTTCCATGCACTGCAATTAGCACATCAATAAAGAAATTTATAAATTAGGTAATATATTCATACACAGTGGTAAAAAAATAAATTGTGAATCCATTAATAGACAATGATACTATCAACCAAATAGTAAATTTGAAATTCATTTACAATGTATTTCGAATTTACTATTTTATTTATTATATTACCACTGGCTTGGTAAATGCACGAACACGAACTAAATCATTATCGTATGAGTACTACTTTATTCATTAAATAAATTGAAAATAATAATTTTATTGTGATATTTTTAAATCACTAAGAATGAATTACGTCTGAACAGGGTTGAAAGGTTTACTGGATCTGTATGACCATTGTATCGCAAAATATTTCATCTTCTATGCTAAGAAATATTTACTTTTTTTTTTCAAATTTAAAGATCGAACAATAACCTACACTTTTTGAGCAAATTGATTCTCGAAACTATTGAAAGAGGCAGCACAAACAGCAGTGTCGTAATGCGTAGATGAAGTCACACTCTACTTACCGACAATCTAAATGCCCGATATATTTTCTGCTTTATCAGGCAGCGTGAGAAACTTACAATATATTTCTTAGTTTTTAAAACACCCGCTTTTGGAGGTCTAGGCAACCACGGCAGTGTAGGAACCAGTAGGAACTTACGTCCGTTTTCCGACCTAAGAGGTTAAGACCACGTGATTGTTTCAGCGAGAGATTTGCGTACCCATGTAATGCTTCGAATAAAAAACGAGTAATCACAAATAACCAGCGAGGTTTGAATAAGTTCTGTGTTGGGACCTTCCGTCCCCACAGCAGTCCAGTTGCTAGCGCCACCTGTTACGTCATCACTAAACAATCGTACTATACACACAGATGCAAATAAACATCATTGATATCATTTGTAATAAACGAATATTTTTGTTCTTAAAAAGCCTCCCATGTCGTGTTAAACATATTTTACGAACGCGAGATTACGTAGCTACCATTGCCTGCTGGAACATTTCGTCCACAAAAACCTCGCGAGTCCGACACAAATCCACGAGCATCGAGTGAACCGCAGCTTTCCATTGACTGGCTTTTTCACTCTCTCAATCTCCGATTGATGCTCTTCATCACGAGTATCACGACTTTCAACCATAACGCGAACCTAACCTCAAATCCTCCAAGAGCGACGTAGACGTACTCGACATACCGTCGAACGTACCACCGATTTCACCGGTCGCTGCGTAGGTGCTCACGATGTAATTTTTCACCTCGTCACAGCTGAGAGTGTAGAGTACTCACCGGTAAGGTCGTTGGCGATCAGGGCGTCGACATATATCCCCACTGCAGTAAGAGATCAATTGTAATGATCAAATAATCACAGCAATTACTCGCACTTTGTGTCGTATAATCAGAGCCAATTGGCCGGAACGTGACGGTGTGCCCACAGCGTTAAACTTCGATGCTGCATGTCGTTTTGTGTCTTCTCGAAGGCCAGAAGCACAGGAGGCTTTTGGACGCGAAACTATCCAGCCAACCTCACGACTCACGACGCACTAGAAATAAGTCACGTGGGGATCAATGTAAAAACGTGCATGCACAATCACGACCCGGCGTCACTTGTGTCTGCTGTCTCGCATTTTAAATTATGTGTACACATTTACAGCACCATACGCATTGGAACATTAGGCTAACGTTGTAGAGTGTAGTCGTGTAGTAGGTACGGTACATACAACGCGGTCTTCCGAATACTCGCTGTATTACCTATAGGGAGTCAACAGATCTACCGTGTTGCCGCTCGCAGGCAACGCGGTACGCGCAAGACAAAGAGGGGGAGGAGAGAGACAAAAAGAGACAGTTATAAGTTATACCGTCTACATGCGGAGAGCCTCAAGCCAGCCAGTCTATCTCCGTGCGGGCGTTGGATTTTGTCGATCGTGCAGACTCATTTAGCTCGATTCTCCAGTGGTGTATCGCCTACCCTTAATTCTATTGTTTTTAATATTATTATTATTATCGTCGTCTGATTATTTATTTAATTTTTCGCTGAGTGTCAGATACGACAATTGTTAATCAACTTGTGATACACGGATCTGCTGACAGGTAATATAGACGCGGCTCTCAATGTCGTATAATATATTTTCGTGCTTCTGGTGAATTCCTCGCGTACATTTAAGGCAACGACATAAATAATAATAACTGCTGAAATGTCCTTAAACCGGTTTCCTACACAAATATATTTCCTTGGCATGTATACATATTTATAGATGGAATTACAACTACGTGGCGGAACTGCATAAAATAAGATAGGAGCTGCGATCTTCGTGATCGTGAAATTTTGGACAACCCTTTTCTTCCAGACGTAAAGAGGCTCGGTCAGCGTCGCCTCCCCTGACTTGATCTATATAATACTATGTGCACTACAAGTGGTTTTGTATTGTACACACTGCGAACATTAAAAAGTGGTTTTAATGTCGTGTCACCACAGCCTCTGTTCGCTGAAATGTTATAGATTTAGTTTTAGATGTTCTCGTCAAATGTCCAAGACTTCAAGAATTTCAAAAATCTATTTTAACTTTTTAACGTGGAACTCCTATCGTATCAGTTACGAGCTGTAGACTCCCTTATCATATTCCAAAGGTTCGTTTGGATTTGACACAAATTATATTCTTTCAATAGCCTCAGTTTAAATGGTTTTTTTTTTAGATTTATCACACGATTTAACGAATTTTTTGTATGTCAATGCCATAAATGTGAAATTTGACTTACAAGTGTAGGATAATATTGAATTGTCAACATACATTGAAACAAACTTTCTGTGCATAAATCTATCGATTATTTTATATTAGATTAAAATCGTACAATTAATTCATATTAATATTATTTTGTGATTAGTCAGATTAATGTTAATTCTCTTGAATTTTATTCTTTGCATTTATTTACACACATAAAATATTTACAGCGTTACCAATGTGATTTTAACAATGCTTAATGGTATTAAATCCTTAAGTGCATTCGAATCGGTGGAATATTTCGTTCCCGTTCAATACTTGAACGGCATTGCAAATATTTGGTTACTATTAAAATATTTCATTAAAGTTAAGCTATTTCTCATTGTAATAAAGAGACTGTTTGTTTAGCTACGTTTGTCATCAGAATCATATCACAAAAATAAATTCAAGCGTCCGCGCTTTGTTTTTAATCTTCATTTGCAAATACAGTATGACTACATGGGTAGCGACATAGCTTAAATGTTCAATTGTCGACAATTAGCTCGCATGACCTTTCATTCTTAAATCGAAAGCACCTAGCATATTGCAATGGTTAATGAAACGGCACCGGCGATGCAAGAGCAACACGAGGGGAACATAAAGTACAAATGTGTGATGAAAAATCGGCGTAACTGAGCGACCCCGACGAACTGTGGACGAATGACGTACGCGGACAACCGGTTTGGCAATAAAAGTCTGTCTTCTCGTGTTCTTCATATTTATACAGAAGTTGCTCATCAAGTTCTGCAAAAAAATTGTATTCGTAGCGTTTCCGAAAAACGGTTGTAATTAAATGCAATTACATGCAAGCATATATACACACATACCTACCGATGTATTATTCCATCAATTTTAGTTCGACAAATGCATAATAAAGAAAATGCATATTCCATAATATATAGAGCTAATTATTTTCTGTTGCGGTAGCAGGTCAAAAATGTCGAAAAAGAAAGACCACGAGAGCAATAAAATGAAAGTCGGCAGCAAAATTATTGCTCTTATACATCGGATGATCGAGTTCGTGGCGAGGGAAATATTTCTCATCGCCGCGTATCTTAGCGGGCCTGCCGAATCTCAACCACCGATTACGGATATGATTCACACACTGCGAACCTCAAAAGCAATCGCTATAATGATTCGCGAAAAAAGAGTGAGTATATAAATGTAATATAATAATATATAAGAGTGAGTATATACATGCAATATAATAATATAATATATATTGAAATATTCGATTTCTTTGCATACAGAGTCGAACAATACATGTGTGAGATAATAAAATAGACTTAGGTTATAAAACTGGTTACTTTAGTAATCGTCGAGCCCCTAATTACATATGAGTATGTTATCTTGATGCCTCGTGCGCAATAGATATCAGCTGATGCGATAATAAAATGCGATTCAATTTTTCGTTGCAGTTTACAGCCGAATCGGTCGTACAGGCGTATATCGACCGAATCGAGGTTGTTCAACCAATTTTAAATTGCGTTGCCGAAAATCGATTTAAGGAAGCCCTCGCAGAGGCTCGCAAATGCGACGAGTTGTTAGCGTCGCCCAATGCACCCTCATCGCAAGTTCTTGCCGAGCAGAAACCTTTTTTCGGAGTACCGTTCACAACCAAGGTAGTACTTCAGCGAAATAACCGCAAAAATTGAAAGAAAATTGATATAAAATACTTTATTAATCGTTTAATTGACGATACCGATTGATAATCGGATTTTTATTAAATACTTGTTGCTTTATAGAGAAATGATAAATTCATAGATCCACGTCGAAAAATTGTTATATGTTGGGATTTTTTTTTTGTAGTGAATGCAATGTCCAACATTATTGAAGTTTTGCTTATTTATTAATACACATTTTCATAAATGTGCAGTTGAAAACTGGAATCACCTACCTAGTAGGTGATGAAAAGTTAACAAAATGGCGTAGGTTTCAATTCCGAAATTTGGTAATTATAAAAATCATTTTGCACGTAAATAAATACGTAATAGTTCAGGAAAAAATGTTTCTGTGATCCCTGCGATAGCCAGTGATGTCCTGAATAATGTGTAAATATTTCATACCGATAGGACGAATCATTTTTTGCCATTACCAGTTAAAAAAGTTACGTGTTGAGAAAATCGAGTTTCAGGAGATTGAAGCACGAACTGAAAATGTCCAGAATTGGCTAAAATAAAAATATGATATAAATGAATAATAACAAAAGACGTGTGCAAAATTCCAGATTTTGTAACTACGTAGTTTTTTTATAATAAATTGTTAAAGTTTCGCTCTTATGCGTTGACTCTTATGGCAAAAGCTATACGATTACTTGTATATGAAAAAAGGGAATCGAAAAATATCCAGAAATTTCAAAGCGATTCGCCGTCTAGCGTTTATGCTAGCACCAGTGAAACGAATCTTCCAGTTTTTGTCTCAGCACGCTGTACCCCGCACTGCGCGCGCCGCTGGGTTTATCACCCACGAGCCTAGCTCCCCACCCTCCTTAAATTTTCCGGCGTGCCAGGCCGGCTGCTACGTCTTCTCTGCAACTTTTAGCTGTAGCTGCCAAATTCACTCGAATCAGATCCGGAAGCTTTGCCAGTAAATTCTTAAATAAATGTACTTGGAAAAAAATGTATGTACATATTTTTGTATATTATGTATAATACATACAAATGTATATATTTTGGTTTTTGAAGATTTTATAGTGGAATGACTCCTTAAATAATTATTTCCTGGGGATTATAAAAATTAATAATATAAACTTAATGTTAAGGTGTCCTACCAGTTGGACTTAGTATTAGATGAAATATTAATATGCAAAATGACATGTATTGAGTGTCAAACTTTGCTATTGTTAAATCTCAAATCTGTTTATTGACGTTTTTTACAAGAAATCGTACTGCAAAAATCTTGAATTTAACAGGGTGTTTTATGGGAAAATGGTTCCGTCAATACTTGAATCAAACAATTAATGCCATTCTCGATTAGATGATGCAGATAGCAAACTTACAACTTGCACATATTTGCCAGTACATTCTTCAATGTATATACTTTCGAAAACTGAAGAAAAAAATTGGTTTTCCGAAGATTACGCAGTGAAATGACCTCTTCATTCAGGAATTACGTATTGCATGTTTCATAGAGACGATACTTGATTGAATTAATATAATTTAGACGAAATTTTTATGAAATACGTCCATCATTTATTTTTATTTCGATAAGCGTTATAACTTTATAGTTTCGTAGGATTGCATCGCCATCGCAGGTATGAAACAAACGGCAGGTCTCGTTGCAAGAAAGAATAAGGTATCTGAGCGAGACGCCGAAGTGGTGAGACTCATGCGGGCAGCAGGTGCCATCCCTTTGGCCACGACAAACGTTTCCGAATTGGCTATGTGGTGGGAGTCGAGCAACTATGTTTACGGAACTTCGAGGAATCCTTACAACACGAGGTAGCGTGTAATTCAATAGTCTCACTCAACAACTTTGCTTCTCGACTTTCTGGCATTTTTTACATAACTGCATCTCTTCTATGTCTCCAGGCACATAGTCGGGGGGTCCTCAGGAGGTGAGGGATGTATACAAGCAGCTGCCGCGTCGCAGTTTGGCATTGGCTCAGATATCGGCGGATCCATTCGCATGCCCAGCTTCTTCAACGGCATTTTTGGACACAAACCATCTAAAGGTTCTTAGACCAGAAACTCGGAATTTCTTTTTAATATATTAGTCACTTTAGCGAGACAAAACGTGAATTTAGTGTTATTTAAGTGGTCACCACTAAATTTCGAATACGAAATTCCCTGCTCTTCCCATTCTGACGGATCAAAATATCATTGTTTTCCCTGACCAAAGCAGACAGATCTTTAGTAGAATCTAAGTAGTAGATCTTTAGTAGAATCAAAGTAGTCGATCTTTAGTAGAATCAAAGTAGTAGATCTTTAGTAGAATCAAAGTAGTAGATCTTTAGTAGAATCGAAGTAGTAGATTTTTAGGAGAATCATGTTAGCAGATCTTTAGTGGTTTCAGTAGAAGATTTTTAGTAGATTTCAGTAGAAGATCTTTAGTAGATTTCAGTAGGAGATCTTTAGTAGATTTCAGTAGAAGATCTTTAGTAGATTTCAGTACAAAAACTTTAGTAGATTTCAGTCGAAGATCTTTAGTAGATTGCAGTAGGAGATCTTTAGTAGATTTCAGTAGAAAATCTTTAGTAGATTTCAGTGCAAAAACTTTAATAGATTTCAGTAGAAGATCTTTAGTAGATTTCTGTACAAGATCTTTAGTAGATTTCAGTAGAAGATCTTTATGCGAATCAAATAAATACTCTCGTCCTTATTTGGTCGCAGGAGCTTAATTCCGATTAAAAGTGTAGAAGGTTAAATTTACCCTTTCATTCACCGATGTTGTTTTAAAAATATTTTGAAATATGATACAGGGTGCGCCATCTCAATCTGGTCGATGGAAGTATTGAATAACTTAGAGAATTTTCAACAGATTTCACAAAGTCGTATTTTTTTATTAAATTTGATTCATTACAATTTATTTTGATTAGTTTCCAAAAACCACATCGATCAAATGTCCGCCTTTATTACTGAGACAAAAATGAGCTCTTTTTTCGGCATTTTCCATTGTATTTGCCAGCGTCTCGGGCGATATCGCTGCGATTTCGGCTCGAATGTTGTTTTTTAGCTCCTCTATGGTCTTCGGCTTGTTGGCATAGACTTTACTTTTCAAAAATCCCCACAAGAAGAAGTCCGATGCAGTCAAATCCGGCGATCTTGGTGGCCAGTCAATATCACCTTTCTTTGATATCACACGTCCTGGGAACTTCCGACGCAAATAGTCCATTGTTGAGCGCGCAGTGTGACATGTCGCACCATCTTGTTGGAACCAAATTTCCTTAAGACCTTTTTCACGCATTTGTGGTAAAACAAAGTGTGCCAACATCCACCGATATCGATCCCCATTGACAGTTTCACCAGCTTTGAAGAAAAATGGTCCAATGGTGGTTTTTGAGCAAACACCGGCCCAAACTGTCACTTTCTCATCGTGCAATGGAGTTTCGTGAATAATATGAGGATTATCGGTGCCCCACATGCGACAGTTTTGTTTGTTGACAGCGCCAGAGAGGGTGAAATGAGCCTCGTCGGTCATCAGAATTCGCTCCCAAAAATCCGGCTCAGCTTCCTTCATTCGACTAACGTTATTAGCGTAAGCCAAGCGTCGCGGCTTGTCAGTTTCCAATAATCTTTGAGTCAACTGTACTTTGTACGGAAACATGTGAAGATCTTGCTTTAAAATCCTTCTCAAAGTGGTTCCACTGATGTTTAATTGCTGAGACCGGCGGCGGTATGAGACATTTGGATTTTCTGCAACACTCTGTCGAACAGCTTCGATATTTTCATTTGAACGACCTGGACGCGGTCGAGCTTGATGTTGGAGATTCGCTACAGACCCGTGCTCCATGAAATTTGAAGCTAAATGACGGATAGTGTCGCCTTTGGGCGCAGAACGTCCGCGATATTTTTTACGATATGCACGCTGAGTTGACACAACTGGACGATTATTTTCAATGTAAAGCGAAACTATTTCGGCGCGTTCTTTCGGCGTATAGCGATACATGGTTGAAATTGTACTGAAATAACCTATACGAAACGTGTTGTACGACGCTGGTCGGTTAAAATCTGTCAGAGTTATTCAATACTTCCATCGACCAGATTGAGATGGCGCACCCTGTAAATTCGAGTTTCATGCCACCATACATAAAATCCTTTTTTTTTTACTTTTTGCTTCCGCGTAAAAAAAGCTGTTTTCATGAAAAAAAAATGTATCGACTTTTTTTCATGTCAGAGTGTGTGTGTGATGAGCTTGCAAAATTACACTGGATATATCTCAAGAACGGGTTAGTGGATCATCCTGAAACTTTGCACACGAGTCGAGTCGCAACCTCCGTCAATTTGCTGCAATTTTCGCCCAAATCGCTAACAAGTGTCTCATTTTACGTTCGTTTCAATTTTTCGAAAAAAGAGGCACGCTCTCAAGCTTTCATAAATTTTTGGCTATCGAATTAAAACTTTCGAGTCGTATCGACTCGATGTCGTCACATTCGTATGCACATGACGGCACCGCGCGAATACGACAAGTTGATGCGTACCCCTAATTTTTGACAGCACGCTTTTCTATCTGGAAAGCTTTGTAAATAAAGAAAAATCATCGAAAAACAATTTACAAGTTCCAATTTGCACTTTTTTCACTCTCGTCTTGAGCAAGATAGTATAAAGTTTGGTTCAATCACGACTCGATAGAAATGTACGAAAGTTTAAGCAAATGTTCCATTTTTTCACTTTTAATCGATTTTTCGTGCAAAGCGTCCATATATCCTCGCTAATGTTTGTAGATAGTATCAGCTGGGTAGGTGACCATTTCAGAAAGTTGAGTTAAATGCATAGTTTTTTCAAAAAATTGAAATTGAAATTCCAAACTTTATTAACTTTGAACCCGTCATCGATTGATATCGAACTGAATACCAGAGATGCATTGCCTCTTATCCTACTTATATATATCGTTTTGGCTCGATAGCTGGAAACTCACGAAAATTACACCAAAAATGATTACTTTTTTTTTCGAAAAATTAAAAATAATTGACAATTTCGTAAAGTTTGAACACCTTCATAGATCAACGCGTAACTCAACAACTATTATCCATTGTCGCCTAATCTATTTTTGTAAGAAGTTTAAACTCGATAGCAGATTATTTACGAAAACGAAGACGGATACTACCGAAAAATTAAAAATATCGTGAATTAAGACGCCCGTTAGGAATCTGGATAAAAAAAATTTAAGCGAACACGCTTCTTCTTTTTCTTGTTCGAAAAATCGAAATCTTGGCAAAATTCAAATATGTATAAAACGTGAAACCTTTGATCGATTTATACCAAATTCAACACCAAATATCCTTGTCCCCGAACCAAATTGTTTAACATATTTCGGCAGGATAGGTGGAAATTTACAAACGTTGAGGAGAAAACAGGCTTCTTTCAACAAATACAAAATTCTAAATATTCTGATCCTCTTTATTGATCCTTGCCAAACTCAATACCAAACATTCTTGTCCCCAAGTAAATTTTTGTAGAAAGTTGAAGCTCCATACCTGATTACTTGCAAAAGTTAAACATTTTTCAATAAAACCTAACTACCATAAAATAAGGCACTCGTTAGCGACCTGGACAACCATTATAACAGCTCAAGGTGATATAATTCCCAAGCTGTGTACAAAGTTTCAGCAAGATTACTTGAGCCAGTCTCGAGATATAGCAATTTCAATCTTGCGAGTCCGTCTCGAACACGCGCGCACAAAAACATTTTCTAATAACATGATTTTCTCGACGTTTTGGCACATTTTAAGTACTCTGTCATTAGAATCTTGCAAAATTCTTTTACCAAGAAAATGAAGCTTTCTCTATGAGGAAGCTAGAAGTGGCTAACAAGGAAGGATAGTTTGGTGTCCCCCTCCGATTTTGACGAAACTCACGTATGTTGTAGAGCATCGAAAACTAGAAGACACGTATTTGTTTAATCGGCGGCAAAACATTTCTAAGGGGTGAAATCGCCCTTCAAAGTTAGGGATGATTATGCAGTTTCACCCCTGCAAATAAATTTTTTTCTTCAACTTCACGTGGAATGTTTATAGTCTTCAATGAAGAGTATTTTGGTTTTTGTTTCATTAAAATCGGTTGACGCCTTCTGGGTGAAACTGCATAATCACTCTTCGATATGCCTAACTTTGAAGAGCGATTTCATCCCTTAGAAATGTTTTTCCGCCGATAAAAAAAATACGTGTCTTTTAGTTTTCGATGCTCTACAACATATGTGAGTTTCATCAATATCGGAGGGGGACACCAAACTATTCTTCCTTGTAAGTAGAACCTTACAAATTCATTTCACATCATTTTGTTCTGTCGTCCACTAAGTTTCGTCTATAAAGAAGCCAAAATTGATCATAGAAGATTATGAGGATATACAAAATAATGAGGAAGAAACGTGCAACGTTCTGTTCTGCATCATTTTATAATATACTTTGTGATAAAACTACGATATTTTGTTAGTTGAGTTTAGGTATACGAGTGGGTCTATATGTACAGGTTGCGCCATCTTTTATGTCGGTATGTAAACATTGAATAACTTTGACATTTATCAACCGATTGACTTGAGTAGACATGTTTTTGAAACGTCAATTCAGTACAATTTTAACCATGAATCGCTTCACACCGAAACAACGCGCCGACATAGTGACGCTGTACATTGAAAATAGTCGTTCAGTTGTGTTAACTCAACGTGCATATCGTCGAAAATATCGTAGCCAACAAGCACCGTCTGACAACACTATTCGTCGTTTGGTGTCGAATTTTGTTGAGCACGGACAGTGGGAGATCGTCTACGTGCCGTTCATCAACGCCCACGACGATCCAATGAACTGGTTGAAGCGGTAAGAGAAAGTGTTGCCGAGAACCCACATATGTCGTATCGTCACCGCGCTCAGCATTTTGGCGTCAGTGGAACCACTTTGCGGCGCACTTTGAAGGATGATTTGCATTTGTTTCCGTATAAAGTGCAATTGGCTCAAGGAATATTGCCGACAGACCGTCCACGTCGCTTGGAATATGACCAAACAGTCGCTCGAATGGTTGACACTGAACCTAATTTTTGGAAGCAAATTTTGATGACCGACGAGGCCCATTTCACACTCTCTGGCGCCGTTAACAAGCAAAATTGCCGCATTTGGGGAACGGAAAATCCACACGAGATCCATGAAACACCATTGCATGACCAAAAAATGACTGTTTGGGTCGGCGTTTGTGCCAAAACCATCATTGGGCCATTTTTCTTCAGAAAAGGCGAAACAGTCGATGGGAATCGATATCGGTGGATGTTGGTTCATTATGTCTGCCCACAAATGTGTGAAAACTGTCTGGACGGTTACTGGTTTCAACAAGACGGTACGCCATGCCACACTGCAAATCAAATAATGCAGTTTCTGCAACGAAAATTCCCTGGACGTGTGATGTGAAAAAATGGTGACATTGACTGGCCACCCAGATCTCCAGATTTGAACCCTCCGGACTTCTTTTTGTGGGGTTATTTGAAAAGCAAAGTGTACGCCAACAAGCCTCAGACCAATGAAGAGCTCAAGGCAAACATTCGTGCCAAAATCATCGCTATACCAAAAAGGGCACCTTTAGCTTTGGCCAATGAAGGCGGCCACTTGAGTGATGTTGTATTAAAAAACTAGTCCAAATAAATCGTAAAGGACCGAATTAAATAAAAATACCTCATATGTGGAAATCGGTTGTTTTTTAAAAAAGTTATTCAATGTTTACATACCGACAAAAGATGGCGCACCCTGTATGTATGTGAGTATCTGTTGGTGTGTGTGTCTGTAGTACGGTGTATATCGATCGCATCATATAGGTATACGAGTGGGTCTATATTAGGTGACGTGTGCATACTCGTGAAGTTGTAAATGGATGTAAAAGGAAACTGCTGGGGAGTTCTGTGCGCATAGCCTTGGCGTACAACAAGTTTACTCCATATATTAGGTCTAATTAATTTTTTTTAAGTTATACACGTATCAATGAAAAAATTATGGTAGCTGGTTTAACATTTTCCTTCACATGCCCGTCGAAATACCTGACTGTTTCAGAATGAGTGGCCACCCAAAATGATTAATCTTGCACAGTAAGCGTAATTGTTTGCAGAGGATTATTAGCTTATGTTATGTTGTTTTCATTGTGTGAACCGCAGGTATCGTACCGAACGACGGTCAGTATCCGAATGCTAATACCGAGGATCAAGAACGCTTGCTTGGTATCGGTCCGATGTGCAGGTATGCCTGCGATCTTGCGCCCATTCTCAAAGTATTGGCAGACAAAAATGCATCGATGCTCAATCTGGACGCCAAAATTGATATATCCAAGCTCAAAGTAAGCTTTGTGCCATACGATAGGAAATAAATGTTACAAAATATCTGTCGTCTATCGAAATGAATGCATTCTCGTATAACACAACTCTCTTTTGATTCTAGATTTACTACATGGAACACGACGGTGGTCAGTACTTCGTGTCTCCCGTTGATCGTGAAATTAGGGACGCTATGAAGCGAGTGATAAAGTACCTCGAAACGGCACACAAACTAAAAGCGAAGAAAGTTGAGATTAAAAAGTTGAAGAAAGGGCTCGTGCTCTGGTTTGCGAACATGACATCGCCGGACGGTAAAGACTTTGCCTACGAGCTGACAAATCGAAAGGGACGCGTAAACATTTGGTGGGAGTTCGTCAAGTGGTTCACTTGCACCAGTTCCCACACACTAATTGCCTTGATTACAGCGGCCTTCGAGATGCTCGGTATAAAGCACAACAGTGAGAAGCGCACGAAACTCATGCAGGAAAGTCGCGATCTTTATCAAGAGTTCAAAGTGAGTAATGAACGACGGGAAAAACACCATTTTTTAAGCAACGCGCAATCCTTGTGAATTTTCCTTATCCTGTTTCTTTTTTTTTCAGGACATGCTAGGCGATGACGGCATATTTTTGTATCCTACTCATCCAACCGCGGCACCGCTTCATCACGAACCTCTCGTAAAACCCTTCAACTTTTCATATACAGCTATCATAAACGTTCTGGGCTTGCCGGCGACGGCTATTCCCCTAGGACTGAACAAGCAAGGGCTTCCCATTGGGATACAAGCCGTCGGTGGCTTGAACCAAGATCACTTAACGCTGGCCGTTGCAGTGGAACTAGAGAAAGGTTTTGGTGGCTGGGTTCTACCCGCTATTTCGTATTAAAATTACTCACACTTATCTCGGAAAACGATTTTTTAACGTACATGAAATTGCCGCATCTCTCTTCGTGACTGCGCGAAGAAAAATCCAGTGAATTCGCAATATTTGCCAACTCATATCGATCGCTATTTTTTTAATCCACTTTGAACAAAGAATCTACTCGACAGTTGACAAGCATTTACACTGTTTTAATACGGACTTTGCGCTCTCAAGTGAAATCTCTTCAGACACTTTGTAAACAATGCAACATTGAACATAATATATGACTTCTTGACGTGCCTCCTTCCAAAAACTTTTTCTATATTCCACGCAGACGAGTTGTCATCGTTACTTGGAAATAAATATTATCATTTATTTATTCCCAATTTGTCTAATGTTAATAACTACATGAAAGTAACTTATAGTGTTTATAATTGTATGTTTAATATTCTTATTAACATAAAAAATTATGTTTGTACAAATTTTTATGAAAAAGCCGTAAAAACGAAAATAATTTTTTTTTGTATCAAATTCATTGCAAAATAATTCTATCGAAAGTCAGTTGCAAAATAATTGAACTCAACGAAAGTATGGCATAAATAAAGAAATTATGGATTAAAAAGCAATAATCGATGATTATCTCTGATGCCACAATATTTTTCACCATTCGTATCAACGTGTGTCTACTCTGATTGTTATGTACCTCATACGTTTTGGTATGGTATTTTAATATATTTAAACGATGAAGCAACGTGTGCGGAAAAGGTGTTTTCGGAAAATATGCAAGCGCAGGTTCGATTTGATAAGAAATATGTAATATATACATTTTTATTTACATTAAAAAAGAGAACAATGATCCATAATGTACTTTTTTTTTCTTCCGAGGGTGGCGGGATCAAGAAAGCGCGAAGTAAATGAAGAACCAACTCACAAAATATTTTATTTATTTATTGTGCGATGAATATTGAATTCTTAGTGAAATACAACTTAAGTCAACAAATTTCTCTAGGATCTGTCAGCCTTCGTTAAGTTTTCTGTCAATCACGGTTACTATTTGCATGAGAATGTCCGTTAAATAATCCTCGTTTATGCGTGTAAGAGTTATGCCTCGTCGGAGAAAGTATAATTTACGCGGGCCTGTATAAGGAGCAGATCTATTCACGAGAGATTTTACTGGATGTATATGTACGTAATTATGAATGACGGAGGAACACGCCACACTGGTATGTGACGTTCACCGATCCGCAAATGCATTATTTTTCATGTAAACCAACCACATCTATATATTGTATATACCAGATTTCATACGGCTCGGTCGCTACACGATTACAGAACAATTATTGAATAACCTTTCTAACGAATTCGTTTACCTCGATACTTTCTATCGATTCCTCGTATTGATATATCCAATACGAGAAAAATATTAAATATACCCAAGTCAAGAAAAAGTAAAATCGTGAGCTAATTTTTGCAGAAATCTTCGGTAGTTTGGTTTGAATAATTAAAAAATAGTCTTCGTCATCACAGCTTCAGTATACGCCGAAGGAATCTACAATTCTGGATGTAAAAAAATATTTTTTACGTTATGATATTAGCCTCTTCGGGTAAAGATCCACAACTGCGGCTTTTAAGAGTTATTTTTTCAACCTTTAGAGTTTCGAGAAAATTGTTTGGGCTCTCATCGCTGTCGAGGTGATTCGAGATCATCTCGAACTCATTGGAATTCGATTCGGACGACAGGTCGAGGCATACGATGTATTCAGACTCGGAATTGCCACGAATTTGGATGACATTCACACCATTTTCCTCTACAAGAGCCTTGATGTCCTTATCTCTATAGACCGGAAGTTGCGTTCGATCATCCGCCTCACGAGTATCGTCGTTGGTAGCTCTGTTGAAATTCTTCTTAACGTCGTCTCGTCGATTAGCCATTTTCTTCTTATTGTTTTTGCCATTGGGCGTTCTGTTCTGCTCTTGATGCAGCGTGTAGCTAGCTCTGCTCGAGCTGATTGCATCGAGATCGGCAGTCACTATACCTTCACTCGCTTTGTTGCTCGTCGATTCGATCAGTCTCCGGTGAGTCGTTGCCATTTGTTGAAACTGAATTACTCCTCTTTTTATTTTCATTCGCTTCAACGCGACTTCGACATTTACTGGTCATCGTATTCTCGAGATGAATCATTCTCCCCTCGCAGTTAGCTTCCTCGCCGTTGCCTGGCGTTCTTTGTCGTCTCATTTCATTTTCCGGATGCAGCGAGCTCTCGTGTTGCTTCTGGCCTTTACTCTTCGTCTCCTCACTCACGTTATACGCGTTCGTCGTTTTCTCCGCGAGTTCTTTGTCCCTCTTTATAGCCGCGAATTCAGCCTCCTTCATTGCTGAATGAATTACCGGCTCTGCCCACAAACCTGGGTTGAATGCTGGCCCGGTTCCACCTAATTCAGTTGGCAATATGTCCGTCGGCAAGTGCTCATGTAGGGTGCTCAAATTGTTGCCGTGCAGATATATCTAACCAAAATAATATCATACTCTAATGATAACGACCAAGTACATAATTCAATCAAAAGTGGCTTAAACCTAACTCTATTAATAATAGTAATAAATATTTTTGTTTCATTGTCAATTCGACGTTCAAACACATTATTGAATCTCGTCATTACATTATCTTAAACTGATTCAATTTTTAAAAAATGTATTATCATATTCTTCTTTGATTAGCCATTAAATTGTGCAGCACATTTATAAAATGGAAATATTTAAGTGCCATATAATGTTAAATTTGTAATTAAAAAATTGAGTTTCAATTTCTTTTAGAATTAATTAGAAAGAAAAAATAAAATTTGCATGAGAGTACTCACCTTGTGTCGGGTCTTTTCGTCGAGAAAGGGCTTTACCAGAGCGAGGGTAGCTTGAACATAAAGTGGTGGAGACAGGAAGTGTACGGCTTTGAACCGAGCAGGAAATCGTCCGCGAAGAGCGGCTATCAGATTTTGCAGTGCAGCTGCGCCGAGAGCTCCACCCTGGCGTAGAGAAAAACCACTCCAGTCTACTACAGCAACAAAGCCGCATTGCTATATTCCAGTAAAAAAAAATTGGCATTCAATGATCGAATCGTACATTGTCCTCATGAATTTCACGTTCCTCTTGGCTGTATAATGCGTTCCGTGGTATTCAGCAGAATAGTCATGACCCGAGAGCACATGACGAGATTGCGATAAGGTTGCAGACGCAAAGAACACATGTTTCACAATGTTTGATTATGAATAATGATATCAGTAAACTGGGTCAATAATCTCAAGAATTTTCATATCAAAGATGTATTCGCTTGAACACAATTTGCGAGTGGTTATCTAAGATTTTTTTGATGACTTTATTACCTGATTTCGAGGATCTTGAATGAGCGTCTCAAGAACAAGGAATATTGCTCGCTGAACCGACAACGCTGGAACTGCTATCGGATCCCATTGAGACGCTAGGATCACGAGGACGCACCTACCTTTCCTGCGCAAGTTTTTATTTCGTTGTCAGCACTCTTCAAATCCAGTAACAATTATATGCAACCGTTTTTTACCTCAGTAATCGTACTTAAATGTAGTTTTGTTGAATATAAAATTACATTTCGATGAAATATTTTCAATATATTGGGTCTGGGAAAAAGTTCGTGGCGTTTTTCCCGATAAATGGCATCAATTGCAAATAAGTCAGGAAACACAGATCGCAGCGATACCACTAAACGCTCGTTAGAAGGGTGGCACTTCGAGCGTTACTTTGAGTGTATAAACATCGAAATTGGTCCAGTGATTGGAAAGTTGTTTGCGTTTGAAAATGAAGAAAAGTAATGAAAAATTGCGCTATATTTTGCAATATTATTACGACAAAGCGAAGAACGCTGCGCAGGCTTGTGAAAAAATTTGTGCTGTGTACGGTGAAGGTACTTTATCAAAATCTACTGCGCGGAAATGGTTTGCTTGCTTCCATTCTGGTAATTTTTATGTGAAAGATGAGTCACGCTCTGGTCGTCCAATCACTGAATAAGCTGATGAAATGATTGAAAAAGTCCAGCAAGATAAGCATATCAACAGTGTCGATATTGGTATGGAACTAGGCATTGACCACAAAACTGTTTTGAACCATTTACACAAAGCTGGCTACAAAAAGAAGCTCGATGTATGGATTCCTCATGAGTTGAGCGCGAAAAACATGATAGACCGATTTAACATCTGCGATGCGCTGCTGAAACGCAATGAAATCGAGCCATTGATGAAACGTGTCATAACCGGTGATGAAAAATGGATTACGTACGACAATCGAAAGCGGCAAAGATCGTGGACAAGGGATGGTGAGCTGTCACAAGCGTTCGCGAAGCCAGGATTGACGGCGAAAAAGGTGATGCTGTGTGTGTGTGGTGGGATTGGAAGGGAATCGTCCACCATGACCTACTTCCAGTTGGTCAGACGATTGATTATCAACTCTACTGTGGACAACTAGAGAGATTACGCCAAGCAATTGAAAGAAAACGGCCCGAATTGATTAATAGAAAAGGCGTTGCTTCCATCATGACAACGTTCGACCACACACTTCTTTGATGACCCGTCAAAAATTGCGAGAGCTTGGTTGCGAAGTTTTGATGCATTCACCGTATAGTCCAGACATAGCACCCTCTGACTATCACTTTTTCCGATATCTGCAGAACTCTTTCAATGGAATTAAGCTGCTTTCAAAAGAAGCCCGTGAAAACCACTTGATTCAGTTTTTCAACCAGAAACCACAGAAGTTCTTCACCGATGGCATCATAGCTCTACTCGAAAAATAGCGAAACATTGTCCATAATAATAGAGCATATTTGGTTTATATAAATTCATTTTCACACTATAAGAAAACCAGTTGAATGTTACTAAAAAAATGCCACGAACTTTTTCCCAGACCCAATATCATATTAATAAACATCACAAATTTAACAAAATGTAAAAAATCACAGAACCCTTTAGTCACTAAGCATTACATTTCTAACTGGATACATCTGATTTCAGATTAATTACTTATCAAGACAAAGGTAGAAAGAACCGCCACATCGCATTTTATTTATATTATTAATTGTACCTGTCTCGTGCGGGTAATACACCGGGAATGCCTGCTCGAAGTGCCCGCTGGAGCGGTGGATCACGAGCGGTCAAATTTCCAAAAATGTCCTGCCGATGAGCGATTTGTGCCTGGTAGGCAGCAATCAGGGCGGCTGCCGGTTCCGTCCGGTACTTCCGGGCCAGCAGAAAACGCGTTACGTATTCATCGGTACAATACTTGAGGTCTACAATATAGGAATAGCAATAGACATGACAGCATCGACGACTGCGCGTATTAATAATCAGGAAACATTGATACGTGAGTAGACTTGGTGAGAATTTATCAATCATTACAGCGTTCGGCTTAGCAGATGACGGGATATGTACTCACCGACACCGGGCATATCACGAAGTATAGCTCTGACAGTTTTGATCGCCAACTTTCTGTCTCGCACGTCGAATTTCGCCTCGTCCTCGTAGATACTTCGAGCTAATGCTGTGCTAACACGACCGCGTGTCGGATCCCACATGTATTCACAATACTCCGACATTTCGGGAACTTAATTGAAGATTACACTCTTTGGTATTTACTGCAAGCAAAACAAATGATTACATAAAAATGTTTATTTATTATAATTTTTTATAGTACTCTGAGAATCTATTAATGGCACATATGGCATATTTGAGAATTATTTTACCCTGCGTTATTAACTTCTTATCTTCGTTGAGGAGCATCCACGTGAAAATGAATTTATCGTGATTGTGAAATTTTTTTAATCTGTCGAGCTAACTTATTCAAATATTACAATCCTTGAAAGTGTAGTGATGTAACAGATTTGTGAGTATTCACCACCTGTGAAGGGTGCGTCAGACACAGGAATCAGCAATTATCGTTTTATTTAATCTATTTCCTATATTTTGTTTTGCACTCGGTTCGTCACTGTTGAACGTTTATTGAAATTCTTTTGTTCTATTCGACGCGAGAGCATTGTCGCACCTCGTGCAATCGCGCCGCAGGACTCACTCGCGACTGGTCACGAAACCTCTACACCGAGAGAAAGATGCTAAGGGAGTGAGTCACGATGAAGAAAGAGAACGTCATGCTCGAAGGAACGGAGAATCCATCGTGGCCAGTGGTATATACAGAGTCGATCTGGGGGTCCAACGAAAGATTCGAAGAAAGCAGAGGAACTGTTGGACGAGAGCCAGTTCCAAGACGTTCTTCCGTTTCTTTGTCCCTTGCTATGATCTCGCATCAAGCCCAATCTAGCGAAGATTTGAATGCCGAAGCTTATCGTGCACGCATTTGGTGTCGTTTTGTTACGCCAGTTTATCTGGAATTGCCTCTATACTCCGTTCAGCAAACGATTGTCCACGGTCCACGGTATCTGCAGAGGCGGGCAAAGTAGGGAGATCGTAGCGCGCAAAACTCAGTACCGTATCGTTAATATAGCACACTCGGATCCGGAACTATCACCTAAACTTAGAAAATAGTGCGGGTGAAATAAACTCAACATTTCAATGTGATATAAAATCGAAATCATTTGAATATAATTAAATTACACAGCTGAATGTTTATGATTTATCAGATAGTTAAATAGTAACATATTTTTATTAGGAAAACTCCAGAAAAATAATGTAGTGTTATATTTTATTTTGTTATCAGGTTACATCCTATTCAAGAATTGCTATCTTAATAGCCCTATGTCATCAAGGGGTTAATCTGGGTTTGCCTGGAAAATGCCAGGCTCGGTGGATATTCAAAGTTTCGTAAATATTTTTCTCTACGAGATCTATAAAGTAGGCAGTTTACGATAAAACGCTTCAATGATTCTTTTCTTCAAGATCATAACTTTCGTATGGTAGATCACTATCCAAATAGTACACACTATTCTTCATTTTATTCTACATTGTGCCATGACCCTAATTGGAGAGAGAGAGAGAGAGAGAGAGAGAGAGAGAGAGAGAGAGAGAGAGAGAGAGAGAGAGAGAGAGAGAGAGAGAGAGAGAGAGAGAGAGAGAGAGAGAGAGAGAGAGAGAGAGAGAGAGAGATTGATTGATTGATTGATTGATTGATTGTTTTATTATGCCTTGGCAAGCCTTTGGCAAATATTTATGACAATAATATAATATAATATAATAATATTTTTATAAACTAGAATAGGCTATACAGAAATACAATTAAAACAATAAGAATCTTTTAATAATTAACTTAAAAGTAATTCTAAAAATTATAAAAATAAGAATAGAAATATAATTAGCTTATAAGTAGCAAATTGACTATATAGAATTTGACGGTATATATATAATGCTGTCACTATACTACCGTGAACAAAAACAGAAACTAATTTACATCAACATGATTAAAAAGGTGAGTATGGAGACGAATCTTAAACAGTTCCAAACTAGAAGAAGAAGTGACATGCGATGGTAAGCTCTCCCAAAAATAAATGCCAGAGAGAGAAAATGCGTTCCTATAAGTAGTTGTGCGATGCTTTGGCACAGCAAAAGTCGATCGAGGTCTCCTTAACTGACGTTCAGGAGTATCCGTCTGATGACTGAATAGAGCCAATAAATATGTTGGTGCTTTCTGATGCAGAATGTTATACATTGAAATACCAAGAAAATACAGACGCCGCGATTTAACTGTAAGTCAGCCAAATTGTCGCCTGTACGGAGTGATATGAGCATCGCATCGAAGATCGAAAACAAAACGTATACAGTAATTGATGAGACGTTCTAATTTTAAATTCAATTCCTCAGTCAGATTGTTATAAACTAGGCAGCAGTAGTCTAATAATGGAAAAATTAAGGCAATTATCAATGATGATCTTAATTCTTGAGAAAGGGCCATGCGATGAAATTTTAACCTATATACAGCAAAGTGAACTTTTTGTGAGATATGTAAAACATGAGATTTCCAAAATAAATTACTGTGCATGATCACTCCTAAGTTCCTAGCTTCAGTAACGAATGGAATATTCACTCCATTTAACGAAACCGGTGGTAACATTGAGAAATCAAGTTCGCGTGTATACGCATTGCTACCGAATATAAGAACTTTTGATTTGGCAATGTTTAGTTTTAGACCATTTGAAATTGCAAAGTTGGCAATGGCTTGAACGTCCTCAGTAATTAACTTTATTCCTTGATTTATTTGAGACGGGAGGCAACTAAGATATATTTGCGTATCGTCAGCAAATATCATGTGCTGTGTGTATTGAAGTGCAGTGCTAATGTCATTAATATAAAGAGAAAAAAGAAGTGGACCTAGGACAGAACCTTGCGGTACGCCTGCTGTAGTAGGTAACCAAGAGGCGGAAGTCCCATGGACGTCAATAACTGCTTGAGTTCTTTTAGTTAAATATGAAAAAATCCAATCTAGAACTGGTTCTGCAAGGCCCACTTTTTTTAATTTTGCAAGAAGTTGTAAGTGTGGTACAGTGTCAAATGCTTTGCTAAAATCAAATAAGATTAGAATGGTAATACGCCCTTCATCCACATTGCGCCTCACATCGTCACATATACGTAGTAATGCTGTTTGAGTACTGTGACCACTACGATATCCCGATTGACGTGGATCAAAAACTTGGTTCGACTCAATCCAGTCAGTGATCTGCTTATGAACCAATCTCTCAAGTACTTTTGAAAGTTCGCTAAGGTTAGCTATCGGTCTAGTATCAGACGGGGAAAGGGGTGTTTTAATTTTGGATAACGGTCGAAGAAAAGCCTTTTTCCAACACTGAGGGAACTTAGATGATTGCAAAGAATGGTTAAACATAGCTGTTAGTAGTGAGCACGAAACCTCGATAGACTTATTTATTAGGAACAGAGAAATACCATCTGGACCAGCTGCATATGACTTAGAACTAGCGTTGGTAGAGATAATATATCGTACTTGGTTGGACGTGATTTCTGCAAAGGTGAATAAAGGGCGAACTGGTTGAATTAATGAACTTATCGTGCGAAACTCATCGTATGAACAAGGCGGTAATTGGCTGGATACAGCAGAATAAAAAGAATTGAGCTCTTCTGGTTGAAAGAAATTGAGTGGTGATGTTAAAGACGACTTGGCTAAACCAAGAGTCGCTAGCTCTTTCCACAATTTATTTGGATCTGTTATGGTTGACAACCTCTGAATATGGTACTCACTTTTCGCATGTCTTAAGTCATTCTTAAGCTTGTCTCTATACTCCCAGAAGATAGCAAGGTCTAGTACGCTTTTAGATCGTCGTGCACGCGTATACAATAAATTTCGCTGAGCCATGCGTTCTCTCAAATTTTGTGTGAGCCAAGGTGCCGGAGGACGACGAATACAGAAAGTACGTAGAGGCGCAAATTTATTCAGAGACTCTAGAAATGCTCCAGACAATAGATCAACTATCGTGTTTATATCATCAGGTATAATACCCGAACTCGGATTGGTGCTGAATCTCGAGTTGAAATCACTAAGTCCCGAAGAATTCAGTTTATTCGATAAAAAATTCAGAAAGCCTCTATCATTGAAATTATTGTAGACTCGCCGTGTAATGTTACGCTCGATAGTAGGTTCCACCTCAAAGTTATAATGTAGTTCTAATAGGTCATGTCCAGCTATAAACGGAGCCTTAGATTTAACATAAGATAGTTTTTTTTCTTCACTATCGATTAGGAATACATCTATCCAGGAATCCGAAGTCACCGTGTGGTGGGTTGTAGCGGATTCAACAATATGTAGTGAAAGGGAGAAGGCTAATTGGCGTCGATAAATTGATTCATAATCATTACTAGCTAAATTACAATTAAGATCACCTGCTATTATAATATTTTCATAGTTGTGAGAGAAATTACATAAAGCTTCGACAAAATTCCCTAGCATTGATGCTTTTGGTGGTCTGTATACTGAAGCAAAAAGAAGCTTCTTGGCGTTAGATCCAGTAATTTCGATAATTAGATATTCAGGTGCATTTGAATATTGACTTGGTGATGCCATTAATACTTTCGCTTTTAGGGACTTGTGTATAAAGCAAGCAACTCCTCCACCTTCTTTTCCTTCTCGATCATTGCGAATGAGGAAATATCCTTCTGTCCGTAACAAGTTATCCGATACAAACGAATGGAGCCACGTTTCGCTCAACGAGATAATATGGAATTTGCGCTCGAGTATAGTTGATTGAATTAGTTCCATATGCCCTCGCAAGGAATTAACATTCAACTGAGCTATTTCTAAATGCGATATTGAGTGTGTGAGGGGTAAGCAATTTTGACTATTAGGAGACAGTCAGATCAATTTATCTAGATCAGCCTCGGTTGAAACGATGATTGGTGTCTGACTGTCATCCTTGCGAACAAATATGGAACCTGAACGAGACCATACGTATTTATAATTACGTTCAGAAGCACGAGCTTTAACGAGACGTAGTAGACGATAGAGTGCGGGTGGAAGAAACTCATTTACATAGACAAGTCCGTGTTGGTCCAGGCCAAACACTTCTCTGAGAGTCAAATTTTTCTTAGATCTCTTTATTTTGATAATGTGCTCTCTGACTTGGTGCGATTTGAGAGTGATAACGAAAGATTTTGAAGTGATTTGTTTCAAGTTATCAGCACTGACATTACTTGGCTCGTTATGTAGATTATTTTTCTTTTTGTCGAGACTTCGAATTTCAAGAACATCGCTTAGGAGGTTCGGTATACCAAGGGCCTTGAAAATTTTCTCCACTACTTGCTCTGCAGAATCATTTATTGTTAAAGGCACTCCAGATACTGTGATTTCAGTAGGGAGTGGAACCGCGGTACTAGCCTTAGTTGAGTGAAGCTCATGTGATAGATTAATATTTTGTTGTAATAATTGCGCATAATTTGTTTCAAGCTGTGCAATTCTTTCATCATGGGCCTTGAGTATACTTGTATGCTTCTCAATACAATTTAGTTTTGTTGTATGATCAATATTGACTAAAGTTTGTTCAGCAATAAAGGCACTAAGATTTTTATTTAGAGAGAGAGAGAGAGAGAGAGAGAGAGAGAGAGAGAGAGAGAGAGAGAGAGAGAGAGAGAGAGAGAGAGATTAATTGATTGATTGATTGATATTTATTCGCTTTCTCAGCTATTTTATACACAGTGTTACATATTTTTCTTACATCTACGTACATCTTACTTTACTGTTGACACAACATATTCCTTTAACATTCGTTTAAACTGTTCTACTTTTGCGCAACCTTTTAGTTCAGTTGGCAATGCATTATATATTTTCACTCCTTCATAGTACATACTCTTTTGTGCACTTCTCGTTCTTCTAAATTGTATTACTATATTTTCCGCTTGCCTTGTTTCCCTACCACTCTTCGTTCCTGCTATTTGTAGCCGATTTTTAAGTTCTTTTGGCAGTAGATTCTTCACGGCTTTAAAGATAAATGTACAAACGTTATAGTACAATCTTTGCCTTATGGACATAAATTGTACCGCGCTCAGCATGTCTTGTACCTTCGTATAGCGGTTGCATTGTAATATAACCCTCATTGCTCTGTTCTGCGCGACCTGCAGTTTCTTCAACTCTGTTTCACCCATAGCTACTAACAGTGTTGCACAATACTCAATGTGAGGTGCTATGCTTGCTTTATATATATATATATAGAGAGAGAGAGAGAGAGAGAGAGAGAGAGAGAGAGAGCAAGGAGCGTTGGTCGTGTAATATTCTCCGCAGCTTAATGTGTTTAGTTGTTTAACCTCCTTATTTACTGTACTATATAATGATACTATCACTTTAACAGCGTCCGCTCGAAATCATATATTCCACATATCTTCAAGATTTATAAGTATGGAGCTTTATGGAGCTTTTCAGTGTATTGGATTACATATTCACTAAGACACTATGTAACTGAAGTTCTGAAAGGTTCGAATCAAAATAGGGCAACGAATTGTGTTTTACTATGTTTTCTTCTGATATATTTAGCGCAATAAGACGATTCAGACTCCTACGGAGAAATGATGGCATTTTTCAAATCGAAAATATCTAAATAACACGAACTTGAAAACGCCCATTTCGTATTGCAATAATCCAATAAGTTCTGCACTTACACCAATAACTCATAGTTTCCTACCAGGTGTACAAGTATGAAATGCTTTTCTTTTTTCTAAAAAAACATGATAAATTCGGAAGAATGATAAAAAGTGCTTTATTCAAAGTATGCTCCATCGCTTGTTATATATTTTTCCCATCTTTCGGGCAATTTGTGAATACTACGCCAGTGAAAATCTTCCCCTTTTGCTGAAAACCATTCATCGAGCCATTTTTTCACATCTTTGTACGAACCAAAGCGCTGCTCAGCAAGGGCGTGACCCATCGATGGAAACAATTGGTAATCGGTAAGAGCCAAGTCTGGTGAGTAAGCCGCATGGGGTAAAACTTCCCAGCTGAGTGCTTCCGATGTGTCGCGAACCGTTTTTGCCGTATGTGATGGAGCCTTGTCATGAAGAAAAATGACTTTGTGTTGCCTCTTTCGGTATTCTGGCCTTTTTTCAAGCAGCGAACGGTTCAAATCGGTCAATTGTTGTTGGTAACGTTTAGTATTAACCGTCTCCCCAAGTTTTACCTGCTCATAATAGACCACGCCCCTCTGGCCACACCAAACACAGAGCCATCGTCTTTCTGCCAAAGCGATTCGGTCTTGCGGTCGATGTGGATGGTGCGTCTGGGTCTACCCATGATTTTTTACGCTTGGGATCGTCAAAAAAAATTTACTTTTCATCCCCTGTAACTATACGATGCAAAAACGACTTCCTTTTGTACCGAGCGAGCAAAATGTCACATGTGTTTTTGCGCTTTTCCATTTGCCTGTCGTTCAACTCATGTGGTACCCATCTACCGGTCTTCTGAATCTTTCCCATCTCTTGTAGCCGATTGGAAACAGCTTGTTGACTAACGCCCAATTGCTCGGCGATTTGGTTTGTGATTGCGAATCATCTTCGTCCAACAATGCTAACAATTCCACATCTTCGTATTTTTTTGGCGGCTTTCCACGTTCCTTGTCTGCAACATCGAAGACACCACTTATGAAACGCCGAAACCATCGTTCACACGTATCTTGCGATGAAGCATATTCACCATAAGCTTCTCGAAGTAATCGGTATGATTCAGCAGCAGTGTTCTTCAAATGAAAACAAAAAATTAATGCTGTCCGCGAATGCTCTTTGTTCGGTATAAATTTTGAGATATTGAACACAACAAAACAACACTATGCACACACTTTACCAAATTATCACTGGTGCGCATCTGACACTTGTTGATGACCAACAAAATGGCGCAGTGTAAAATCTTTATAGCACAAACTGCATTCGTGCGCCATCTGTTGTCTGAAATCCGCATTTCATACTTGTACACCTGGTACTTACACAGATGCGCTGTTTCTCTCCCACTCAGCCATAACCGCTACACTAGTTCTATCTATTTCGGCTCATGAATGTTCCACCTTCCCTTAAAGTGTGACTTTTGTTCTGTTCTATCTCTTTCGCTCATACTAGGTCTCCTATACCCGATAACATAACCCCACTGTTTTAAATACGAACGTAATATTCTATGCTACATCCGGGAATCTTGCCGTGCACCATTTATCAAAATTCATGAATTCTTACACGTTTCTTATCTTCTATTATAGGTTCTAAATTCATTTTCTTCACGTCTTCACGAGGTCTAGTGTTCCCAGATTGAAACTTGCTGGTACGCTGTGCTCCTCACTGTTACACGTGGTGACACAAGGACAACCCGCCATGCTTTCGCTATTCTCCAAACTGCAACTTTAGCAACTCTGTCGACGCGCTTCTGTACGTAAAAATTCGTGGTCAGTATGTTTTAATTTTCGGGTAGGTATCGCGACGCCTCATTCTCGCCATAGCCATACCCTTCATAAATAACTGTTAAAGTTTTATTGATTGTTTTACATTGTAACATAAGTAATATAAGTATAAACTATCTTCTCTGGTCACCAGCTCCGCTATCTCAGTAGCGAGAATAGCCTTCCTAAGGAAATACGATATCTTAAGAATTTTGTATTCTAATTCTCTTATAACACGAGTAAATGCTTGTAAAGTTACACATGTAAGTGATCTTATTTTTTAAAATATAATAATTATTATTATTGTGAAAACCGGAATTAGTTTTTAAATACCTGCATAATGGTAACGGTGAAGAAAGCTTTTCATATCTGGAAAGCAAATGGTTATCGGTGCTTTTAGAACAAGGTATGTTTTGAAATATAAAATTGTTCAAAGCCTTCGCGAGAACCTTCTGTTAGTAACAAGACCAATAAAAAAATCCAGAAATCGTTATTACAAAGTGCGAGTGCTGGTACAAGTACCAATCATTTTACTCCCGTAGGGCAAAAAGAAGGGAATATGCGTTAAACTGGCCTAGCCCGAATATGCCAGTTTTTCGTGTTCAATGTTCTCCGAATCGGCTAAAGATGTCTCAACATTGTATATATCCTAGATTGTATATATTAGGTGAGATTACAGAATGAAAAGGGTTAAAAAATCTGAGATGCACCGTTGTATACAATATCGAAATGCCACCAGATGGCCGTCATTCCTACTATACTCCTTCATCTGGTCCTAACTTCACAATACTCACGGTGGAGTGAGACAAAGAGCACATGGGATTCAGTCAATATTTGTATATATATTTTATTCAACAGCATGTAAATTTTAATATTATAGTTTATTTTTATATTTAAGTTTATCGTACATCAGAGATGTTGTTAACAACAAGAAATTAATAGAAACGCAACGCAATGCTCTAATTGCGTTTGTTGATTTAATTCTAAATACACGAGTGTAAAAATTATTGAGTAATAAAATAGAGATACATTTTTAAGAATGTTGACCACTTTATACTTTTCTAATTGGTTTTATCGCTTTAATCCTAAATGCAAAAGTGCAAAAATGATTGAGCGATTAAATAAAATAGAGTTATTAGAAAGATTCAGCTGCTTTAGTATTAAAAAACATAGTTACTATAAAAATCTATAGCAATTATAAAAATGCCAAGTCACATTGAACTAGCTTTAAAAAGTATGAAATAAATCAAAAATCAAAAATTTCACAAACTCTCGAATACAAAAAAAAATGAACAGTGTTCACTGCCGTTCGTCAGAACGTAGTGACCCTGCCTTTCGTTTTACGGAGAAGCAGGTCGTTGGTATATGTTATTTTGGGTGTCGGTGAAAATAATTAGACCTTATGTAATGCCGGTTTTACGTTTATTTTGCAAGGTAATTATTTAACGTGTAAAGGTGAGGTATTATGTGCTCGGAGGTATGTGTTTGCTCGGAGCGGTGCGCTCTGTTATTTGTCGCGTCTACTCGCGAGGAAGTGATCTGAAGAACTGTTGTCCTTTGCTGCGGGATCGAGGAAGTAGCCTGCGAGGGCGGTCCTATCCCTTCTTGAATATTATTAAAAATAGGTAAAGATGTAAAGGAGGACACCCTCGCAGAAACGAGCTACGTCGCCGAACCCGGTTTACTCGAATTTTCACGAGTAGCACGCATAAGCAATAAATAAATAAAAATGTAAAAAAAAAAGTTAAAACAATTTAGTCTATACGACGAGAATATTCTCCAGTGACGACGCACACCATCGACCCGGGTAAGTCCTTTGCGGACGTTTTCCAGATGGCGAGGGCATGGGTCATCACTGGATGCAATAAAAAAAGGGTCCGATGCCCGTAGCATGGCAAACGGCGAAATTTACAATAGGCACGAAGTTCAATTTATAAATAAAACGAACCTATGCTAAAAATATACACATTATATACAGGGTCTACTTGCACATTTGCAACAAACAGGACTTTAATTTTTAAAAGTATTCATATCAAAATAAATCGAAAAAGGATGAAACAACTTCCGATGTTATTTTAGTTAATTTCATATTTGAATTACAATAATTAATCTATTACTGGTTATTACAGTCGGCAGACGTCTCGTGAACATTGCAACCGTCTTTTACATATCAAGAAACAAGTTGGCGTCTGGACTCTAATTTAAAAGAAAAATTATATACGATATGGACGTTTTCTAACGCAGAAGAAGACATCTCACGACTGTAGTGACAGCAGTAAATAAAATATTATAATTTAGATATGAAGTTAACTAAAATGACATCGAAAGTTATTTCATCATTTTTAGATGGGGGGGGAGAAAATCATGCAAGACGACATATTGATAAGTGGATAACGGAAATGGGCGTAAAGCCGGTTGCCGTAGTCAGACTCGTGGCTCGACGGTTGATCCGGCGTTATTACGAAACCGCTCGAGAATACTCTGAGTAGGTTCACGATCGACTGTCCGTGTATATCGACTTCGGTTACATAAGAGTACGACTGTTCCAAGCGTATTTATCGTAATATTATTTATGTCGTAAATCGCAAGCACACGTAGTTGACTCAACGATAAATCTGCTAACTTTCGATTCTTCGCTCAGGTGCATAATGTATGCACGAAGTACTATATTTGACGACTAAAAGTATACTAGCATCCACTGTATGCTGGATGCACTGGACGTGGACAGTGTCCTGCACCAACGGAACGGAAGTTACGATATTGGCTTTGTATAATGACGTATAGTTTCTAACAATTCAATATTCTTTTCTATATTTATATGCAGCCCAATATTCCAAAGTTTGAACTACATTTATTGTTACTTTCGTTTTTCTTATCGCCCAAAAACAATTGAAATGATTGATGATAAGTCGTTAAGTAGTATTGGTTACACTGTTTCAAGATTTATGATTTTAAGGTGGTATGACGAGTGCACAGTTTTCGGACCTGAGTACAATCAGATTTTGATGTTACATTTAATCGCTTTGTGCTATCTGCTATAGTACTATCATCGTTTTTTAAGCTAAATCGTTTCAAACGATTATTTTTTATTATATTTCAAATACAAACAATTCTAATCCATTTAGGAGAATATACTATAAATAAATATAAATTAAATAAATTAAAAAATAAAACACGATAAAAGGAAAGATTAAGGTTCCTACAGCACGTCTGCAAAACTTCTTGATTCCAGAGATACATCCTCATAAGCTTTGCCAATTTTACATCGTCTGCCTCAAAGCGACAAATGAAACTAGGGCGCATACTCTACAAAAATGTCAGTATTTCAATATTAGACCGATAAATAAAAAATGTACGTATCGATACAATAAACATATCTACGGCTATTTCGACATGATGGGATAGATGGCCACTGTCAAATAGAAGCTTGGTGTCGCTGAAGCTTGTAGCACGTCACCCAGTCCGTTGACCGTGTACTTTTTTCTGGTTGACCTTCGATTTTAAGAAAAATGTGATCTGCTATTTTCTTTCGTTTGGCTCTATGATGTTGTTCCTATCATGACTCGAAAAATGCCTTGTGTCGAGGCTTGTCAACCATCTTACAGACACTGAGGGTATATGACATTGTAATGCCTGGATCATGTTCCCTTGTTTTTACCTGGCGGATAGATTAATCATTAACCAGGCATTAATAAATAGAACTACGCACAATATCGGGAATCCACAGCTCTAGTCAAACTTTCAAAGTTGAAACTAGCTTTTACCTAGATGTTTTTATTTCGCAAAGTATCGCAAACTTCATAGATAATTATTCTAATTGTATGCTGATAGTTACGAGCAAGAATCACGCATATTTATCATTAATAAAAATAGTTACCCATATGATTTGGAAGTACCACAAGAACTACCTCAATATTGTATACAGTCGTTTTTCCTGTTTAGGATTAAAAATGCAAGGCTATACATCGATAAGATAAAAGACAATACGATTATCTTCGTATACTCGTACATTTCTGCAAATCATGTAATTGTGTACTAATCAACAATTCTGATAGGTTTTTGAATGATTTGGTTCCGTCAAGTTACCTACTTTGACCTCTTTAGGCCCGATCTAAATGTGGCAAATAGAATGCCATACCGTATTTAATTATTACTTAAGACTTGAAGATAAATTATTATCCATCAGAGTGATATTAAGTTAGATTTATTCCAACCCAAAGATATTATTTTTAAAAATTTACAACTATTTTTCTAAGTTAATTGTATCAATGGTTGATTTCAAATCAATGCAAAACCAAATTTACAAGAAAATAATAGAGAGCATAATTTGTAGAGTTATTTCGGTCGATAAAATTAATTTATTTTCATTTTATTTCGAAGATAAACTTGTTCGAAATTAATTCGAATATGTGCACAACTTTTTAGGGTAACATTTAGGATGCTCACGTATTCTGCGAGACAAAACTTACTACGTAAGGGGATGCTGGAATTTGATCGCTAAAATATTCTATTTGAACGTCAATTCCGTTTGCGTTATATGTATGTTCGGAAAACCTGAAAATCGACGTCCATTGGTCCGTTCCGGTTTGACGTATATGAGTTCCAGAAAGGTTTATAACCTCCAAACCAAATGCTGTTGACATTTCGAGCGACCATATTAATCTTCAAAATGGTCAGTAATATACGATTATTTTCATTTTTTTAACATTTTCAACTTAAATTCGACAGGACGTCGAAGCGTTTACGTTGATGTTACAGTCCTGTACAATGTGAAGCATATCCGTAGACGACAAAATAGCCTATTTTTACCAACCAAAGTACCAACCAAAAAGTATTATAATCCATAATAGAAATATAAAGGTTGCATTATCGGGAATCAAGATTTTTTTTTTTTAGTTTACAACAATTTGTTTAGCTTCACTGAAGTAAAGCTTTAACAAAGCCAAAAAAAATTATTTTTCTTAACGTAAGCATTGTTTTCTGTCTAATAATCAACGAAAGTTTTGAATGTTGTTATTTGACTGACCGCCGCCAACAACAAAATTAGGAATCGCTCTCTGACAACACCACGCGGGTTATTGTCATCGCGAAATTTAAAACGATTGGTGACTCATACGTCGTTCTCGGGCCCCGAATGCTAATCGATTTCGGCTACTGTAGCCATCAGCGAACACATACACAACGCTAAAAAATTCAGTGATAAACACAAGTGCGTGCGCTGCTTTTCAACTGAAGTGGCGTCGTACGTCCAATCGCGAATCGCTTGGAATTCGTACCTGGTACCTATAACATTCGTTACACTGAAAGCACGATAAGGAAGCAATTTATGTAATTTACGTCGATTGTTGTTAACAGAAGGGCAACACGCCCGAATGAAAAGAAAGATCACGCTTACATCTTGGCAAGCATGTCACATCGGTGCGACGGCCGTTTCGATTCTGCAGTCCTGAAATCAGCTATCTTACACTATATCACTCGAAGAGATAACTGAAATATAGCTCTCCGGTTAAATATATATATTAGCCTGCTGCACTATGTCACGGTCCAGTTTTATTTTCGCGGTCAATCTGACCAACGACCTGCTGATACTATCGACAAACGGTTCCCCGTGGAAAATCTCAACGTATTCGACAAACGTATATTATGAAAACAAAACATCGAACGAGCGCGAATTGCACAATTGGTTTATACGCAGAATCATGTCGAGCTGTGGTCATCTCGGTTGTCTATATGCCATCTCTGCTGAGACTGCAGTTGACTGTGACTTGTTCGGTCAAGGCTAGCGTCACGGAGTTCTAGCGTAGATAAAAAAAAGAAGAGGTGTCGGTGGGACACCCGGTTGGAACGAAGTTCCTTTCACTATACATTATGTATTAAATAAGAGGCACAATTAAATAAATTAACAGAGTTGGAGAGTAATTAAATGAAAAAATAAAATAAATGAAGGAATGGTAATAAAATTATAATTAATATATTTTTCAGGAATAAACTTTTTATTACTAATTATTGTACAAAAAAAATATAAACTAAATATAAACTTAATCTGTACAGTCAATCGTAGTAATGATTGGTTTGTGATCACTAAAATAGGACACATATGTTTGCGATTGAATGTTATGTAAGTGTCTCGAAAAAACTGCATCGATAGTGGTATTGTATCTTGTTGTAGATTCTGCTGGATCATTGTTAATTCTTAAATCAAATTCATTTTATCAGAAAAGTTGATGTTGAAATCGCCAGCCAAAATGAGTGGAAGTTTATGTAAATTTTTGTTGTATCTGCTAAGCGTTTGAGATACATCTTTAGAATACTCTAACAGTGCTCTATGAATGAATTATTGAATATCTATTATTTTGTTATTTGGTGATACGTAGATGACTGCCATGATTAAGGTGACACCGTTTTCCATGACACACTCTGCTGCACATAAATCTGCAACACTTGTAGATCTTACGTGCAAGTCCCGAATATTGTTCATTATTACCTCCATATTTGGTGTTAGAACATTAGCCGTATCACTTTTGTTTGGATATATTGCAACTCCACCTGAAAGAACAGAATCACGTTTAAAGTGAGTAATACAATTAAAATTTGGTACCTCACATTCCTCTTTATTGTCCAACCACGTCTCGGAGAGTAATAAAATGTCGCTTTTTTGTGTAACAGAGTCATTTAAATCAATCCAATGTTTGGGAAGGCTTTGAACGTTGAGAGTATACAATGAGATATCTCTTTTATTACCAATGAAATCAATGATGGTTTGCGCTTTCGTTTGTAGTTTATTTACCGACAGCCTCTTGAACTCTTGTAACAAAGATACGCTTGATGAAGCTTGTACTCGATTATGATGAAATCTAAATTTAGTTTCATCATCATCAAATGTTACGATGAATAAACCTTCGATGCCTGTTATACGAGAGAGTGCAACATAAACAAGTTGTTGTGGATGTGTTCTGTCATACTCGTAAACAATTTGATCTTAAGTCCCACCTTGTGACTTATGAATGGTCATAGCACAAGCCGAAATTATAGGAAAGTGTTTTCGTTTAACAGTATCATTTTTATCCCTTGTCATAATAATGTTGGATGTTCGCAATTCAATAGGCACAGCAAGATTACCAACTTTGCTTTGAACAGCTAGTAAAGCAGCTTTTTTTCTTGCTTTTTGACCAACTTTTGGTGAACCACAAAATTGAAGCCAAACTCGGCAAACGATGTTGTCTTCATTGAAGTCTAGGTGAAGTAGCTTACCAACTGCGCCATTAACTAAGCCATCAGTCACATCGATGTTTGTTGTGATAAGGTAATACTTTCCTTTTACCAAAGTGATTTGGTAAGGTAATCCACCCGTATCAATAACAGACTTCTTGTGTAGTTGTAATCTAATAAAAGCTTGTTGTTCCGCAGTTTTTGATCCAGTTATTACATCGTTAGCTATTGAGATGACTTTATCTGAAGCTTCTTGCAAAATTGCATTGTTGTAACTATCAACAGCGTGATTTGTGTAAAATAAACGAACACCATGAGGGCTTAATCGTTGAGTTTCTGTTTTTTTGAAAACTCTTGACTCGATCATTTCTAACTCAAACTGTTGTAAAACGTAACCATTGCCTATCTTCGTTAGTATCGAAGAAATGTTGTTGGCGTTCATTTCTTCAACTTCGATGAATGTTGTGAAATGCACGGCACGAAGATTTAAATGTAAGAAACTTTGTGAGTCATTGACTCTGAAATTACGGAAATGTCAAACATTCTGATTATATAATTTTGAAAATATGTCGATACAATCCATTTCTGCATACTCTGCTTCACTGCCGAGAATTGTCCTTGCACCGTCTGGATTAATGCACGAGTTCACGAAGGGCGAAGCAAGTAGCTACCGTCGAATTTGAAAGGCGACGTTGAGAGATTCATAATTTTTATATGGAAGAAAAGAAACAATTTCCGTCTGAAGGAATCTCCGTATCATGATGAAAAAGAACTTGTGGCTGTGCACAGTTGCTACGCTGCTGATATGGAGCTTGGAATGAATTATTTTGCTCTATTTGTTCTGGATGGTCACATATTTGCATTTGTGAATTGCAATTCTCGGGAGATCTAAAAATGACCATACAAAAAAATATCGAACAAATATAAATCATATTTCACAGAGAATATACAGTAGAAAGGTAAATAAATTACTTACGCATCTGAATGATGTTTTGCTAGCAAGGTATTTAATTGAATACTTTGATTTTTTAATTTTCTTTTCCGTCGATATTCCTTCATATATTCAGTACGACTTGTAGTCGAGATGCTATAATATCAACATAAAATAAAACAATAAAATAAAATAATTTTAAAAATATTAATAAGTATATATCTAATAATGATGATAATCTTTAATAAATAAAATTAATAAGCGGTAAATGTAAATATTTATAATGTGATATGTTACCTTGGAAGATGGTCTGTATTTTGCTGCTGTAATTCAATGTTTTGTTTCTTTATTGTTATATCGTGTAATGTTTGTTGTGCATCAGTTGTAGGTTTTTTAGTTTCTTCATTAGATCTTTGTCGAAGATGGTCAGTATTTTTCAGCTGTATTTCAATAAGTTTGTTTTTGTTTTTGTTTTTTTTTTCGTCACGATATTCTTTACATGTTTGCGCATTTGTTTTTTTTTTATCTTGTATATATAAATATATATATGAGGATATGATATGTATATGTATATGTGTATTTTGTTGTCTGTTTGTGGAAAATTTATAGTTAATGTATTGATTATTAATTTAATTAAATATCGAGTTTAGTGATTATTGCCTAATTTCAGCTTTTTAACTATAATTCACTGAATTTTCATTGCACACAAATGCGTTTTGTCTTCAATTTGAAGAATATCATGGAAAAAGTAGAAAAACTATTAGGTGCGCAACTAAGTTCCCGCTGTTTTTCAAGAGATGGCTCCAGTAGTAAGTGCTGGTCGATTAGGACATAACCAAAACGTCATGAACCAAGCTTAGACATATGGTAAACAAACCGCTTTGACGCATTAATGATTTCGTCTTTGCGTCATATATTTTTGGTTGTGTGAAAATGTCTGATTTTGTGCCAAATAATCGTCATTTGCGGGAGGTGTTGCTTTTCTTCTTTCATTCGAAGAAAACGGTGGCTGAAGCGCATCGAAAAAAAACAAAAACAAAAAAAACAGCGGGAACTTAGTTGCGCACCTAATATATAAAAAAAAAATTTCCAACGATTTTTCTTCAATTTTTCGAATTTTCTGGTAAATTACTTTTACTCACATTTATGACTAAATACAGCTTTTGGTAAATAAAAAAGTTAAAATTTGGGAAAAGCCACAAAACGGCATAATTACCGTAGATCTAATTATTTTTTTAGGTCTTTGCCTATGGGTTTGCCCATCATGAAAAAATATGGAAAAATTTTGTTTTTTATCCAAGAATTTACTGTAAAATTTAAAACCGAAAAAAAAACGTCCTTTTTGAAAAATCACTATTTTGCTATCTGTAACCAAACTAATGACGAAAAAAATCTGAAAATTTGTGTACAGTGTTTTTTTTATATTGCCCTACAACATACTAAAAGAAAAAAAAATACGAGGGAAAAAACAGGTCATTTTCACTAAGAAAGCCCCATATAGAGGTTATGACGCGCACGGCTTGTTAAACTTTGAATAGTGAAGATAACCGAGCAATAACTTATGTTTTAACAAGACTAGTAATATTAAATTTTGTTGACAAAATACATAACACATTGAAGCTGATTTTAACTAGATTTGTACATGTAGTATTTCTCATTATTGAAGAACAGAGTATAATGCCTGTAGTATAACACTGGTACTTACCTGACTCGATCATCACTATCCTCAACTATCATCACTGAATCACGTTCACAATTCATTGTTCATTATTTATTAATAACAATAACTACATCCACCTGTTTCTATTTTGGAAACATTTGACAAAACGAGCTAAACCATACTTTCTTCTGGAGGTGGATTTTAGAAAAAAAGGAGAATAATAAGGAGGCACTGTGCAAGTTCAACTTTGCAACCTTGTTGACTGTCAATTGAGTTCTTGATTTGATGCATAAGAATAAAAAATTCGGGCTAACTTCAAGTATAAAATAACGACAATATTGATTATAAAGTTTTTAGTAAACGCCGTACATAACCTCAGAATATATAAATGCCCATAGCAGCGCACTCGATATATGCCGAGCCATTCGTATATTCTGAGATAAAATTTAAATTGATTGTGGAATAGCCTCGACATATAAGTGAGAACTATGATAATTAAGAGATCTGCGCAGGTCGATAGGTCACTAGGACGCGTGCGCAAAATTAAAAAATGTTACGGGGGTCTACGTCTCACCGAGGATTGAGCTCCTGATTCTCGATCGAGGATAAATTCGGCGTCGCGTGAAAAACCGCAGGTGGCTCGGATGGGCAACACGGCTTTGCTACGGCTTCGCTGTGCCGAGACGGTATACGAGTATTCGCCGAACTCATTTGTTTGTCGGGTAGATGCGCACGTTTGATTGTTAGCCGCATCGTGCGAGTTCAGTAAAAATAAGTTAAGTTAAGGTAATTTAGTAAGGAGTACGGAGGAAGGTGATCCGGGGATTACGAAGCAAGAAGAACAGGTAGGATGCCAGCCTACGTATCGTTTGTTGTATGGAATTGTGAGTAAATCTATAATTATCCGAATAATTTTGTTTCTGCTATTTCCTCTTGGATCTCCCGAATTGAACTCATTCCAAGTAATATTATCACAGTCGATGTATTTTGGCCAAATTACTTATCATAACCTTATAGGTTTTTCAAGCCAATTGGTGCAGAACCTAGTGAATTAAATAAGTTAGAGCCCCAGCAACCGTTGACCTAGGCCGCGCTGGGTGAAGATTCCCAAGGTGGAGGAAAAAATTGAAATGGCGCACCACAAAATTAATTCATTCCAGTAGCACGTAGGGATTCTGTCTCAATATATACACAACATGAGTTTTACTACTACTTTGACTCATAACATTTTAGAAAATCAATGGGCACTATTAGATTTTGTTCTAATGTGTCACGAATTAACCAATACTGCAATAGAAAAAAAGTGCTAAAAAGAACTCTGGAAGTATATTATTTTATTTGAAATAAATAAATTTAAAAAGTATAGAGCTGAAAAACTGAAAACTACATTTATGCATGGTATAGGTATGTACCATCTTTAACGACGTTTTGGCTTTACCAAGCTTTAAGTCATTTATACCTCCGCAACGCGGCGATGCGCGGAGTGCAAGAGGGGCGGGGGGGTTATGTATGACAGATGTGTGAGACACTCACGCACTACACCATTTCGTTTTAACTCACAATATCTCAAAAACTAAGCAGTAATTTCTATTCTGAATTTCTTTTTCTGTATTCGTTTTATACACCTCTAAAATATTCGCATGTTTGGTTCAATTCTTAAATCTCATTCAGGCGGTAGATAAAAGAACGTGTCGTTTGCGCGTGTTGCTATAGGAGGCACATGCTAAACATGTCAACGTCAATTGCATTTATCTCGACTTGGAAACGGTCAATCTTATTAAATTGCACCGAAGTTCAGATAATACTGTTAGCAAGTGCGAATTCGAGTGAAGGAAAGAAAGAATGAAAAGATAAATGATGTAACGGAGAGTGAGGGAGTGGCAGCACCGTCGACCTGACGGAAGCTTAAGTGAGAAGATGGCGAGAACAGAGGAGGCATGGGCAGACGCCTAAGAAAAGTAATTCATGTATTGAGAGTGATTAAAGTACGACTTCTTTATTATTCCCAACGGTGTTTTATCGAGCTACCCAGAAGGCGGTGAACAGAGAGAGATAGAGGAATATATACATAAGTATATGTATATATATATATATAACTAACCGTACTTCCACTCTAATGTACTCAAGTCTTAACAAAGTATTCAATGATTCAACAGAGGTAATACCTTAAGGCGAGGTGAAAGACTCACGCCATTTTTGACAACTTGACATTTGATTTGCTCTCTTACTCGATCCCTATGATGCTGTCTCTCTTACACACCGGTAACGTGGAGTAAGTCTTTCACTTCGGCTTAGTTGGCAGTTGGGGAAATAACAATTGAAACGGCTTCGATTTTATTCGGTCTGTCACCAAAAAAAAGTATAATCATCGATTCTATAACATTCTGCCTCAAGCATAAGTTGTATTTTCAATTCTAATTCGAATTGTAAGAATTTGAATTTGAATTAAACTTGCAACATATGTTTCCGCGATATAATCGTTATGGAGTAAATGACATTTACTTTTAAAGCGTACTTGTAATAGGATTTGATATTCTTAGAATAAAAATTGTGAAGTGTTACTGAGAAAAAAGACAATAAGGGAATAAGTACCAAGTCTATCGTTTAACCATATACGCGCGGCCATAGGTGCTTTTAACGAATTTTTACTTCTTGATAGGAAAAGCTGAAAATAAATAGAAAGTACTGACAAATTACAGTTACATCCTCACTAAATAACTAAGGAAACATGACTAATGCCATAAAATACTCAGGGGCGACACAAACGATAGAGGGTCTACAAAAAATTCTACGAATAGAACGTTTAAGGTAGTACTAGGCGTCGCAGCGGTAAGCATGGATGCAGTGGTGGGCGGTGGGCAGAGGGGGGTTATGTATGACATGCGTGCGCCACTCACGCAATACCACATTGTGGAACTTTATCATGAATATCACAATTTGAACATTAATATCGCGGAAACGTAAGAGTGAATGGTTCTGGAACCTGATGGACAAAATTCTGAATATTTTTTATAACTTATTCGTTTTTCATAAAAATCTGTCTCGAGATAAAAGTTTAATTAACGAGAATGTGACGTTAACAGCGACATGGCATTCGCGATGCATGTAAAACAACCGAGTTTTAGCATCCTCAATCTCCGGATTGTGTAAGATGATCATTCTAAATTTTTTAAAAAGATTTAGATCCTATTGTGCATGAAACTCTATTCAAATTTCAGAAAAATCTGTCTCAAGTGGTTCTACCTGGGTACTACCCTAAGGTAAAACAAATCGATCGGTTTCTACTGAAAAGATAAAATATTAAAGTGTGCATGCATTGTCCACTATCGCACATTTCCTCTCACACATTACGCGTGCGCATGGGGCAGGATGGAGGACAACACTTTTGTCGCGGATATATGGCCTTGATCCGAAAAGCGATACGCACATCGAATAGCTACGCCAAGCAACGCGTATTTAACGGGTCGACTGTACTCAAACCAATTTCAACCGGCAACTTCGATAGTCTTAAGTCTCGTGCGATTGTATTCGCGATCGCCTGCCTACAAATATTTCTAGCCCGAATAAACATAGCCAAATTAATGAAGTTAATACCTTCAATTCGCTTCCATTTGGACTCTTGATCGGGTTATTACATTACGAATTAAACACTGTATATGTGCATATTTAAACCTTCAGTAGTCACATCGTAAAGCAATAATCATTCAAAAATGACTCATTTATTTACCTTTGCAAAGCCGACGTGTACTTCACTTCGTTCATGAAACGAAGATATATCAACCTCTTAGGCTTTTTCGCAAAGCACAAGAGCTTCGTCCAGGCCGATAATAGACCCTGAATATAATAGTTTAGTAGCTCGACGAACGTCAGAAGTACGACACTGTAGATTAATCCGTCAATCCCACATAGTCCAATTGAAAACGATGCGCGGGAGAGTCGTTACCGCGTTCCAATCGTATCTGTATCTGCAGCAATTGCACTAACCACGTGTATAGAATAATTATTACTTTTTGTATACAAGAGGAGACGCACTCGTGACGAGTGTATCGCCTAACCCGAATACGCACGCGAGACTGGTGACTCGGACTTGTCTGCAGTGGAAGACTAGACGGTCGAGCGTGCTATAAAATTAACGAGGGGAACGGCAACGCGGTGGTAGAGCCGTAAGTAGTTTGTTCCGAACGGTGTGTAGAGGAGACCACGAGTGAGCAAACGAGCGACAAAGCACTTTACCGATCCCGGTAACCATCAGCCATGTTATGACGTTACTATTTCATACATGTAATAAAGGCGATAATACCTTGACAACAGTAACTGCAACGTGGGGATAGCTACTTCAAGTGCCAGTACATAGTCAGGTAAAGTCACCAGTAAATGAACAGCCACCAATAAACGAAAGCTTTTTTTAGGGCTCCTGAAAATTGTTAATGGGTCATCATTAACAGCTAAATTCGTTCATTTTCTTGCTATTTGGCATGCTCAGTTTGACATCGAAAAGTAATTTCGATTAAATGTGTAGATTAGATTTGCATGTTCATTCTTCGGATTTTTTAAATTGAAATCTTTTTTTTTCCTTTACAATGAAAATACGATATTTTTTAGGTACACATATTTCGGAATATATATGAGTAAACTTCATATAAAATATCTTTTAACTCTAAATACGTATTATGTACGTGGGAAAAAATATAATTAACTTAACATTTACTTCATTTACTCAATATTGTCAACTTCAATTGCTTAAAAAAACAATATTAGAATTTAATAATATTTTTTTATTATCGCCAAAAAATATTGGTTTAGGGTCGAAAAAAAATTCCTCGATACAATACTACTTTTTACTTTAATTCGGTATACTTACATAGTATTTATAACATTGCACCTACAGATTATAATCTAACTCTACTATAAATACTGTAAATTAAAGCTCTGTATAAACACCGGATGTCTACTTAATGAATAACTCTGTACTCAGAAAGTCATTAGAATTCATCGAAACAAAGAAAATTATGTATCCTATACCGATAATAAACCCAGTACTGCGTTTACAGTATATGTAGTCGATGCGGCTTCGCAGTCAGCGTACATAATGTCGGAGCCGCTCGCTAGAAGCATCTCGTGCCAGTAAAGAAACGATAGGATAGTCACCAGTGAATGTACAGTTACAGTTAAAGCCCAACCGTTTTTTTGTCATACGTTTTCACGAAAAGGAATCATTTCAGACTATACGGTATATATATAGAGAGGTAATAATATACATATATACCGTATAATCTGAAATTATATTGTATATATATATAGAGTTAATAAGTATTAAGTGTACTCAAATACAATAGTAGCTTATTTTCATCTATCACTTTTTCGGTCTTTTACGATTATACTTTCCATACATATCCGCCCGTTACAATCTTAATACCACTGAGGGGTATTTAAGGTAATCAAACTATTCCCCCTTAACTACTTGAATATCACTAAAGTATATATATACGTCAATATCGATATATCGGCAGTCAAGAAGTTAACGAACGAAAATTTCTTTAATTTCAATAACTTGCGTGTAAAAGGTCAAAAGAAGTATACATTTTTAATACTTTGTTTACTATAAATTTCGAGAACTGTTTATTTATGTTGAACAATGATTTTTGATTCTGCAGAAATATTTTCTGTTTTTTTCTTTGCATAAGATTAAACCATGTCTTAACAGAACTGGGTACACAGATTCTGTGCATCGTCACCTCCATTTTTGTCCTAGATTGTGTATATTAGGTGCGATTTCGGAAAGATAAAAGCGTTTCAAAAAATGTATGAGAAGCAAGGTTGTATATATCGAAATGTCACAAGATTTTTGAAAAAATGTCTGTACTGCTTATCAACAAAATTCTAATCAGCTCGTACAGATGATGAGATTATTATTAAAAGCGCGTAAGTTGTGTAGTCATCCCCGTAAAAATATACCTAGATACAATGTACGCAGAAAATATATAGAAAATATAGAAGATTTTAACGCATAAAAAATATGTTTGACATATATGTTTTCCCGATTTTTTATGGCCACGCAATATTTAAACTATCATTAAAACATAAAAATGGCCGTATAAATTCAGAAAGACAGTTATAAAAGTTTAATCTACAAAAGTTATTTTTTTTACAAATATCAACTTTTAAAGCCCTCTGCTGATTTTGTGAAAATCCAATACCAACCAACTTTAGGTGTAACTTTCGGAAAATTTCAGTTCGATAGCTTAAAATTCATACGAGCTAATGTATTAGTCGTTTAACAGTGTTGAGAACAAAATTATACTGTGATAAAAATGTAATGACTGTCGATTTTAATACATTTCCCCATTGTGAAAGGGTAGTAACTGATTCACCAGCATGGCAAATTTTAGCCGGATAATTCAAGCCGTTCTCTAGATATAAAAAATCAATTTACTGTAGATGCTTCGGAAATAATATTATTACAAATGGAATAACCAATCAATCTTGGGCGTAACTTCTCCTTTTCTTCAAGTTACTGCCCGAAGGCTTTCAATTTGCTCAATATAGCGTTCTTACGTCGTTTTGCATTGAAAACAGAACGTAAGATCTTATAAAAAATTCGATGGCCGTACAGATTTTAAGTAAATTTTCCACGATAAAGAGTCTTTAGCAGATCTAAATTTCGCGAATATGTTTTGCAAATATATTTATATCAGGGGTACAAATTGAAAATGCGGGTTTGATAACAGATGGCGTTACTAACGCTATACGCATCAGGCAGTACTGTGACTATGTTCATGTCAAAGCTACGTCTTATAGCTTTAATTTTCAGTATGTGTCAATTTGTCGCAGTGTCAAATTCATAGTTTTTTTGAGCTCTCAATATGTCGAGTTTCGTGCCAACAAAACAGCATTTGCGGGAAGTTTTAATTTACTTCTTTAATTTGAAGAAAAGTGCTGCTGAAGCACATCGATTGGTCTCCGAGGCTTATCCGAGTCATGTTCCATCGGTTTCAACGTGCGAGAGATGGTTTGTGCGGTTTAGAAGTGGTGATTTTGACGTTGAGGACAAAGAGCGGCCGGGCCAAGTGAAAAAGTTTGAGAATGCTGAATTGGAGGCAATACTCAATGAAGACTCGTGTCAAACTCAACAAGAGCTCACAGATTCATTGGGAGTGACACAACAAGCCATTTCCCATCGTATAAAAGCCCTCGGAATGATCCAAAAGCAAGGACATTGGGTGCCGTATGAGCTGAAGCCGAGAGACGTCGAGCGCCGTTTTTTTGCATGCGAACTGCTGCTCGAACGGCAAAAACGGAAGGGTTTTTTGCATCGCATTGTCACTGGTGATGAAAAGTGGATCCATTACGATAATCCGAAGCGCAAAAAATCATATGGTTACCCCGGCCATGCATCATCATCGACGGCCAAACCAAATATTCACGGCGCCAAGCTCATGCTCTGTATTTGGTGGGACCAGCTGGGTGTGGTGTATTATGAGCTATTGAAATCGAACGAAACCATCACAGGAGCACTATACCGAACTCAATTGATGCGTTTGAGCCGCGCACTCAAAGAAAAACGGCCACAATACGAGCAAAGACACGACAAAGTAATTTTGCAACATGACAACGCTCGGCCACATGTTGCAGCGCCGGTCAAAACATACCTACAAACGCTGAAATGGGAAGTCTTACCCCACCCGCCGTATAGCCCAGATATTGCTCCTTCCGATTACCACCTTTTCCGATCGATGACACATGGCCTAGCTGACCAGCGCTTCCATTCTTACGAAGAAGCCCAAAAATGGGTCGATGACTGGATAGCAGCCAAGCCGGCCGAATTTTTTCGCGACGGTATCCGTAAATTGCCAGAAAGATGGGAAAAAGTTGTGGCTAGCGATGGACAATACTTTGAATAATTCATTTGTTACCATTTTTTCAGAATAAACGTTCAAAAATAGAAAAAAATCCCGCATTTTCAATTTGTACTCCTGATATTATTGAATAGTATATGTTCATAGCTTTACTTCCAGTTGATAAAGTTTTGGTTTTTCGTTGGCTAATCGGTACATTTTGCATAAAGTATAACAAATATATAAATGGTTTTAAAAATAAATCTATACGAAAATAATTTTAATGTGTGTACTTCTTAGAGCAAAATGTACCGTTATATTCAACGACAGGAAACTCATTCCTGTTTGCGGTGATTATAATGCAACAGCTTTAAAAAATGTATTATTAATATACCTACTAAAAAAATTCTTTTGTTCAGATTATTGCATCAAAAATATATAAATGTCTACATTTCGTTTTCAATTTACATTCTCGTGATATTAATTAACGCTCACGAGATTGTGCTAAAATGTTAGGTGAGTTGTTCAAGAAGTTCCTGCCACCTATGCCGGAAATGTAGATGCCTACGCTCGTTCCTGTTTCGAGGAAACATGCTATGGAGATGGCTCAGATTTACCAGCGCAGGAGAAATTCGGGCGGCGAGAAAGAAGATTCTTTGAATGGCCATCGCCGATGATACGGCACAGCGATACACTTGGTATTTTCAAGCGTGGATCGATAAAAAGCGTTCGAACTTTGCGACGTGAGACTATCAGTAGCAGCAACAGTTGATCAAAACGTCGTTAAAGTTTTCGAAGGCTCGAAATGACCGATGAAGATGAGGACATTTTAGGTCAAAATATTCGTGCATCCTCCACTGGAACGGATTTATCTTTGATACGAACTCGTGCTCAGGAGGTATGGGTCCGTGACGATAATAACAGTACGGTAGAGGTGAGAAAGAGAAAGCGTTCCGAGTGGACGCGTTTCTCGGAGAGCTCGAAGGATTGTAGAAAGAAAAGTGGAAAAGCGAAGAATTCAGAGTGAAAAGTGGTAGGAGGGCTGAAGGAGAAGATGTGTTTTGTGTACGAGAGTAGGTTTTTGTATAAGGGAAAGTTTAAGTGAGGTGTTGAGTGTCTAACCGAGGCGCGAAGTTTGAGAGGTTAAGCATGGGAGATACGGGAAAGGAGAAAAAAGGAGCGAAAGGCTCAGAGGAAGCGGAAGGAGAGAGTGGGAAAATCAATGAAGTGTTAGAAGTTAGCGCGCGGTTGACAGATGGAGCCAGAGGTAATGTGCATGCTGACATACCCGAAAAAAGGCGCAGAGGGAGGCCGACGAAGGAGGCGGTCGGAAAAAGTGCATCCAAAGCTGTCGGCAAAATCGATCGCTACCTGATCAAAGAGGCAGTGGTAAATGCATATACAACCGAAGGGTTTGTCACAAAATGCAAGCTGCCTCGTACGCCGATCAAAAAGGGGCACAGCAAAGACGGGGAAAAAGAAACGGGTGAAGAATATATAGAGGACGGCGTCCCCGAGGAAGAAGAGACCGTTAAGGAGAAGGGTGATGTGCAAAGTGCCGGAAGTGAGAGCAGTGAGCTCGGCGATGCTGGAAGTACTGTTGGAGGCACGAAAGAAAGGGAGTTTGTTTGTGCATCGATAGCACTCGCCAAGGAGGCACTTGTGTCGTCGATTCGGAGAGGTGACGGAGCGAATTTGAAGAATTTGAAGAATGTAAGTCATGATGGGGGCTATCGGGAAAATGTGGATGGAGGCGTTGATGACCCAAGTGAGGGAGAGGAGGAGGATATGATAGGAGCGGATATAGACGGAAGCTCGGGCGACGGCTATTCCGATCGCAGCGTGCGAGGGGGGGCGGAAAGTGGCGTGGGGAAGCATTGGTTTGTCGAAGTTCGGAAAGCAGAGGAAAGACAGAGAGGAGAGATGAGGAAGCGTTTCGAAGATTTCGAAAAAAGATCAAAATTGTGGTGGGAAGAGAGAATAAAAAAAATTTACGAGGAGATCGAAGGGCATATGAAGCGTTGGTATAGGGAGGAGATAAATAAAATGAAAGAAGAATGTATGGTGGAGAATGACGAGTATTGTGAGAATTGTGAGAAGAGCCGAAAGGAGATACGAGAGCTGAAAAGCACGGTGAGAGAATTAAGGGAGAGTGCAGAGAGAGAGGGAGACAGAAAACGGTGGGAGGAGGATCGTCGCACGCTTACGGACAGCATCAACGGAAAGGAAAAGAAGCAAGAAAGAAAAGGACTGGAGAGGACAACGATAAGAAGTGGGGTGAGGGATGGAAACTGCAGCTATGACTCAATCAGCGAGGCATCTTTGATGTATTCGACGGAGAAAGTGTCAGAGGGGGCATCGAGGGAGGAGAAAAATCTAAGGCAAATAATGGAGAGGAAGCCGAGACCGCTAAACGAGCGGGAATTAAAAGAAGAGAAAGGAAAAAGGGAGTACAGGAAAAACAACGTAAGCATTTATTTTCCGGAGATAAAAGGAATTGCAAAGCACAGGATTTTGGACGAGGCTGCTGAAAGATGTGGGCAAGATATCAGAGGAAAAACGAGGAAGAAATTTGAGAGTGGGGGACTGGTGATAGCAAGATATAAGAATTAGAATGAAAAAATGAAGATGATGAATAGAAAGAGGGAATTGAAGGGAACGGACATTTGGATAAAAAATGACCTGACTAAAAGAGAAAAAGACGTTCAAAAATGGCTGCGGGAGGTTGTGAAGAACGAAAAGAGGCTTGGTAGAAGGGCGGAAGTAAGCTACATGATGATAAAATTCGGGGATGGATGGTGGAGATGGAACGACCGAAGAGGGAACATCGAGCTTCAAATGTACGAGAGGAAGGGGAGGCAAGCTGGTCGGGATGTGCAGCAGCCTTTTCGGATTGGGAGAGAGCAATGAAGGCAAGGAAGAGGAAGAAAGAAGGGAGAAGAGAGAAGATTCGACTGGGAAGCTGATAGGAGGAAGAGGGGAGAAAGATGTGGAAAAAACAGAGTTTAAAGTAATATTGTGGAATGTTGCGGGAATATTTAAAATCGGAGGAGCGTGGGAATTCTTAGAAAAGGCGGACATAGTAGTCTTGCAAGAAACTTGGGTTGAAAAAAAGGATGAGTGTAAAGTAGTGCAAAGTATGAGTTCAAAATTCAGTTGGAGTTTTAAAGCGGCGATTAAAGAAAAAGGGGTAACAAAAGGAAGAGCAAAAGGGGGGCAGGCAATAGGAGTAAAGAAGGAATGGGAAGGAGGCTGGGATATAAAAGAGTGGAAGTTTGGGTTAATTTTGTGCAATTGTAAGTTAAGAGAAACTATATCTATAATAACAGTATATAATAACATTGGAATGGGAAAAATTAAAAAGAACTTGAGTGATGTAACACTTGAGGAAGCTGGCAAAAGGGATAAAGTTGTGATCTTGGGAGACATGAATGCGAGAATTGGAAATGAACAAGCGATAGTCATAGAGGAAATGGATGACGAGGACTACGAAATGAGAAAATCGCAGGACATGTTGCTGAATTCGGAAGGAAAAAAGATGTTGAGTATGTGTGAGGATTTGGGGTTGAAAGTGTTAAACGGGAGAACGGAAGGGGATAGGGAGGGTAAAGTAACTTTTGTCGGTGGCGGAGAAGAATGTTGTGGATCGGTAATAGATTATGCAATTGTCTTGGACAGGGGGAGGCAGGAGGAAATTAAAAGGATGGAGGTGATAAACCGAATAGAATCTGATCACCTGCTATTAATGTTGTATATGTGGGGAAAGGAAACGGAAGCGCAGGAATGTGTAGAAGGGGGTGAGGATGAGGAGTGTAAAATGGAAAAGCTTATATGGAATGAAGAAAAAGGTGATGAGGAATATATTAGCGAATTGCAAAAGGATGTAAGCATTGAAAAAGGCAAAGAGAGGTGGGAGGGATTAAAGAAAAAAATATTAAAAGCCACGAAAAAAGTGGGGATGTTGAAAACATACGGAAAGAGTAAGAGGGTGAGAGGATTACCAAGATGGTTCAACGATGATTGTAAAAAGCAAAGAGAGGAAGTTTGGAAAAAATTGAAAGCATTTACGAAGTATAGAAAAGCGGAGATGAAGAGAGAACTGGTAACAGAAAGAAGAAAAATGAAATTAACGATAAAAGAGGCTGAAGAAAAATGGAGATATGGTATTTGGGAACAAGTAGGAAAAGCCAAAAATATGTCTAAATGGTGGAAGGCCATTAGTAATTTTAGAAACAAGCGTAGAGGAACAGTTGGAGAAAAGATATCGAAGAAGGAATGGAAAGAGCATTTTGAGAAATTGCTGAACGGAGAGAAGAAGCAGGGGAGAGAGGGGACTGAAAACAAAGAGGTTTGGGATAAAGGGGGGCTGGATGTTAATGAAGAAAATTGGGGGACAGAAAAAGAATTTTATGAGGAGTTTACAATGACAGAATTGGAGGCAGCATTGAGAGACATGAAAGAGAGAAAAGCGGCTGGGGAAGATGGAATTGTAGTAGAATTTGTAAAGGAGATACCGAAAGAACGGAGGGAAGAACTGAGAGAGGCGATGAATAGTATTTGGAGGGAAGGAATTGTAGCAACAGGATGGGAAACGACGAGGATCGTGCCAATTTACAAGAAGGGGGATAGGGAAAAAGCGGAAAATTATAGGGGGGTATCACTATTGAATGTGGGATATAAAGTTATGACAAAAATGATGACGATAAGATTGAGTAAGTGGATTGAAAAGAATGGTAAATTGAAGGAAAGTCAGGCTGGTTTTAGGAGAGGAAAAGGTACGAGGGACCAAATATTTACGTTAAATGCTGTGATAAATAAGAAATTGAAGGGGAAAGGTGGAAGACTATATGTGGCGTTTATAGATTTTAAGCCTGCTTTTGATAGGGTAAACAGAGAAAGAATGATTACGAAACTAAAACAAAAAGGAATCGGGGGTAGAATGTTGGGAATGATAAAGGGAATATATAAGGAAACAAGAGCGGAGGTGCAAGCAGGAGGAAAAATTTCGGATAACTTTAGAACAAAGAGAGGAGTAAGGCAGGGATGCGCGTTAAGCGCTGTGTTGTTTAATTTATATTTAGATGATTTGGAAGATATGTGGGAAAGAAAAAATGAAGGTGGAGTTGTAATAGGAATGGAAAAAGTCTTTGCAATAAAATATGCAGATGATGTGGCGGCACTTGCAGAGACGGCAAGCGGGTTAAAAAGTATCCTGAAGGACTTAGAAACCTGGGCAGAGGAAAATATGATGGAGGTAAATGCAAAAAAACAAAAGTAATGATATTTAGAAATGGAGGAAAGATTAAGAAAGAAGAGATTTGGAAATTTAAGGGAGAAGAGGTGCAGATAGTAAACAATTTTAAATACTTGGGATATTGGTTTACGTGTAAAAATTCTAATTGGATGCACGGGAAGAAGACTGCAAAAAAGGCGTAAAGGGCAATGAATGCAGTATGGGGTGTGTGGCGGAGAGCAGGAAGAGATTTAATGGAGGAGAGGCTGTATTTGTTGAACTCTATAGTAAGGGCGGGAGCTATGTACGGGGTGGAAATTTGGGGATTGGGTGAAATAAGCATCTTTGAAAGAATTCAGAGGAGATATTGTAAGATGGCGTTAGGGGTAAAAAGAAACACACCAAACTATATATGGAGAAGAGAGCTGGGTGTGCCTACGATGAAATACCTGATAAGGGAAAGAGCACTAAGATATATGGTGGAGATATTGGGAATGAATGAAAAAAGATGGACAAAAGTATGCCTGATGGAGGAAGTAAGGGCGATTGTAAATAGTATGCCGACAAAGTGGGGGAGGGACCTAGAAACTGTATTAAAGGATATGGGCATACAAGATGTAATAGGGATGATTTGGGAAAGAAGGGAGGTGAGAGAAATTAAAGCAAGAATAAAGATAGGGTTAGAAAACCTTAAGAATGAGACGTTGAAGAAGGAGGAGGAGAAGATAAAGACATCAACGTACAATGTTAGGTATAAATTTATTGTGGAGAATGAGAACATGCCGTGGAAGTATTGGTCTGAGGAAAATGTAAAGGGCAGGGACAAAGAGGCATGGGCTAGAATAAGATGCGGGAATATAGGGAGAGCGGGTAAGAAAGAAGAGTACGATTGGATGTGCAGAATATGTGCCGAGCAGTTTGAGACGTTTGAGCACATACTAATGTGTAAGAAAAGCAGAGAGTTGGTGACGGATAAAACGGGAAAAGGGGTGGAAGTGTGGATGGAAGGGATAGACAAGACGGCGATCTGCGGAGAGGTAATAAATATGTTAGGGGGAAGAATGCAAAAAGAAATATGTGCATATATCAGGGAAATTGAGGAAGTGTGGAAGAAAAGGAGTGTGTAATTAAGGAAAATGAGAGTGGAGGAATAAGTGGGCAGTTTAGCGAGAGTAGAATTAGATGTAAGGATAATAGATTTAAGGAAATGGACGAAAAGTGGGAGAGTAAAAGAAATATAAATAACGGCAGGAGATGTATAAGCTTGTAAAAAACTTTGTAGAAGTTATACAAATAAAACTCTATCTATCTAACAGTACGGTAGTAGCTGAAAATTACTTAAAAAGACGTGGTGTACTGAATAAGAACCGACGTAACGCGTACTATGTTTTTATAGAACGTTGCGTATAAAACTGTAAAGATGGAAATGAAGAGCGCAGGCTCAACGAACCTGTGGCAATATATCGGAGCTAAGAAGAGCTTACACTGGTCGAAGAACAACATGTGTCATCGATATTGCATTTTCTGTATATCCGTGTATACTTCTATTTAACCTGGAAAACTACATGTAAGGTAATCAAACTAGTTTTTCTCCTTCAGAGCCTGTTCGTCGTATATTGAGTTCCGACATTATTCTCACTTGTCAAATGCAAACTTCTTTTATTTCAATAGATTGTATGTAAAAAAGCAAAAAATAGAGGAATCTTTGTTTTCATGCCAGGATACTCAAAATGGTGTGAACGTCTAGAAAAGTGGTTTAGGAAAAAATGTCCGGCTTAATGTATGTTTTGTAACCAGGTGTACAAGTATGAAATGCGGATTTCAGACAACAGATTGCGCACGAATGCAGTTTGTGCTATAAAGATTTGACAATGCGCCATTTTGTTGCGTTATCAATAAGTGTCAGATGCGCACGAGTGATAAATTAGAAAAGTGTGTGCATAGTGTTGTGTTGTTGTGTTCACTATGTCGATATTTATACCGAACAAAGAGGAATGTCGAAAGCCGCCAAAAAAATATGACGATGTGGAATTGCAAGCATTGTTGGACGAAGATGATTCGCAAACACAAAAACAACTCACCGAGCAATTGGGCGTTCGTCAACAAGCTGTTTCCAATCGGCTACGAGAGATGGGAAAGATTCAGAAGACCGGTAGATGAGTACACCACATGAGTTGAATGACAGGCAAATGGAAAAGCGCAAAACACATGTGACATTTTGCTTACTTGGTACAAAAGGAAGTCGTTTTTGCATCGTATAGTTACAGGGGATGAAAAGTGGATTTATTTTGAAAATTCCAAGCGTAGAAAATGATGGATAGACCCAGGCGCACCATTCACATCGACCGCAAGATCGAATCGCTTTGGCAGAAAGACGATGCTCTGTGTTTGGTGGGACCAGAGGGGCGTGGTCTATTATGAGCTGTTAAAACCTGGAGAAACGGTTTATACTAAATGTCACCAACAACAATTGACCGACTTAAACCGTTCGCTGCTGGAAAAAAGGCCAGAATACCGAAAGAGGCAACACAAAGTCATTTTTCTTCAAGACAATGCTCCATCACATACGGTAAAACCAGTTCACGACACGTTGGAAGCACTCAGTTGGGAAGTTCTACCCGATGCGGCTTACTCATCAGACTTGGCTCCTTCCGATTACCACTTGATTGCATCGATGGGTCACGCACTTGCTGAGCAGCGCTTTGGTTCGTACGAAGATGTGAAAAAATGGCTCGATGAATGGTTCGCAGCAAAAGGGGAAGATTTTTACTGGCGTGGTATTCACAAATTGCCCGAAAGATGGAAAAATATATAACAAGCGATGGAGCATACTTTGAATAAAGCACTTTTTATCATTCTTCCAAATTTAACATGTTTTTTTAGAAAAAAGGTCCGCATTTCATATTTGTACACCTTTGTTGTGAATGATTTTCGTAAAAAATGGATGACTATTAAATATTCATAGTTGCAAATTTTTTAGCTATAAAAAAATTTAGGATATTTAATTTTGAAATTGATCAAAATCGATAAAGTGAACTTTATAGAATTTTGAATTCTTCGAAATTACATTGTGACTCGAACTCACGTAAACTTCGATCAGTTGAAGTCAAGTGCTCTACACATACGAACTAATATTGGGGGGGGGGGGGGTGTCAATGTTCAATTTGACGAAGGTCGAAAGAAGGCATCGGATTTGATAGCAATTTGAATTTTTGAATTTTCAACCGGTCCCACTTTGGAAATATTAGACAAAATTAGTGTTAAAGCATTAGTTAGTGAAGAGAGGATCGGAGAGGATAATAGACACAATACGATTAATTAGATAATACGATTTATTAAAGACACACGAGATATAAAATATAAAAGAATGAACGCGTGACCATCTCGGTTCGCAATCGCTGGGCAACGAGATCGAGCGCTCGCTTGCTATCGAGAGCTCGTATATAACTCGAAGCTGTGCGCGCACGCATATAACGACGCCATGTATACCAACGCGAGAACTCACGCTTTAACACTACCGCCGTTTGAGTGCTTGGTTTGAATGGAGACTACATTAATTAACTCGCAAAATTTACGCAGTCTGTCCTTCGGCAACGCTTTAGTTAGGATATCCGCACGCTGCATCTCGGTTGGAATATACTTTATTACTATCTCTTTATTTTCGTACTTCTCGCGAATATAATGATAATGCGTATCGATATGTTTGGTACGCTTGTGGAATACCGGATTTTGCGCCAATCGGATTGCACTCTGATTATCTACGAAGAGTGTAGTTCCACTTTTACAATCACAGTTAATGTCTTTCAGCAACTTTCTTAGCCAGATTGCTTCCCTGCTGGCCGTTGATGCTGCCACATATTCGGATTCTGTTGTGCTGAGCACGACGAGTTTTTGCCGTTGAGACGACCACGATACTGGCCCGTTTGCCATGAAAAACATGTATCCGGTGGTTGATCTGCGCGTCTCGATATCACTCGCATAATCCGCGTCGGAAAATCCGACTAATTCGGCTTCGCTACCGCCGCTTCTATACTCTATGCCGTAATCTATTGTTCCCTGTAAGTACGTGAAAATCCCTCGAGCTGCTAAATAATCATTCATTTGTTGATTACAAAATTCACCACCGTTATCTGATCTCAGAACCTTCATAGAGCACCTAAACTTGTTAGAGATCATAGTTTCGAACAACTTGAACTTTTCGAATACGTCAGATTTGTGACGTAGAAAATATACATGTCGATACGCGGTTGCATCATCCTTGAATGTAAGGAAATATTTTGCACCGCCCGGTGTTTCAGTCGACATCGGACCGCATACGTCGGTATGAATAAGCTCTCCCGGTTTTGTTGACACTTTGTCACGTTTTTTGAACGACGCACGATGCGCCTTCCCCAAGTGACACATTTCACACACAAAATCGCAAGGATCAGTTACCGACACTCCGTGAACGAGCCCTTTTTTAACAAGCTCGCGAATCGCACGTTTGTCTACGTGACCGAGTCTTTCGTGCCACACTCTCAGGCTATACGCGGCTGTATTTGCCTCTTCACGAGTAGTTTGATGAACACGAAAAAACATTTGGCATATTCCGTTGTCTTGCTTCACGCCAGATCCAACTATCTCGTTACCGCGCATTATATGTACATAGTTGTCCTTAAAAATCACTTCAAAGCCTTTTCTCGTGCACGCACCCACAGAGAAAAGATTTTTCCTCAAATCTGGTACGTAGAGCACGTCTTCTATTCGGGCGTCGCGCCACAGGCCATTCGTAAATTTCTGTATAGGCACTGTACCTTCACCAACAATGTCGCACTGTTGACCGTCTCCGAGAGAAACTGTTCCTCCATCTTTTATTGGCCGGTAACTCTTGAGCCAATCGCGTCGATTCGTCATATGACGAGACGCACCGCTGTCCGTGAGCCAAACCTCGCTTTGTTTCACCGTGAGCAACGCTGTTACTTGGCTGTCACTCGGAACACTCGGCTCACTCAACGCATTCTCGCTATTCGTCTTCTCGACAATAAAAGCGCAATCACGTGATTCGTTGTTGCCACCTTTCGCGTTTTTTTTGTTCGGACACTCTCGAGCGAAATGCCCCACTTGACTACACCGAAAACACACGAGATCCTTTTTCGGCTTTTTAGTAAATTTGTTTTTTCGTCTTTTATCTCCATCCTTTGACACAGTAAATGCACTCGCACTAGATTCACTGTCGATACCGAGTCGAGCTTCCTCGCGTAAAAGCCGTTCTTCTAGATTTTCGAGAGTCTGTCGATCCGGATCGACGCTATCCCACGCGGTCTGCAGCGTAGCATACTTAGGCGACAGACTACCGAGTATTTTTGCTATAATCGTCAGATTTGAGACTTTTTCACCAACGTCTTCGATTTGCGCCGCGAGATTACGAATTTTCGCGACGTGCTGCACGACGGAATCGCTCGACGCCATGCGGTACTCGTGAAAACGCTGCAGCAGCAAAAGCTTGTTTGCCGCCGACTTTTGCTCGTGTATACGAGACAAATTGTCCCACATCACTTTCGCGGTTCCACACACTAATAACGGCTCTAGTTGAGCACTCTCTAGTGTCGACCCTATCAAAAACATCGCCTTTGCGTTCTCGCGCGCCCACGCTTTCCCTTCAACCGATGTAAGATCGTTTGGCGCTGCACGCGAACCTTCCACAATGTCCTCGATCTCATTTGCGGTAAACAATGCCATCATCTGGAATTTCCAGCCCTGAAAATTCGACCCGTCGAATTTCTTCACGTTACGCGCCGATATGTCGTGCGACATGACGAATGCGAGTCTCACGCGCGCGTACTCTCAACGAACAAAGTCTAACCGCAAAAAAAATGGCCGCTGCCCGGCACCTCGTGTTCGTGTCCTCTCTCCTTTCTCACTAAACTATGCACAGGGTAGGTGAACTGGGCCCATAACCTGTTAAAGCATTAGTTAGTGAAGAGAGGATCGGAGAGGATAATAGACACAATACGATTAATTAGATAATACGATTTATTAAAGACACACGAGATATAAAATATAAAAGAATGAACGCGTGACCATCTCGGTTCGCGATCGCTGGGCCAACGAGATCGAGCGCTCGCTTGCTATCGAGAGCTCGTATATAACTCGAAGCTGTGCGCGCACGCATATAACGACGCCATGTATACCAACGCGAGAACTCACGCTTTAACAATTAGCAAAAACTTCACACACGTACGTAATAATGTTCAGGGTATTTGCTGGTAACATATTTGATGAAAATCGACAAAGGTGTTTGAATTTTATAGAATATTGCATTTTTGTATGCATATATATATATATATATATGATATATTGTAACGGAACGCCATCACGGCGCTCCGCTACTATAACCTTAAAAGCGGCCACACCTTCAACCTACACAAAACATGAACATCTAGCTAGACTAGGACAACATAACAGAAAAATAGGTACACACGACCAACCGCAAGTACCCACCCTAAATCAGCATGGCGTCCTATACAGGCCCCACCTAGACACAAAAACCACTATCAAAACAAACATAGCTCGCAAGAAGCTCGCACAAGTAAGAAGGGGGGCCGGCCAAACCGCCGCCAAACGGCCGCTCCACCCGTTCAAGCCAACCACACCACACCTACACGATGCGCGGAGAACGCCACGATACGGCGAGATTACAAAAGAATTTGTGGAACTCTAGAGATTCCACAAACTTTCAAGAGTAAAACGACAAGGGGATTCCACATGAAACCTCACCACATACCCCCACTCAATGATCAAACATTAATAACAAAATAAAGGCACAAAACGAACCTAAACATTACAACAAACAATTAACAAATCAAGACTAGGGCAAGCCCTAACCGGATAAAATACTCTATAGCAAAAATAACACGAAAACCAGGAAAGACAGCTAGAAAACACCTGGTAAAACACCAAACTCACAATTATTAAACAAGTCTAGCGCAAACCAAATCAGAACGTACACCAGGAAATACATACGAAGCATCAGCAAAACCACACATGAAAATAAGTAGTAAAAACATGCATTAAACAATAAAAAGCTCTCAGGAAAAGTTTGAACCTCCTGCGGGTAGAAATTTAACACAGGCCAACAAATTCAACCTCGCTAGAACCGCGGTTCAAACCCAGAGAAGACAAAGCCCGGCTAAATATAGAAATAACGGTACAACAATACACCACCCCGCACCTCCTTCACCTAGTGATTGAAGGGCGACAAACATCACGTGACATACCCAAAAACACCCCCTCGGGGCCCATCCACTAAACCAGGGGTCTCCAAACTTTCCAGCCTTAGGGCCATACTGATTACTCCAGTAAGTTCCGAGGGCCAAAACCATATTATCATTGTTGCCGGTGGTAAAAAGTGAAGTAGTCCAAAATCTGTCCGCGGGCCGAATGTGGCCCTCGGGCCGTAGTTTGGAGACCCCTGCACTAAACTATATAAACCACGACCGGACAAGCCTCGAGGCGCTTGTTGAAAATCTGTTCTTCAAGACGAAGCGCTGCCCGACAGCCACAATAAATTCATTTTGAACTCAGAATGTAACACAAATATCAGGCTTTCGATCAAACGATTCCCCTGCATCGCGCCTTGGCCATCGTTTGACCGAACGCAGCTATCTCGATAACGACTAACAGTTTGGGAAAAATCTTGTCAGAAACAGTATTCATTCTCTTAACCGATTCCCTGGCATCGCGTCCTGGCCGTCGGTTGAGTGAACGAATTATCTAGGATACACTGCGAGGAAAGGGAAATTCCACATGCGTAGATCTTAGGAAAAATTCTGTAAGCGAACGTGAAGATCGTACAAACAACGAGATCATCCCACGAACATCCTTCCTACCCTGTCTGAACTAACGATCAATTAGAGATTCATCAAATAATTCCGTGCCTTCAGCACCATAAAGAAAAAAAAGAATTACCCAATCAGTCAAAGGACCAATGATGAGAGGGTAACGAAATCGCCTGTCTTATACGGACTAATGCGATACGACAAAAACCTAAACTGAGGTCCCACAAATAACAACAATAAAAACAACAACCAAATAGATTGATTGCAAATCCATAAAAACACAGACACTTCTCACTCTATCCAGCCCAGAGCACGAACCAGTTTCGAGCAAACTCCCTCTTCCATACGATCTCGAACGAAACCGCTCGAAACAAAATTAAAAACTATATATATATGCATACAAAAATTCATATATATATTAGGTGCGCAACTAAGTTTCCGCTGTTTTTTTTTTATGAAAATGCAACTTTATTGTGAAAAAATGTTTACAAGTGAATCATTCAAAATATTGCCCATCGCTAGCGACAACTTTTTCTCATCTTTCTGGCAGAGCTCGAATACCGTCACGGTAGAAGTGTTCGTCTTTTGAGGCTATCCACGAATCAAGCCATTTTGAGATATCTTCATATGAGCTGAACTACTGATTCGCCAGACCATGTGCCATCGAACAGAACAAGTAATAATCGGACGGCGCAATATCTGGGGAATATAGCGGGTGGGGTATGACTTCCCATTTGAGCGTTTCTAAGTAGGTTTTAACGGGTTTGGCAACGTGAGGCCGAGCGTTGTCATGCTGTAGAATCACTTTTTCGTGCCTCTGCTCGTATTGTGGCCGCTTTTCGCGCAGTGCTTGGCTGAATCGCATCAATTGAGTTCGATACCGTTCCCCAGTGATGGTTTCGTTCGGTTTCAACAGCTCATAATAAATAACACCGCCCTGGTTGCACCAAATACACAGCAAAATCTTCGCAGCGTGAATATTCGGCCGAGCCGACGACGCAGAAGCATGACCGGGCAGTCCCCATGATTTCGTTCTCTTTGAGTTGCTGTAATAAATCCATATTTCATCACCCGTAACGATGCGATGAAGAAAACCCTTCTTTTTTGCCGCTGGAGCAGTTGTTCACAGGCGAAAAAACGACGCTCAACGTCGCTTGGCTTCAAATCATAAGGAACCCAAGTTCCTTGTTTTTGAATCATTCCCAATGCATGCAATCGCTTGGAAATGGCTTGGCGGGTAACTCATAATGCTGAAGCAAGCTCTTTTTGCGTTTGGCACGGATCCTCATCGAGCAATGCCTCCAATTCAGCGTCTTCGAAGGTTTTTGGCCTTCCTTCACGCGAACGGCCGTCAACATCAAAATCATCATCTTTGAAGCGACGGAACTAATCACGGCATGTTGTTTCACTTAGAGCAGCATCTCCGTAAACTTTTTGGAGTTCTCGATGCGCTTCAGCCGCCGTTTTCTTCGAATGAAAGAAGAAAAGCAACACTTCCCGCAAATGACGATTATTTGACACAAAATCAGACATTTTCACACAACCAAAAGTATATGACGCAAAAATAAAATCACTAATGTGTCAAAGCGGTTTGTTTACCATATGTCTAAGCTTGGTTCATTACGTTTTGGTTATGTCCCAATCGACCAGCAATTACTACTGGAGCCATCTCTTGAAAAACAGCAAGAACTTAGTTACGCACCTAATATATATATATATATATGCATACAAAAATTCATATATATATATACACACCATATATATACACTTCCCTTAATACATAAATTACTTGTGCATTTGATTGAAAGTTTGTTACATAAGTTACGCAGTAAGTTTGTGTTATTGGCTACAATACTCGTTAAAATATATTGAAGGAATAACACTTTGTCCACTTTGAATTCTTTTATTTCTTTACTACTAAACTTTCGTTTAACTTTAATTTTCTACAATTTTTTTTTCACCAAAGATACAAAGTAGAACCTTGTGCATTAGGTCCTCATTATTTTCCATTTGCCACACAGCTTCCTCCATAAGGAAGTCAACAAATTTATCAACATACTTTGTTCTTCCGTTCCTTCGTAGCTTTAACAAGTTTCTTCTTTGCATCCCCTTTTTCTATATGTTCCAAAAATTGTTTATTTTGCTTTTTTTATAGAAAATGCATTGTTTTCATGAGAGAAAAAATGTCGAGATTTTACTGTCAGTAACTTAAAATTGTCTGAAGCATTCGGAAAAGCAGTTTATAAAAAAAAATGTTCGGCGTTTGTATATGTATTTGCCAAGAGCTTCGAAAGTAAAGAGTTTATAATTCAAGAACGGTTCGAAATATTGTGCTGAACTGTACTCAAGTAAAACACACGTTGCCCTCCATTCGACATAATGTTCGTTACAAGACAGTTCACATTTTGTAAGATTTCCAATTTTCTAAAAATCTATCGCAACGAATCGTTGTATAAAATTGAAGCTTGATCAAGTATGATCGGTATTGAATTAAAGAAAAATCGATTAAGTGTTTCAAAAGTTATGATCACTTTTAATTTCGCTTCGACAAAGTTTTTTCTATAAATCAGCCAAAGTCGATCAACATACTTTACTATAGAGGTGACATTGTGAAAGGTAGGAAATAATGAGAAAACTATGTGCAATATTGTACTTTGCATTTTTTTTGTTCAGGAATTAGTTAAGATTCTGCAGAATTTTCTACTTTAAACCATTCGTAATCCAGCAATTTTTTTAAGAATTAGTTTTGACAAAGATCATTTCAAAAACACTACATTTTAATATAAAACATTTCAGTAATAATAAAAGTAGAGTTGTAAAAGATCTGACATATCAGGTGGGCTGAAAAGTTCGTAGGCTGACACATAGATGGCACTACTAGTATTAAATCTGTGGCGACGCGTAGTTCAAGTCGCACTCTACTTACGGACAGGGCAGTCTAAATACCCGATACATTTTCTGCCGATTCAAGCAGCGTTATATATGGACATGGTGATAGAGAACGGTTTTTCTACTACTTCCGTTCCGGATAATAAAGCTTAAGGCCACGCGATAAATGTACAGCGAAAGATTTACGTATCTATGTAAACTTGAATAAAGTACGACTAATTACGAACGATCAGCGAAGTCTGGACAAGTTCTGTGTTGGGTCATCCTTTCCCTACAGACTTTTGGTGACCCCGACGTGATCATTCCAGAAAAAAGGAAAACAGCAAGAATGCGTGCCTAACCTGAAAACGAGTAGCGGGCCGTAGCGAAGAACGTATGGTGCATCCGAGATCACCACCGCCCGAGACCAACGACCAACCGGGGAACATCGAAGGTAACTCGGATATGGCGGAGAATGGACAGAACGCAAGCGGCGACGGGCCACCACAAGTTAATACCGGCGTCAATGTGGAAATCGGAGCGACGCGGGCCGTCAAGCTGCCCAGTTTTTGGAAGGACAACCCGATATTGTGGTTCGCGCAGGTGGAAGCCGCTTTTGCCATCTCGAACGTAACGACTCATACGAAAAAATTCAGGTATATCGTGGTTAATTTAGATCCGTCGGTTCTTCCTTTCGTATTTGACATTATTTCTTCACCCCTGGCAAACGGAAAGTATGAAGCTATCAAATTAAGAATCATTGGGTCTTTCGACGAAACGAACGAATCAAAATTAAGGAGAATGTTAAGTGGCCAAGAATTTGTCGACGAGAAACCGTCACATTTTCTCCAAAGGCTACGCAATCTCGCCGCGGGTCAATGTAACGACTCAGTCCTGCGTACATTATTCCTCGAGCATTTGCCCGATCACGTGAAGGGCATACAATCAATCAGTGAAGTCGTTGACATCTCTAAACTCGCTTTGCAGGCGGATAAAATTCTAGAGGTAATGGAATAACAGGGATACGTGTTATTACCACGAGAGGTTTGGCGACAAAGCGCGTAAGTGTCGCGATCCGTGCACGTAAAAGGGCAAACAGCCGGAAAACTTGACGAGCCGACCCACATTACGGCGACAGTGGGCGGTACACGAGCAGTTCGCCTATTGATATCGGACACAAAGACTTTTATTAAGTACCTCATTGACACTGGTGCAGACCTTTCGGTTCTACCCAAGGAAGCTCTAAAGAGGGATTATATAAGGCCGAAATTAACGGATTTAAAATTATTCGCGGCCAATGGTTCGCGCATAAACACTTACGGTGTGACCATGGTCAATATCAATCTCGGATTACGAAGAGATTTCCCGTGGCTTTTTATAGTTGCTGACGTTTCGCAGCCCATCCTCGGAGCTGATTTTCTGTTTTATTACAGCCTCCTGGTCGATTTGCGGAATCGGAAAGTCATCGACAACGTCACGAAGCTATGCGCAATCGGCAAAGTCATCAAATTAAATTCTATGAGAGTCTCGACGATCGATCCCAACAGCAAATACAGAGCGCTTCTTTGGGATTTCCTCGACGTTACCATTCCGTCGAGGAACAACAAGAAGCGGCCGTCACACAACGTTCACCACCACTTGGTGACTACAGGACCACCGGTTGCCGAACCCGCTCGACGCCTCACGGGGCAGCGATTACGAGCCGCTAGAGACGAGTTCAATTTCTTGTTGGAACACGGGATTTGTCAGCCGTCCAGCAGCGCGTGGGCGAGCCCTCTCCATCTGGTCGAAAAGAAGAACGGAAGTTGGAGACCGTGCGGAGATTACCGGCGATTAAACAAGGTTACCGTGCCCGATAGGTACCCGATTCCTCACCTCCATGACTTCTCCCACATTCTTGCCGGATGTTCGGTATTTTCAACACTTGACCTGGTACGTGGCTATTATCAAGTCCCAGTGGCGCCCGAGGATCGCTATAAAACTGCCGTCATTACTCCTTTCGGACTGTACGAATTTAACGTCATGACTTTCGGGTTACGGAACGCTGCCCAGACGTTTCAGCGCCTCATGGACGTAGTGCTTCATGGATTGACATTTTGTCATTGTTATATAGACGATATCATTATCGCATCTAACGACCAGAGCGAGCATGAGTCCCATTTACGACAAGTGTTGTCGCGTTTACGCGAGTTCGGACTCTCAATAAACGCATCAAAGTGTATTTTCGGCGCGAGTGAAGTCAGTTATCTTGGTTATAACATTTCACGTCAAGGCACGAAACCCCTTGAAGACCGCGTCGTCGCGATCTGACACTATGAAAAACCCAAAGACATTAGTTCTTTACGTCGTTTTCTCGGTATTGTTAATTTTTATAGACCATTCCTACGCAATGCAGCAGCCATTCAAGCACCGTTGCACGCTCTACTAGTCGGAGCAAAGAAAAAGGATAAACGTCCAGTAAGATGGACACCCGAAGCCACTGCGGCTTTCGAAGGTTCTAGACGCCAGATCTGTGAAGCAGCGCTCCGCGCTCACCCGTTATTGAACGCACCTTTTCGGCTACAGACGGATGCCTCGGATACTGCAATGGGAGCAGTATTGGAGCAGTTCCACGACGGGCAATGGAAACCCCTTGGTTTTTTTTCAAGAAAGTTTAGCCCTACGCAGACTCGCTATTCGACCTATGATCGAGAGCTGCAAGCTATTTTTAGTAGTTTAAAAATTTTTTGTATCTTGTTGAAGGCCGACAACTGACCATTTGGACCGACCACAAGCCGTTGATCTATGCCTTCCTCCAGCGATCAGATCGAGCATCCCTGAGGCAACAACGGCAACTCGATTTCATTGGACAGTATTCCACAGAAATTTGGCACGTCTCAGACGAGGCGAATTACATCGCGGACGCTTTTTCTCGTCTCGAGGTTATCGACATGCCAGTTGTCATCACTACTCAGGAACTTGCTGAACAACAGAAGACTGATGAGGAGCTAAAGAAGTTGCTTGAATCCAAATCGTCATCATCGCTCGAGTTGTGAAGATTAAGGTCGGACGACTCGGAAGAGACAATTTATTGTGATGTGGCAGGAACCGACGTTCGACCTTTTGTGCCGAAAACCCTCCGAAAGAGAGTATTTGACGCGTCCCACAACCTTTCGCATCCTAGTGGGCGCACGACAAAAAAGCTCATAAGCCAGCGTTTTGTGTGGCCCGGAATGAATCGTGACGTTACGGAATGGGCACGCACGTGTTTACCATGTCAGCGTAGCAAGATACACCGGCATAATAAGAACGTGCCTCAACATATCGAAATTCCAGACGCACGATTCCGGCAAATTCATATTGACATTGTAGGACCGCTTCCTCCATCGAAAGGCTACAGATACTTATTAACAATGATCGACCGATTCACCCGTTGGCCAGAAGCAGTCCCCATAGTGGACATTTCTGCCGACACCGTCGTCAGAGCATTTTTTTCCGGATGGATTGCGAGATACGGAGCTCCTTCTGTCGTCACAACGGACAGGGGCGCCCAGTTCGAGTCGCAGCTTTTTGACGCTTTGACGGACCTTATTGGTAGTAAACGCACAAGGACTACTGCGTACCATCCCGCTTCAAACGGTATGATCGAAAGGTGGCATCGCTCCCTGAAGTCTGCTTTAATGTGCCACAACGTTAAAGAGTGGACTGATGTCTTGCCCATCGTTTTGTTGGGGTTGCGATCAAGTTTTAAGGCCAACCTGAAGGCATCGGCAGCGGGATTAGTTTTCGGGACTATGTTGAGATTACCTGGTGAGTTTTTTGTCGACGAGGAGCCTTCTATGGATCCAAGGATTTTTGTAGAGTTTCGAGAAACTATGCGCAACATTCGCTCAGCTCCATCCGCACACCATAATAAAGCAAGAGTTTTTGCGCATAAAACTCTTTACACATGTACGCACGTTTTTGTACGCGTCGATAGCGTAAAGAAGCCACTACAGCAACCATACGACGGACCTTTCGAAGTCATCGAGCGAGTTACTGATTGTGTTTTTCGAGTTAACGTGAGCGGAGTACCAACGACGATCAGCACGGAGCGTTTAAAGCCAGCTTTTTTTGAGACGCCGGAGCCTTTCGCGCTGTCTAAACAGCCACAGCCTCCCAACCCCGCCGGACAATCACCGTCCCTTATTATTCAGCAGCCGTCGACGCAGCTGAGCGCATTACAGGACGACACCCCCGCGGGATCAGCGGCATCACCTGCACAGAAAATGGCACAAGAAGCACACGCCCAGCCCAATCTCGCAGATAGGCCTCCTTTGGGTACAGGCCACTACAGAGTTCCGTTCAAGACGTACACTCGAAAGAAACGAGTTTATTTCGTTACTTAACGATAGCGTTAAGTCACTCGGAGAGGAATAATGTGGCGACGCGTAGTTAAAATCGCACTTTACTTACCGACAGGGCAGTCTAAATGCCCGATACATTTTCTGCCGATTCAGGCAGCGTGATATATGGACATGGTGATAGAGAACGGTTTTTCTACTACTTCCGTTCCGGATAATAAAGGTTAAGGCCACGCGATAAATGTACAGCGAAAGAGTTACGTATCTATGTAAACTTGAATAAAGTACGACTAATTATAAACGACCAGCGAAGTCTGGACAAGTTCCGTGTTGGGTCATCCTTTCCCCACAAATCCATATGATTTTTAGTTAGCCCTAACCTTCAAAAGACACGTGTATAAATTTAACAGCTGTCGCACTATTAGTTTGTGAGATATAGAATTTTGAGTAAAACAACTTTTGTTAGTTTGAAAAAATGGATAAAAAGGAATTTTGCGTGTTAATAAAGCATTGCTTTTTGACGAAGAAAAATACTGTTGAAGCCAATGCTTGGCTTGATAAACATTATTTGGACTCTGCACCAGGAAAATCAACCGTTGAGAAGTGGTTTGCTAAATTTAAACGAGGCGAAATGAGCACCGAGGACGATGCACGCAGTGGACGCCCCAAAGAGGTTGTTACCGATGAAAACATCAAAAAAGTCCACAAGATAATCTTGGATAACCGTAAAATGAAGTTATTCGAGATAGCTGAGACCCTAAAGATATCAAAGGAACGTGTTGGACATATCGTGAAAGAATATTTGGGTATGCGAAAGCTCTGTTCATAGTGGGTGCCGCGCGAGCTCACAATCAACCAAAAACAACAACGAATTGATGATTCTGAGCAGTGTTTGGAGCTGTTCTATCGTAATAAACCCGAATTTTTGCATCGATATGTGAAAATGGATGAAACATGGCTCCATCATTTCACACCGGAGTCCAATCGACAGTCAGCCGAGTGGACTGCATGTGATGAACCGACTCCAAAGCGTGGAAAGACGCAACAGTCGGCTGGCAAGGTTATGGCATCAGTATTTTGGGATGCGCATGGTATAATATTCATCGACTATCTTAAAAAGGGAAAAACCATCAACAGCGACTATTACGTAACGTTATTGGAGCGTTTAAAGGACGAAATCGCGGAAAAACGGCCCCATTTAAAGAAGAAGAAAGTGCTGTTTCATCAAGACAATGCACCGTGTCACAAATCAATGAAAACGATGGCAAAATTGCATGAATTGGGCTTCGAATTGCTTCCGCATCCACCGTATTCTCCAGATCTGGCCCCCAGCGACTTTTTCCTGTTCTCAGACCTCAAGAGAATGCTCGCTGGAAAGAAATTTAGCGCCGATGAAGAGGTAATCGCCGAAACTAAAGCCTATTTTGAGGCTAAAGACAAATCGTACTATAAAAATGGTATCGAAAAATTGTATGACCGCTATAATCGTTGTATCGCCCTCGAAGGCAACTATATTGAATAATAAAATCAAATTTTATCAAAAAAAAGATTTTTCTATGTTAGCCTACGAACTTTTCAGCCCACCTGTTACGTGTACATTTATATCTTCTGCTCGGTCAACGCAATTTTCTTTTATTTCAATAATTAAGTGTAAAAGACCAAGGGAGTATAATTTTTTTCTTTTTCTATCATCTAGCTCACAAATAGTGTATTTTATTTTTTAAATTATTTGTTTAGTATAAACTGTTGATAAAGATATTTTAAAAGACACTGCATTTTGATGTTTAAATATTTATATGTTGGAGTTGTAAGAGTACCTGGCTGCCTTGGGTTTTGCCACCTATGCGTCGTGGTAGTTACATAATCAACAATTCCGCTTTAACAAAGAACGGAAGGTGTCTAGCTGCGGTTCCAAAAATATGTTTATATAATTATTAGTAGTTTATTTCTGCGACACCAATATGCTGCCGTATCGATTTCACATACGAAACCATTCTCAGAGTGTCGTAAATCTAAGAAAAGCAATAGACGATTATTCACAAAATGAAATTAAACAAAAAAATAACATTCTTTTTGTTTTATTTCCATTTTAATGCGTCACGGACATTTCATTTAGTTGGATGAAAATGTACTGTTAGATTTACTGTAGTCATCTGGTAGTACATCATCTTCGCTTTATCTTAGATTAGCGAGAGAAAAGATACGTTGATCCATCATCAAACATCGAATGATGCCAAGATCATATTGGAGGATTGTTGATTGATCCGCTCGTGCGAGTTGTGTGCGAATGTAGTCGATCTTCATAATGCAATATATTTTAATCTCTTTTCGTCGCCAACCGCCGCTTCACGATATTTTTTCATAAACAATGATAGTCTCTGGATCTTTCTGCTTGTTATTTATATCTGCATCCGGGATAGGTCACTGATAACACACTGCGTTTTCCTCTTTACAACTTTTTTACTGTTATTTTTTTCTAAATACTCAGGCTCACTTATTTATTTGTAGAAAAAGATAGCTCTAAGAATGAATTTTCAGTGCACTTATTAGGAGGACGATATAGCGACTGAGGCGCCTCGAGTGCGAGAGAGATAGCTATAATAATTTTCTAATTAATTTATTATTCAAGGGTACTCAACATTTTTGGCCGAAAACAAATAATTCAGGGTATGCAGAATTGATAGAGTCGCAGACCGTAATAACTTGTGCTTGTCCAGATACGTCCGACGCACCTGTTAAAATTCAATTCCAAATTTTGGTACAATCGGAGGTGTTCCGTCTCCTCTTAAAGCGAGGCGAAGCCTCCATACTTACACAAATGTGCTGCTTCTCTTTTACTCCGCCGTGAACGCTATACTAGTCTGTCTCTTTCGCATTCATGGGTGGAATATAGAGGTTTCGCCTCGCTTTACGAGGCAAACGTCTTACTACGCTACCGGTGTATGAGAGGGACACACCTAAGAGGTCGCGTGAGTGCGCGAGAGAAAGAGAGAGAGAGCACACCAAGGGTCACATGGTACATCGTGAGTCTTTAGCCACGCCTTAAGATATAGCAGAAAAGTACATGAATATGACCAAGGTAGTTTAATTTGCCTTGGTGGTGTAATGATTTGCAGAAAAAGGATCATAATTTATATTTTTACCAATTCTAACGCGGTTTTATAAGTCTGGCTAATAAACAACAACAACAAAAGTCAGGCAAAAGTAACTAAATTTTAGCCACGGGTGGGAAATTAAGGTAGTCGTCTTGCTACATGCCAGTCAAGTTGAGGTTAGGTACAAATATCGTATAAAACAAACTCTTATAAAAGTTATTATTATATATACAACAGTTTACAAATAAGCTTTAATGTATCAACTGGATACAAGTTTTATTCATGATTTGGGTCACTCAGATTCGACTGATCCATTGATTTCTGCAACGATGCCGTTTTCTTGTGTCGTACGTTTAAATACCAAATCTTCGGTAGGTAACCCACACTTTTCACGTTTGTATGGTAATCATCATAATCTGACCTACTAGTAGCATCTTGATTTTTAACGCTATCTAATTGAAATATGTATGATATTTCGTAATACGCTATTGATTCAGTGACTGTCAAGTATATGACAGAGTGTTAGTTTTACCGTTTGTTATTTGAAATATTTTGCTGGAATGAACGGTAAAGGACGGTATAATATTGTCAGCGCAAAACTACAGGCGTAATGAATATATCTTAGATTTAGCAGTTTATCTAATACATGCTGGAACAAATAAATAATTTGCCTTGCAAAAAAACAGCGACTTCCCGTTGACATTTTTTAAATATTTGTGTAATATTTTTAACAATTCAATAATACTTTATAACTCGAATTGCCCCACGATTATTATCAAATTATCAATTATATACTGATGGCATAATGAACAAAAGAATAGGAAAAAGGGAAATTTATTTAAAAAGACATGGAAAATTTATTTTCAAAACCGTATAATAGAAAAAAAATCAATAATCTTCTTCGACTCTCGTGCGTTTACTGAGCGGTGAAGTTTCAACTATATCCTCCGCTTCCTCTTCGTCCCCTTCTTCGGTGGCATATAAACATTTCAAAGCCTCGATTAATTTTTCGTCACCGTGGTCAACAATATTTTCTTCGACATCGTCGAATTCCATATTGTTGACGAATATCTCGGGCTGATTCGAGCACGTTTTCTCTGTGCAGTTCTCACAGATAATCGTGCAGTCCAACCCTGCCTTTCAGCACCCACAGCCTTTGCCACAGCCGGTTCTGCATTTACCTGAAATGCACTCCAGCAGACTCGGTGGTGCAATTGGCATTGTCGACGAAAATCTAACAATAAGCCCAAGAAAAATGTGTTGGAAAACGTGTTCGAATCAGCCCGAGATAATCGTCAACAATATGGAATTCGACGATGTCGAAGAAAATATTGTTGACCACGGCGACGAAAAATTAATCGAGGCTTTGAAATGTTTATATGCCATCGAAGAAGGGGACGAAGAGGAAGAGGAGGATATAGTTGAAACTTCACCGCCTACTAAACGCACGAGAGTCGAAGAAGATTATTGATTTTTTTTTTATTGTACGGTTTTGAAAATAAATTTTCCATGCCTTTTTGAATAAATTTCCCGTTTTCCTATTCTGTTGTTCATTATGCCATCAGTATATAATTGATAATTTGATAATAATCGTGGGGCAATTCGAGTTATGAAGTATTATTGAATTGTTAAAAATATTATACAAATATTTAAAAAAATGTCAACGGGAAGTCGCTGTTTTTTGCAAGGCAAATTATTTATTGTTAATTATGTCAATATCATTAATATTTTTTTACATATGTATTGAATTTTCATCATTATACTATGCATACCTTGTTTTTATTAACCTTGCACCCAGTAGCGCAACATTGAACGCGTTATAACTTTGAGAATATTAATTTTAGACAAAAAAGTTTAAAATAAAAGTTGTGGGAAATTTATGGATTCAAAAGATAAGTTATTAGCATTTTATTGTTTAAACAATTATTAGGAGAGATACAGGTCAAAAAGTGAATAAATAAATCTTAACAGTCGTATAAGTCGTAAACGGTAAGTGATACAAAAAAATTATTCAGAAAAAAAGACAGGAAATTCAATTATCTACAAAAAAGGTTATTACCATTTTTGGCCTAAGGTGCACGGTAACGGAGATATAGGCCGATACGGTTTTCCTCAAAATGGCGGCACTTGCGCTCCCTTAATTTGTAAGGATTTTATTCATTTACATTCAGTGCGTGATACTGAACCTAATTACAAAAAAAATAACCGTTGTATTTTAATGTGTCACAATATTACCTATTGACTGTACTACGAGTGATTAGTTCATTTGTTACGGAGAGGTGGGTTAGTGACTGATCCAAAGGAAAACAGAGAGATGCTTACTGGTTACTGGTACCAGAAGCGTCATTGGTATCGGTGATGGTAGTGAGGGTTTTGATGATAATACAGCGTCGGCGTGGTCGTTCTCGTACATAGAGAAAGATAACGCGTGCCGTATATCGACGAGTTTCTATCGGGGCGCTGTAAACAACAGCGATAAATTCGGCGAGCCATCCATCCTACGAGGCTAGGTGTTTTCCACTTCCACTCAGTCCTTCAGCCGGCTTCGTATTGAATACGCTGCTGCGCTGCCGCTCCTTTTCCACATTGAGCTATAGTGCTCTGCGGCTACGCGGACAACTCGATCTAACCAGAAATCTGAGCATTTTTCATTTTACTTCGTTTTCAATTCAATCCCATTCCACGATAAACACACTCTGAACCTTTGAAGGTATGTTTTTATACTCTGTGTGCGTGCGCGCGCGTGTGTATATATATGTGAGGCATTCCACGCCATATACCGCAAGGTAAAACCCTTACATTTTTTTAAACATTCTGTAACTTCAGGAGCATAAAAGTTTAGTCTTCCAGTGACTAGAGTCACTGAAGTTTTAAAATACGTACATACACAAAATGTAAAAAATTTTTTTTTTGGAATCTCTAAAGTATTGTAAATCGAATTGTTACCTGAAAAATGTTACTTTTCAGTAAATAATACTCAAATTTTTACACTTTTTTCTTTTATGCGTATAGCCGTACGGAAATAATTGGTATCATATGTCGGCAATTTTTTGCCTTCATTGTAAGGTGCATTGTAAATTCTACATTGTACATTCTATAAGGTATATAAAAAAAAAATAACATAACATCCGTTCAGCATGACGAAAACAGCCTTGCTAATTTCTGTTTTCTAATTTTTCAGGGTGCTGGAAGGGCACAAAATTTAAATTCAACATATCGATAACTGTAGTACATTCAGACCACCTTAATATCATGGTAGAATAGACTTATTCATACAATTAAAGTAAATGTTATTAGTTTTTTATCAAATGCAGAAATGAGGAGAATTATATTGCATAAATATTGCGTCCGATGCCGACTTTCCATTGGAAATTAGTGACATGAATTGCACTAAACAAAAAAAAATTGGTAATATGTCACTAGGCGTGGACAGTACATATAAACATTATAATATATACCTGCACATTCTTCCACATACCTGTACACCCATGTTGTACTTTTTTAACCCCTTGCATTACGCTGAAACTCGGAATAAGCCATGCCTAATTTCAGACGTTCTTGTTTAGCCCGAGATTAAGACCACGAGTACGGCTCGTGATCTTCATGTTTGGACCGAAATATCAATTACGAGCCATACTCGTGATATTCAGGTTTGACATGAAATTAAACAACGAGCCTAACTCGTGATATTCAAGTTTGGCCAAAAATTTTCATCACGAGTCAGACTCGTAAAAATAGTGCAAGGGGTTAACGTACGTATTGCAGTTCTCATTTCACGAGGGTTCGCACTCGTGACACCGCATTTTTTACTGGCGCGTGAACCCTCGCGACGTTTGGTATTTACTCGATACATTTCATTACTCTCGTATTCACTTCAACGGAAAATCATGAGCAACCGAGACATTCTGAACTACGCATATCAATTAAAAGAAGCATTCTTATGACGATATTTGTCTCTTATGAGGCAAACCTCGTGAATAACCATTCACGGCCAATTAACATTCTAACCTACCTGGAAGTGACATAACCAATTATATATTTTCGCAACTTAAATATCTTGACGAAGCCTTAAGCGGTGACTAAAAATTATAACAAAAATTCAGCCTGGTAGATTCCATTATGCTGAACAATTTTTGTACTCATGATTTTTATATACAATCTAGAGTTTACTAAAAGAACTACTAAAACAATTTATATCTCCCAAAAAAATTGCCAGCTTCTGATATCAACTTTTTCCGTATATCTAAGCGTACGAAAGAAAATTCTGTAAAAATTTGAGCAAAATCGAGAGTGACATACTTGCCGAGAAGTATAATATTTTTTGGTATTAGTAGGATTTACTGAACTTCGAAAAAATCTAAAATTCTTATGTGTTAACCATTTTCTTGTCCGCCTCATAGTTTTCCAGATGTATTAGGCCAATGTGATAAAACCCTCGAATTTATAATTAGAAAATATAGAATTTTGCTTTATAAAAAATGTTTAAAAAAACCTTCAAAGTAGAATTGCAAATTTCTTATTCATTGTTTTACACTGTTCACAAAGCAACGTCTATGTATATATATATATATATGATATTTTACAAAAAAACTAAAATGTCATACATTTAATCGTTTGACCGATTCACGCCAAATTCAATCCCAAATCTTGTTTAAAGATATTCTAATTATGAATCAAATTTGAGCTGTAAGTCTTTACAACCAAAATCACACACACTTGCACGCGCACAGTCCATTCATCCAGACATTATTTTTCTATAAGCCACTTTTCTTGATGTTTTACACCACTTCGAATACTCTAATATGAACATTTCATTTTTACCTTGTCGAAACGGCATGGAATGCCTTATATGTATATGCGTGTGGAGCTTAAGATGTGTGTACTTGACCCTTGCTTCCTGCTTAGCGTTGACTCGTGGCCTCGTAGCGTGATGTACGTTGTATACATATTGTATAGTATATGTGAGGACTGATGAGATATGCCATTCATGACGAGACAGAAAATGACTTACACAATACCATTATTTCGATGACAAGGCCTACTTACAGTTTTTGTAGACTTGGGTGAAACGGTCTTTCAGAAGATGACATCTTCCAACCGACTTGTACCTATTTCGTAATGCTGAAAGGTACATCATTCATAAGTTTGGTCGTGTAGACTAAATCGATAGGATGGCTCAAAAAAGCCGAAAATATATATTTCATTTAAATATCCGATTTCTTACTTAATACTTCATATTTGTGTTATAGACTAATGTGCAGTCGGATTATTATTGAACATGCAAGGAGCACACTTAAGATATGTTAATTCATTGAAACGTATTTAACATCACGCCGGACAGTCGAGACATTTTAATAGAACCTGTAATATCATTAAGCTTTATCAATTGATAATGCGTCTATGTGTATGCCTGAGTCACCAGGAACATAGATTACTAACTTTCTTTGAATTATTATTTGATTAGTATTGTAATAGTGTTTTTGAATAATTCAACATTTATAACTCAGAACTAAATAATTATTTTCACAATCTAAATGTATTTTTCTTCTAATTTTTTTTTTCAGTGCTATCTTATTTATCCTAAATTTGGATATTGCATCATCGGTTAGAAAAGATTGAACATTGTGAAGCTCGACAAATTCAAATTTTTACGAGTACAAATTTATTAACATCGATACTAATTGATTGAACCAAGAGGTTAACGGCCATTCAATTCTGATTTTGCGGGTTGAAAAATTGGAGTTCTGTTTGAAAAAAATCATAAAACTCCTTTGTTAGATAACAATTTGTTTTTACTACATCCCGAAGTGGGCTAACTTTCAATTTCATTTTTTAAATTAATCATCGAAACTAAACAAAATCGAAAAAAATGGAAGCTAAAGCCGGCGACTCTGGGATATAGCTTAACAATTATGATTTCCAGTACTGGATTTTTGTGAATTTTTACAAATTTATATAAAATGGCCAACCTATTTTTTCATATATTTTTTTATGATATAATCGTTCTTAAATAGGTACTATCACAAAAAAACTGCATGTCTGCAACCAGCTCAATTTGACGTGAAATTCTCCGATTATACTCTATTGCGTGGTGTTGTGTTGTTTGATAGGTTAGATTACTTATGTACAATCTGAAGTGTACGCATATAATAATACGCAATAAATACCGAGAATGACATTGAAAGCCAATGAGAACCACTTAATCGGTTTCAATTATACAGGGTGTCCGATTTTAAAAAGTATGCACAAATCTATCGAAAACTAAGAATTTAATTGAAGAACTTTTTTGCCTCCCACTCTTGCTACGGGAAAACTTTGAATAACGCTTTGGGCCTATTCGAAGACGAAAAACGAAAAATGACTGAGTAAAAATTACTCATTTTCTAACGGGGAATAAAAAAAATGTACTAAAAATAGGGGTCCATTTAAAAACACAAGTTAGGCCTCAATGGGCCCAGTAGAGGCCCCGGACCCAAAAAATAATATGCTCATCTGACATCCCCCTTTATATACAACAACTTTTGTCCGAAACATTTTTCAATTAAACTCTTAGTTTTCGATATATTTGAGTCGATATAGTACTTCGTAATTTCGTGAACGTCTATTTTTTAGAAAGGTATCCCCTTGACGAACTCAAATATGGTTTTAAAAAATTGAAAGCTAAAGTAACTCAAGGTTGTAAATTGCGAGTTATGTCACTAGCCATGAGGGAAAATAAACACACGTGATTATTAACTATACGCCATGTACAGATGGCGATTACGTCCCTTTAGGAGAAGGGGATACCATCCGCTCGATAGTTGATTGTATAAGATACGTCTGGAACCGGTCTTGCTTCAGGGACGTCTTCAGAATTCGGACGATTGAGGCCATGGACCCTGAGTGCTTTCCGCGATATGCCATCTTTCAGAAAATCGAGTCCTGCTGCAAAGACGCGTCGCGAGCGTACCCGTTTAATCTACCGACGGGTAATGGTATTTAATCAGTTCAAGCTGAAAGTCAATTTGTAATATGCGTCACTCTCGGCTAGCTCAACATCGAAATCACATATTAAATTTAATTTATATCGTCTCTGCTCGATAATTTCTGTCGCTTAAAATATATACACGCTCGACTGAATTGTGATTATTATTATTATTGTTGTTCACAATTATACCCGACGCGCCTTGTAGGGCGCTGATTCATGGTTGTTGCCTTTATTGTTGTTGTTGTCGTTGCTAAGTTCTAGCATTACAAATTCCGTCGATATTAACGCTTTAGTTAGTAACGATGGTACGAGTACATATGGAAAAAAAACAATACCTGACCAATATGTCGGACGTAGGCGTTGTGAGCCGTCAGAATATTGTCAAGAGAATCAGAAATAATTCAGAAGCCGCATTAAAGTATATTTTCTCTCATTGTACTGAAGGACATTCATTAAACGCAGGCATATTTACGTTACAAACAAAAACACCTTGCTCTGTTGTCTGCCAACAGAAATTTCCCAATCTGAAGGGTTCAAAGTAGTGTTAAAAGCTGTAAAAAATTATCCTCACAAAGAAAAGATGTAAATCTGTCGCAGTAGGCATATTTAAAACGGCCATTAATTTTTTTTAATATGAAAAACAAATCTACCGCGATTTAATATCGGAAAACATCTACGTCACATTACAACTTTACCATAATACATAGCTATTAGATGCAAATCTACTGCGCGACAACTCAATGGGGCAAAAATAAAACTGAAATATGATCCGTTATCCGTCTTTTTCTGCAGTGGGCTACAGTACGCAAAAGCTTCCGGATGAGGTATTACAAATATTACAATTTTTGCCAAACCTTGTAGAAACTGTATAGACAGAACGTAATTATAGCATTGTGACCATAAGGGCTTACACCTGAGTAGATGCGTAAAAGATAGACCATATTTTCAGATTTTTTTCGCGGGAAATAATTGCTTTATTCGAAAAATTTTTGTTCTGTTAAAAAGAGCATGTACCCTCGTATGTATGTGAATTTTTTTTATCTAAAATGTATCAAGAAGAAATATTGTTAATTGGCGTCAGTGTAAGCCCTGTTTTTAGAAATGTCCTTTTCGGTGTTCACCACTTAGGGTTGACAAGTCATCTGAAACAAAAATAGGCATCGAATTCCTATTTAGTAATATACAATAAAGTTAGCTACGAGTAAAAAACAATAAAAATATAAATTCGCGAAATGGCGGTTGTTTGAAATCTGGGGTGAATTTTTTACCTATTTTTGAAAGTTTACAGTTCATTTTTTAAACATTTGTATGGATTTTTTTCGAAAAGTCTGATTGAAAAATTATGAATAATGATGAACATATTTTGAAATTTCAATGACTCTGCGCGCGACAATCGTAGAGCGCGCAGCTGCCCTACAATTCGGGCTGCTCCGCTTTGCTTCAGTGAAACCTCCGTAACTTCTATAATACTTCGAATTTCTTTATAATATTTAACAAAATATTCTTAAAACTATATACTTTCAAGAAATGCAAAAACAAAAAAAATAGATTTTTACAAAATTCTACTCAGGTGTAAGATTGGCAATGGGCAATAAAAGTTATGACTTTTGCCATTTGAAAAAAATTGTTGTTTCGTTAACTTTTAAAAATTTTAAGTAAATAAGGCAGTGTGTCCACAGTATTTATACATCAAGTCTGCAAAGTAGAGCCTTGCACATTACTTCCTTATTAGAGTTCACCTTTTGCAAAGCTTCCTCTACGACAGCGGTTTCCAAACTGGGAGGCGCGGACTATTGCCAGGGGAGGCGCCAAAATTTTTTAATAAAAAAATAATTTTCATACCATACAGGTTTTACACTTCAAATTAAACATTTTACAAATCAAATTCAACATTTTACAAATCAAATTAAACATTTTTCAAATTAAATTCAACATTTTACTAATCAAATTAAACATTTTTCAAATCAAATTAAACATTTTACAAATCAAATTAAACAGTCAAATAATTATCGTATCTTCACCAACAGTGAAAGGATGAAATGTTTCTCTGATTGCGGCTATGAATATTGATGGGATAATATGGCATGAAACAATTGCACACTACGGTTAATTCCAATATTTTCTGCAATTTTTTTCAGCGATTATTCGAAAAACTAGCTGAAAAAAATCTTAACGCGGTACAGTTAATTTTGGACAACGCAAGTATTCATCATACTCAGGAAGTGCGTGAGCTTGTTGGACATACAAATCATGACATAATTTTTCTACCGCCATATTCACCAATGATGAATCCAATCGAAGAAGTATTTTCAAAGGTCAAATTTTCTGCTAGAAATTTGCTGGCGGATCCAATAAATTGTCTAAATTTGGAAGACATAATAAATCAGTCTATTGCAACTGACTGATGAATAATTGCGTTGTCCAAACCGTACCGCGTTAAGATTTTTTTCAGCTATTTTTTCAAATAATCTCTGAAAAAAATTGCAGAAAATATTGGGATTAACCGTAGTGTGCAATTGTTTCATGCCATATTATCCCATCAATATTCATAGCCGCAATCAGAGAAACATTTCATCCTTTTACTGTTGGTGAAATTGCTCCCAAGATTTGATAAACTTTGCGCCAATAAACAACAACATCCTTCGCATTAAGTTTTGATGCGTTAGATGTAGTTTAAGTAGTAATTTAATATAAAAATAAATATACGTGTTCATATAAATTTATGTTATAGCAAAACCTTGTTATTATTCTGTCTATTGTAGTGTTCAGTATTTTTTTAAAAATAAAGGTTTATTATTTAAAACATGTCTATATTATTATATCTATTAAAAAATAAAAGGTAGGGAGGCGCGGAAAAAAGTTTTTTTTTTAAGGAGGCGTAGTAGCATAAAGTTTGGAAACCGCTGCTCTACGAGGAAGGCAAAATCGATCAATATACTTCCCGATAGAGATGACTTTGTAAAAGGTGACTAATAATGAGGAAGTAATCGATCAACATATTTTCCGATAGAGATGTCTTTGTAAATGGTAATTAATTTTTTAGAAAAGGATGCTATTGTAATTCAACGATCCTCCGTAGTGTGAATTGAAACGGCAGGATTTTATGGATCGATTCGCGAACGAGCACGATGTATTACATGCACTGTGTTTTAAAAATATTCGAGTTCCCTTTCCTTTCTATTATAAAATCTCACAGACTTTTGCTACTCGTTAATTTACGACTATATACCTCTTTATCAATGCAATTCATGAACCCGAGACATTAAACCGCCGGAAATTGACTTCAACGTCGTGTTTTGTGCGACAAAGTTACGTCACAAAGTCTGGGTAACGCCCTCTTCTGTAACTAATCTATATAAACCGATATATTATTGCAATTCATCGACGCACTTTCGTCTTGCGCGTCGTTGAATTATAATGAGCTCATACACGTTGTTTGTACGTTATATCCCGATAGTACAAGTGTAATATGTATAAAATAATGTATCGTCATTAAGATCATAAAGTCGAAATATTAAAGCACACAGAGTCGACTTCGGACTTGCAATTCGCATGAACGCCGTGGCCTCCATGACTCCGTCGGAAGAATTCATGGTCGTTGAATTCGTCGAACAGTGCGAAGGGACTTTAGATGTGATAGAGAGTCGTTACGACGATGGGTAGCATGACGACGGATCAATTCTGCGGCCAGTCTGACCTCGCTTGAAGTATCGTATTATCGCGGTATCAGCAATTGTAATTAAAGCAATGAGGTCCATAAGAAGCGTTTTATTCAGATAATTAAGAGACGTGGTCTCGACAACGCAACTATTAAATTTAATTGACATTTATCCTTTTGCATTTTAATTTTTTTAAGATAAAATACAAATGACCATGAAGATCGATAATAAACGTCTGTCAATAACACTGTCAATAATAATATCTTATTACAGCATCGCTTCAATACTCAATTAATCAGTCACCCATATTCACATTTATTATTATAGTTTGTAAAAAAATATTGTGCTTCCTCGCAGAGAAAGTTATTTTCAATAAATATGGCCTATATATGGTATGCGTGCGCGCGCGTTTGTGTTTGTGCGAGTGTGTGTGCAGACCGTCGAAATCTCAATCGTCTGTAACTCAAGAATTATTAGAGCAATTGAGTTAACGCTTGGCATACAAGTTAAGGAGTAACCTCTCCTTGTGTTGAGAATTCCTTGTGCTGTTGTTGAATTGGATCTGAAATATATTGAGGAAGAATGAGTTTTCACTCACGACAGGTGTGAAATAACCAGACCAAACATGTTGAAAGAGAAAGTGGTTTTTATTTTTACCATCGACTAACACACTATAAAAAAAATATTATATATACAGGGTGATTCAAAAAAAGTGACCGACCCGCAGTATGCCGATAGCTGAGGTCATTTTAAGCACAATTACTTAGCGGTTTTCCGAAAATCTCAAAAGTTTATTAATGAGATGCAATTAAAGTCAAATAATAAATGACCAATCAGGAGCACATACGCTTCCCGCGCCGGAAGTCGGCAAATGTTCGATGGAAACCGAGACCTCGGTCTGCGGCAACGTCGGACGGGATAGTATAGTAGAATGACGTATGTCATTTGTTCATTCGCATGGGGTTTTTTATGCGCGATCGAAGAAAATAATTGAAAGGTGATGTGCTCGTGATGTGTTCCGAAGTGAAAAAATGGGAATAAAATGTTAATAATACTTTAACCAGATGTAATTATTTATTATGTCTTAACCTTTAAACGTTCCAAATAGTGTTTGTAATTGTGTTTTGTTCTCTGTAAATAAATAATTGTACATTGAAATGTGTGGCACTCTATAACTGTTATCTCTATGATAATAATTAAAATGCAATGAATCTCCTAGGGCATGGTTCATTTAATATAGTATTTAATTATGATAAAAATTATGATGTGTTCATGACACAAATTATAGCGTATAAAAAGTCACAACTAGCGAATGCCTTTCGCTACTAGAAATGAGATATGTAGTAGGTATGCGTGACAAATGTCATATTTCGCACCTGACAATACAACTTGAAGCTTCAAATTATTAACGACAGCTTCATTAATATGAGGAGATGTTTTTACCTTTATAAGAAAAGTTAAGTGACACTTGATACATCGATGCATGGCAGAAGAAACTGCGATGCTACCAAAGGTGCCAAATCTGTCTGAAGCAGCTGCATTAGGACCAGAAGACGCTTCCATCAACATCTATTATCGGTTTTTATCTCAGTCACGCGAGATTCAACTCCTTATAAGCGAACGATTCCAAATAATAACCCTTAAAAATATTATACCGTCAACCGTAATATGCTACGAGTATTTACGTGTTACCGGCATAACATCTTGTAACTGGACCGATTTTTTTTTACTACATTTACAGGGACACCGAAAATTGCCCTTCGTCTTAACTTACTCTCTCCTTGATCACAACCTCCTCTCACCTTGATCTCACCTCACTCTCACCGTCCGCTCACCTTCATCTCACCTCACTCTCACCGTCCGCTCACCTTGCTTTCACTTTCCTCGCACCTCACTATCATCTCGCTATCACCTTATACTTACTAACCACCAACAATTTGGAGACTCAAGCAGCATCGGCAGGGCAGGGCGATTGATTTTGTCATGCGTAGCTATAACAAAAGTCTAATAGAAAAGTCTTATAGATGTTGATGGAAGCGTCTTCTGGTCCTAATGCAGCTTCTTCAGACAGATTTGGCACCTTTGGTAGCATCGCAGTCTCTTCTGCCTTGCATCGATGTATCAAGTGTTACTTAACTTTTTTTATAAAGGTAAAAACATCTCCTCATATTAATGAAGCTGTCGTTAATAATTTGAAGCTTCAAGTTGTATTGTCAGGTGCGAAATATGACATTTGTCACGCATACCTACTACATATCTCATTTCTAGTAGCGAAAGGCATTCGCTAGTTGTGACTTTTTATACGCTATAATTTGTGTCATGAACACATCATAATTTTTATCATAATTAAATACTATATTAAATGAACCATGACCTAGGAGATTCATTGCATTTTAATTATTATCATAGAGATAACAGTTATAGAGTGCCACACATTTCAATGTACAATTATTTATTTAAAGAGAACAAAACACAATTACAAACACTATTTGGAACGTTTAAAGGTTAAGACATAATAAATAATTACATCTGGTTAAAGTATTATTAACATTTTATTCCCATTTTTTCACTTTGGAACACATCACGAGCACATCACCTTTCAATTATTTTCTTCGATCGCGCATAAAAAAACCCATGCGAATGAACAAATGACATGCGTCATTTTACTATACTATCCCGTCCGACGTTGCCGCAGACCGAGGTCTCGGTTTCCATCGAACATTTGCCGACTTCCGGCGCGGGAAGCGTATGTGCTCCTGATTGGTCATTTATTATTTGACTTTAATTGCATCTCATTAATAAACTTTTGAGATTTTCGGAAAACCGCTAAGTAATTGTGCTTAAAATGACCTCAGCTATCGGCATACTGCGGGTCGGTCACTTTTTTTGAATCACCCTGTATATAAAATAGCACAAATAAATTTAGAGTAAATTTAAGTGGGTGAGAAGCACATACAATTGTATTAATTGTGTGCTGAAATTTGTGAGCTGAACGTGGTGCAGTCCGCGCTGCAGAGCACGTCACGAGATGAGAATTATGAGGATGCATAAATGAGATTTCTCCACCTCACCAACATTGATTTTAGTTAAATTATGAAGGTGTACTCTTACCGCTTATTTTGAGTCCAGTTGAGCACGAATACGATGAGTAGATCCGGTATGATGGTGAAAAAGTCCGAGGTGCGAGCAGAGGGATGTGCTGTCCAAGCGGTTTTTCCGAAAAGTCCTAATTTCTCAAGATGGCTGCGTAGTACAAAAGCGTCGTTGTGCGACGCTGAAGTCAAGCGAGAGAGACAGCCTTTCGCTTGAGCAGCGTGCCTGCGACGTGCTGCCTCGGCTATCTTCGTGACAGCCGAGCGCGGCATAGCACCCAGCAGCGACAGGTCGATGCACCGCGAATATCAATCGCAGTGCGTCCGCTGATTTTCCAACACCTTCATTGCTATGATTATAAATATATGAAATGCATGTATATATTCAGATTTGATGCCGTTTTTAATTTTTCAAAAAAAGTCTGTGCGCTCTCTAATTTCTGCAAATTTTGAGCAATAGCACTAAATTGATTTATATAAATAAAATACTGATCGAGAATGTTTGACATTGAATTTGTTTGAAATTGGAAAAAAAATTCCGATTTTAAGGGATTTTTATTCCTTCGAAATATTCACGTTTTTACTCTAGCTCACGTCTAATTTGAGCAATTAAACTCAAATTTTCTACCGTATCAAACTATCATTTAGGGGTGTTAGAGATACAATTTAGTTAAGATCAGTACATGGGTTCTAATTATACAGCAATTAAAATTTATCAATTCTTAACCGCTTCTACTCTTTATGCATTTCAAAGTTAGACGAAACGAGCGTTCAAATTTTATAGCAGACAGAATTTTTGCAAACATAATACGCCTGTAAATCGTAAATGAATTGAGCCATTGATCTAAAATTTGTCACACCAGTTACGCAGTACGAATTGTTATTGACTAATAATTTTCATTATTATAGAGGGTCGGGCATTTAAAGTGTTACAGAGCAATAACACTCAAACTATTGTTGATTTCTAAAAAAAAGTTTCAGATGAATATTGTATTGTTTGGGAAGGACGTCGTAGGGAACCATCGTATTTTTTTTCGGTGGAGGTGCCAAAGGTTCGTCAAGGTCAACTTCAGTTTTTTAAATCGAACCATGCATTTTTCTTTTCATGACATCATTAGTAACGTTGAGACTAGTTGAAAAGTTGAAGTTGACCAGTTTTACCTATTCAGTGTACGCCCGCCACCTCGAAATGCATGGGGTAGATGGAGAGGAGAGGGCAGATTTCATTCCAGTTGACTTTAGCTATCGCTCTTAATTAATAAATATAGGGGAAAATGGAACTAACTAAGAAATTAAATAAATAAAACCTACAAGGCTAAAGATACTTTCTGTAGATTTTGTAGGCTAGTTTATTTTCTGTCTATAATTTTTCTTATTGGTCCGTGCAAGTTTTAGTAAAGTTTTTAGTTTGTTAATAAGTTAGTTAATTATGAGCGACGATTAAAATTAACTAGAATACACTTTCAAAACCCCCCTCCCCTCCACGTTAATTTCCAAACACTTTTGAGGTGGCGGAAGTGTACAGAATACTACCTTCATCAAAAAGTTTTAGGACCGGCCACCGTGTGGCACTGTCAGTCACCCGATTGGAATTTTTTTTTGTTAGATTACCACATCCGTCATTGACAATTCCCTCCAAATTCAGTGTCATAGCTTGACATTTGTAAAAGTTACGCTGTACTGAGTACATCTACCTTTGTGCGTGTTTTCGATTTTTTACAAGTTTGAAAATGGCATCAACTGTGCATCAACGAGTTAGCATTAAATTTTGTGTGAAAAACGGATTGAAGAGTTCGCAGACCTTGGAAATGTTGGAGAAGTGTTTTGGCAACGATACTCTTTCGAGATCAAACGTTTGTCGATGGCACGAACGCTTCAGAAGTGGCAGTGAGTCGGTCGAGGATGACGAACGCAGTGGCAGGCCGTCGACGTCGAAAACCGATGAAAACATCGAAAAAATCATACATACAATCAATAAAATCATGTTGGCCGAAAACCGCAAATTGACCATCAGAGAGCTGGCAGAGGACTTGAACATCGCTTATGGATTCGCTCAAGACATTTTGGTTAGTAATTTGGGCCTCAGAAGTGTCGCTGCAAAACTAGTTCCGAAAGACTTCAATTTCATGCAAAAAGGACCGCGTTGAAATCGCGAAAGACATGGTTTCCAAGGCCGAATCCGACCCAACATTTGTCAAACGGATCATCACTAGAGACGCGACGTGGATTTATGAGTATGACACGCAATCCAGACATCAAGCGAGTGAATGGCGTGCACCGAATGAGCCGAGACCAAAAACCACGTCGTTTCCAGTCAAGAAAGAAGTCGATGCTCACGGTTTTCATGGATTACAACGGTGTTGTGCATCATTAATTCTTGTCAGAAAAACAGACAGTCAACAAAGAGTATTCTCTTTGTTGTTATCGTTTGGGCGTTATGAGACGTTTTCATGAAGCAATTCGCCAAAAAAGACCGGATTTGTGGGGAAACAACTCGTAGATTTTGCACCACGATAACGCATCGTCGCACAATACGATCCTTATCCGTGAGTTTTTGACGAAAAACAACGCGAATACTATAAAGCAGCCTTGGAATTCACCTGATCTCCCTGCGACTTTTTCCTGTTCAACCGACTTGAAAAACCTCTTCGCGGAACGCGTTACAGCACTCGCGAGGATGTCCTGAAAAAATCGAAGACGGCTCTGATGGACATACCATAAGTGTATTGCAATCGATGGGGAGTACTTAAGGGGTTATACGGAGTTGGGCATTTTAAAAAATTGATTTTTTAATTGCATTTTCGGAGTGTACATATATTTGAGTATATTCTCTGAAAAATTCAAATCGATCCGGCAAATATTCTTGGAGATACATGCATATTTATAAAAAATTTCTAATGATGTGTAAACGACTTTTAAAACTTTGAACGCATTTCTCTTAAAACGGTGTTTTCAAAGTCGGTGAGCACGATTTCTCAACAGCGGCTTAACCGATCGATCTGAAATGTTAACACAATCTTCTCAGATATATTCTTCAGGTATTGATCGAAGGAATAAGATTTCCGATAATTATTTCTATTTTTTGTAAACAAAAAAATAGAAATATTTTTGGTTTTCAACGAAAAAATTTTAGTCGAAAATATGATTTTTTTCTATTTGGAACCGCCATTTTGTCAAAAATAAAAAATTCGACTATTCCTTCTATCAATACCTAGATTTATCTATCCACTAAGAGAATATTTTTGGTTTTTTTTATTTTAGATAATCCAAACTGGAGATATCGTGAATCAATATTTTTGAGAATGAAAAATGCCGATATAAAGTTAAAGCTACCACTACATTTATTAATACTTCTTGTATTTGTTAGTATTAGGTAGGCCTGCCATCTGCTTACTTTTAGGCAGGACAGTCCTGCTTTTTTGCACCTTGTCCTACGTCCTACCTAACTCCCATATTGTCCTGCTTTTTTGAAAATTTGTGAATAAATTCAAGTTTTTTTGATATAACATGCCTAAAAAATTCTCGCTCGCTAACCCTCGCGAAAATTAAAAATTTTCTTTTTAACATCATTTATGGTATGGTATCTACCCTACTTGAAACTTTTATTCTATGAATCATCAACAGAGCTCAGCTCCTCTTCTTCGTCTATAGCAAGTTCTTCCAACATGTCGTCAAGGTCTTCACTTGCATATGATTCTTCAGTATCGGAGTTTGAACTCGATGAAATTCTATTTATCACTTTTCTTCTAAAATTCCCTACTTCGTCATCACTACTCTCCTCACTTTCAATTATATTTTTACGCCGTCCAATGAACATTTTGAGGATAAAAAAGTCACCGACGTGCGTCTCAAAAAAAGTATGCTTCTCGACCGCTTATCGATCTGTTTATGTTTTGGCGCTCCAACAGTCGGATTTGGGCCCCGCGAGAAACTCAACCGAATCGCGCTGGGCGACGAATGTGTTAAAAGTGAAATTTGTTTAAAAACTTTTTGTCGGAAAGTATTTCCAGCTGGTAAGTTGATGTGGTTTTTTTTATTATAACTTATATTTATTGTAAGCAACTTTAATATTTTTAGATAAACATGGAAATTGAGAGTAAGAAGAGAAAGACATCATGGAAAAGTGATTATTCCAGAGAATTCGGATTCTTGAACAAAGTCGACGGAGAAAATGACAAGGCCTTTTGTATGATCTGCAACTCAAAATTTGATATTTCAAATGGAGGACGTGCGCAGATTACCAAACACACGGAAATGAAAAAGCATCAATCATCGATTCAGGCATCAACCAGCAACGTAAAAATACAAACTTTTTTCAAAAATCTAAACACAACAGAAGATTTTAAGTCAATCGCATGCGAAGCAGCTTGGGCTTATCATACAGCGCGCCATAACATTTCATTCAAAAGCAATGATTGCTCAAACTCACTAATCAAATGTATGTTTGATACAAAGTTCACGCTAGCACGTAGCAAGGCTGCTGCCATTATCCGTAACGTTCTAAGCCCAGCGATTGAAGCAGAAGTGAATGAAAAACTGCAGAAGTCAAACTTTGTTTCCTTAATGACTGACACATCAAATAGGCTTAACGTGAAGATGTTGCCAATCATATCAGCTCGTGGCTTTGATCCTGAAAATGGTGTTTGCAATCTTAACCTTACTTTGGTAACAATTCCTAACGAGAAATCCGACACGATTGTTCAGGAGTTGGCAAATGTTGCAAGAAACAAAGCTATTGAGAGCAAGATCATCGGTTATGATGCCGACAACACAAATGTGAATTTCGGCGGAGTCAATAGGAATGGAAAGGAAAACGTCTGGCGTAAGCTACAAAAGAAATTAGGACGTGATTTGTTTGGAATTGGTTGCGGAGCCCATATCACGCACAACGCTATTGAAGCTGGATGCAAAATGCTTCCAATCGACTTTGAGGCATTGTCGGTAAATGTTTATAAACATTTTAAAATCCACACCACTCGAACTGAGAATTTGAAAAGCTTTTGCTCAGAACTGGATCACCTTTATGAGTCGATGAAAAGTCACTCCGGAACACGATTCCTTTCCCTAAACCCAGCCTTGCAGCGCATCATCAACATGTTTGATCCTCTTCAAACTTATTTCGCTTCACTCTCGCAATGCCCGCCGTCGATCAAAATTTTTTTTCGGATCTGTCCTCAAAGTTCTGGCTTGTTTTCGTTGAAAATCAAACAGCAGGATTCAACACATCGATTGAGAGAATGGAACGATCATCCGCTACATCATTTGAAACCGCAGAAGAATTGCGACTGTTGAAGGGTAAAATTAAGAACCGTAAAGAGCTGAGATACCTACCAAGAGAAGCGCAACTTGAAAAGTCCAAACTTTCGATTGACCAGTAGCAGGAAATTGATTTAAACGTGATTGTATTTTACGATACCGTCATTAAGTATATTGAACTTTGGGAAGAATCGTTTGATGGAACTTCAATTTTTTCGTGGATGATTTTGAGTAGATATCCTGATTGGAATGTGATTGAAGAGAGCTACGAGTATGCTGTACTTCGATTTGGTGAAAATCTGCGCAACGTAATAAGCCGTGATCAGCTTTGCGACGAGTATGGTCTCATGAGGCAGTTCTGCATGCAGAATATCAATCAATGGTTATCAAATAAGACTCCTTGTGCTAAAATTTGGACCGCCATTTTCAAAGAATTTCGAAGCCAACATACGCAGCTGGTGAACATGGAGAAATTTGTGGAATTCGCGTTTACTCTTCCTGGAACGTCAACGGAAGCAGAGCGAAAATTTTCATTAATAAAGAACATCTGGGCTGAAAATCGTGGTAGCATGGCTCTGAATACTGTTAAAGCCATTCTTAACATTCAGTATAATTCTGATCTCAGCTGCAAGCAATTTTATGACAAGGTGAAAGATGACAAAGCAATGCTTCAAAAGGTCCGAAGCTCCGGAAAATATCAATAAGTTGATTAGATCAAATTATGTGAAACTTTGCCTCAGATTACAACAAAAAAAATAATGCAATTTGATGGAGGACTTGTTATAGCATAGCATATCTAGTACTGCAATCGATCCGTAAATTACGGAGACCAAACTTTTGAAATGCTCTAAAACTGTTGAAGGGTGTTTCTACTCAAAATAATAAAAAACGTTAAAATGGAAATATAATTTTGTAAGCTCTCCATCCGTAAATTACGGACAGTCATAAAAATTCTCATTTCTAGGAAAAATTTGTTACCCCTCATTTGTGAACCCCCCGTAGGGGGGTGAGGGGTCTCATGTCATGCTTTTGCCTCCAAAAATTATGGCAGGCCTAGTATTAGGTGCGCAACTAAGTTCCCGCTGTTCTTCAAGAAATGGCTCCAGGAGTAAGAGCTGGTCGATTGGGACATAACCAAAACGTCATGAACCAAGCTTATACATATTGTAAACAAACCGCTTTGACACATTAGTGATTTTGTTTTTGCATCATATACTTTTGGTTGTGTGAAAATGTTTGATTTTGTGCCAAATAATCGTCATTTGTGGGAAGTGTTGCTTTTCTTCTTTCATTCGAAGAAAACGGCGGCGGAAGCGCATCGAGAACTCTAAAAAGTTTACGGAGATGCTGCTCTAAGTGAAACAACATGCCGTGATTGGTTCCGTCGCTTCAAGACGGTGATTTTAATGTTGACGACCGTTCGCGTGAAGGAAGGCCAAAAACCTTCGAAGACGCTGAATTGGAGGCATTGCTCGATGAGGATCCGTGCGAAACGCAAAAAGAGCTTGCTTCAGCATTAGGAGTTACCCGCCAAGCCATTTCCAAGCGATTGCATGCGTTGGGAATGATTCAAATACAAGGAACTTGGGTTCCTTATGATTTCAAGCCAAGAGACGTTGAGCGTCGTTTTTTCGCCTGTGAACAACTGCTCCAGCGGCAAAAAAAGAAGGGTTTTCTTCACCGCATCGTTACGGGTGATGAAAAATGGATTCATTGAAACAACCCAAAGAGAACAAAATCATGGGGACTGCCCGGTCATGCTTCTACGTCGTCGGCTCAGCCGAATATTCACGCTGCGAAGATTTTGATGTGTATTTGGTGGGACCAGGGTGGTGTTATTTATTATGAGCTGTTGAAACCGAACGAAACCATCACTGGGAAACGGTATCGAACTCAATTGATGCGATTGAGCCGAGCACTGCGCGAAAAGCGGCCACAATACGAGCAGAGGCACGAAAAAGTGATTCTACAGCATGACAACGCTCGACCTCACGTTGCCAAACCCGTTAAAACCTACTTAGAAACGCTCAAATGGGAAGTCCTACCCCACCCGCCATATTCCCCAGATATTGCGCTGTCCGATTATTACTTGTTCCGTTCGATGGCACATGGTCTGGCTAATCAGCAGTTCAGCTCATATGAAGACATCTCAAAATGGCTTGATTCGTGAATAGCCTCTAAAGACGAACACTTCTACCGTGACGGTATTCGAGCTCTGCCAGAAAGATGGCAAAAAGTGGTCGCTAGCGATGGGCAATATTTTGAATGATTCGTTTGTAAACATTTTTTCACGATAAAGTTGCATTTTCATAAAAAAAACAGCGGGAACTTAGTTGCGCACCTAATAAATAAATTAATAAAATCCCTTTTCAGAAAAAATTCGTAAAAACGACTTTTTTTGGCCTTGCAACTGCGTATAACCCCTTAAGGGAACCATATCGATTTTGACGGATAAGTTTGTATTTTCGATTGTATGAATAAAGTCCTAAAACTTTTTGATCAAGGTGGTATTTACAGAATAATAAAATTAAGTTGTTAAAAATGGTTTTTTACGTTGTATAAACCTTTAATTTTCCATAAAAAAACATTGCTCTTTATGCGATATTAATTGCCATTTTGCCATTTGCTATTAACAATTTTGTGATAGGTGTGACACCTTCATACTATAAATCCTACTTCTAGTCATGAGAACGCAATGTGCAAGGTTCCACTTAGGCTGTGTTAAATACTGCATACTCTAATCTGCTAAATATTTATAAAAATTGTAACAAATTAACCATTTTTGAAAAGTCAGCAGGAGACTGTATTTTTTAGCTTGTACTAATTTATCGTATCCTTCACAGTCCTGTTGTTCCCTACCTTCGAGATGAATTCCTTGCCCATATACATGACCCCACTCGTTCTACTCGTATGGCTGCACCGGCTAAATTTTTTACGATCCTCCCCATCGCACTGCAATCTATGGTAGCTTCTATCTTGTATCCTCCTTCTATTTTTGAAACTCTGTTCTGTTAGAACTTCGCTCATCTGCTTCCTTGCCTGTACACAAAAAAACGCGTCCTCGCGCATCTCCCTAAACTCGAGTAGATAGGCCCTCGCAGCTTCATGAGCGCCGGTTTACTTCCAATGGTCTCTCTTCAGTCTAATATATCTTAAGACCTTAGTCGTTGTTACGTCCGGAGTAAACATAACATCGTTGTGATTTTAGTTGTGTAAATTAATTATAATATTTTTTCGTTTTGACCGCGCATACACGCATTTATTCTAGCACGACCCAGTAGAGCTTATCACTGCTGAGTATACACATTTTGCGTAGGGCAGCGGTCTCACGCAGTGATGCCAGATGAGGGAATTTTGCTCCTATCTCGCTGCCCTCACCACGCTGCCCGTGCTAGGCGCGTCGGGGGAAGGCTTGCGCCGCTCGTAACTAATCTCGTCTCGATTGCGCTTTACGTTTCTCGCCCCACCCACTTCACAACAGCCACTGCGCGGGCTTTTATGAATTGAGTTATGGAAGATTTTGTAATTAATATATATATAAATAAATAAATGATGAAAGTAAAGAAATATATAAAACGCTCACTAATTTTGCAGCCGTCAGCAAATGAATAGTGCATTACAATATTCAACACCAAATTGTAGTCCTTTACACAAAAGGTTCATTACAATTTATTGAATAAAAAGAAATTGTAATGTTCTACTTACGTCCCAGGTCCTACCACGTGGAGGTCGCTGCATAAGGACCCACCCGTGGGGACGTTGCTGTGTTTGTATAGCCAAGCAAATACGGACACAGGAAAGACCCCTCTCCATCCCTCCAACAATTAAACGTCTTATTTCTTCATTAGACTAAGAGCAACAAATAAAATATGATATCGCAAGAACAGTATTTTCTGTTAAAATAAAAAATAAATAATGTTTTCAAATAAAAAAAAAAAAAAATTCTGTTTTTGTCTTAGGTTAATGGAATGCGTCATGAAAAGTTAATAAAAGCCAAGTTACAAATTTGGAAAAAAATAAATTGCTATATATAATCAACGGTATTATATTATATCTTTCTAAATTAATAAATAATAAATAAATATATTTCTCTTTTTTCTTAAGTCTATGCAATGCATTATACACAATGTTATATTCATTTTTATGTAACGCGTTCGATTTACTTTATTTCCAGTTTTTCAACGTACCCATTACGATATTTATTTATTTTTATTTTTATTTATTCGTGTTTATATTTTTATATTGTTTATTTATTTCATGACCGATTTAACCGAAGAACTATTTAATTATAATATCACAAAGTTTTAAGGAACTGTTTAGTCGTTATATCACAAGTTATTTCGCGCAGAAATGATGATAATTTGGTTTAAGCAATCAATCTTTTTATTATATTCACTTATTTATCCGATATTACGTTGAAATAAAAACGGTGTAGTGTGTAACGTCACACCTTGCCAAACTGTTGATTGGTCGGTGAGCTGGGTCTGCGTAGTGTGTGACGTCACACGCTGCCTGACTGTTGATTGGTCGGTGAGCCGAGTCTGCGCACGGCGTAGTGTGTGACGTCACACGCTGCCTGACTGCTGATTGGTCGGTGCACCGGGTGCGCGCGCAGTGGGCGCTAAAACAGACCCAGTGGAGAGGGTACCCAAAAGGGAACAAAATTCCCTCATCTGGCATCACTGGTCCCACGCTGACCAGCGAGACGCAGAGCATCAGCGAGACGCGCTGCGTCCCGCTAATCACTCAGTACCTCTTGACGTTATTCTTGCGCGGTACCTTCAGCACTACTTAATACGTAGTTAGCGAGTTTTCACATATTTTCTTTGTTTACTATAACCTGAATGTTTTAATATATATAATGCTGTGCTGCGCGCCATTTATTTATCTAACCCGCCCCTCACCAGACCAACTCCAATCCCTAGCCAGCGCATTCTGGCTCAAAATGAAGAAATTAATAAATTATGCCTAGTTGCGTTCTCCTTTGCAAATTCAGGATGTAACAGTCGTTAAGTCTTGTTCGATATTTCAGTGCTTCATCCATTCTCACTAATGCTGTTGACTGGTACAATACTATCTCGGTTCTGAACTTAGTCACGTAAGTGTAAATTTAAGCTATTCAATATAAATTACTACTACATTCTTGCATTTTTTACTTAAAAATTTCTGTGCTCTGCAGAAAAATTAATCCCAGCAACTCGTATTAACAAAATGGCGGCAAATTTAAATCCGGCGCTTTTGCTGGGACACCCTTTAGAATTTTACCGGAAAATGTTTGTCGTATTAGTTGTTGCATTGAGAGAAGTTTTTTTACCGAATATTAAACAAACGGCTATAATTTTGCCAATAAAACTTAAGTGAAGTTGTATTATTGAATAATAAATAGTTATATTTTTATTATTAAATTTGAGTGAAGTATCAATCAATTGACCTCGCCAACTACCTTATGGACGGACTGAGCTATATAGCGGTGATGGCAGCATCCTGGTTCTACAAAACCTATCTCAACGCAAACCAATCTCTGTATGAGTGCAGTTGCTTATAGATTTTTGCTACACGCACCCAATTTGACACGGCACGAACTGAACAGGGCGAAACTGTACACGGTTAATCTCAACACAATGAATGTCTACCAATAATAACTCAAACACACGAAAGCTGTTAACAACAGTAATCGGCACAACAAATTTTTGCACAGTAAAACTTGGACACAACATAACAATGTTCGACATAGCATAGCTCTATATGGCAAAATACGGCGCACGGCGTCCTAGTTAAATACAGACCCATCTCTACACAGATTGAGAATAATTGTGGCGATGGATATTGTTGAGAATTCCTATTGATGGTGTCGGATGGAATCTGTAATACAGTAGCGGACAAAAGTTTAAGACGGAAAGGAAAAAAAAAGTAATCCTTCATTTTTTTATCAGGGGTACAAATTGAAAATGCGGGTTTGATAACAGATGGCGTTACTAACGCTATACGCATCAGGCAGTACTGTGACTATGTTCATGTCAAAGCTACGTCTTATAGCTTTAATTTTCAGTATGTGTCAATTTGTCGCAGTGTCAAATTCATAGTTTTTTTGAGCTCTCAATATGTCGAGTTTCGTGCCAACAAAACAGCATTTGCGGGAAGTTTTAATTTACTTCTTTAATTTGAAGAAAAGTGCTGCTGAAGCACATCGATTGGTCTCCGAGGCTTATCCGAGTCATGTTCCATCGGTTTCAACGTGCGAGAGATGGTTTGTGCGGTTTAGAAGTGGTGATTTTGACGTTGAGGACAAAGAGCGGCCGGGCCAAGTGAAAAAGTTTGAGAATGCTGAATTGGAGGCAATACTCAATGAAGACTCGTGTCAAACTCAACAAGAGCTCGCAGATTCATTGGGAGTGACACAACAAGCCATTTCCCATCGTATAAAAGCCCTCGGAATGATCCAAAAGCAAGGACATTGGGTGCCGTATGAGCTGAAGCCGAGAGACGTCGAGCGCCGTTTTTTTGCATGCGAACTGCTGCTCGAACGGCAAAAACGGAAGGGTTTTTTGCATCGCATTGTCACTGGTGATGAAAAGTGGATCCATTACGATAACCCGAAGCGCAAAAAATCATATGGTTACCCCGGCCATGCATCATCATCGACGGCCAAACCAAATATTCACGGCGCCAAGCTCATGCTCTGTATTTGGTGGGACCAGCTGGGTGTGGTGTATTATGAGCTATTGAAATCGAACGAAACCATCACAGGAGCACTATACCGAACTCAATTGATGCGTTTGAGCCGCGCACTCAAAGAAAAACGGCCACAATACGAGCAAAGACACGACAGAGTAATTTTGCAACATGACAACGCTCGGCCACATGTTGCAGCGCCGGTCAAAACATACCTACAAACGCTGAAATGGGAAGTCTTACCCCACCCGCCGTATAGCCCAGATATTGCTCCTTCCGATTACCACCTTTTCCGATCGATGACACATGGCCTAGCTGACCAGCGCTTCCATTCTTACGAAGAAGCCCAAAAATGGGTCGATGACTGGATAGCAGCCAAGCCGGCCGAATTTTTTCGCGACGGTATCCGTAAATTGCCAGAAAGATGGGAAAAAGTTGTGGCTAGCGATGGACAATACTTTGAATAATTCATTTGTTACCATTTTTTCAGAATAAACGTTCAAAAATAGAAAAAAATCCCGCATTTTCAATTTGTACTCCTGATATGAAAAGAATTGACTCAGTGGATTTTTTTTGTATTAGCTAATTAATCAGTAATTCATATCTTTATTACATAAATTCAATTTTGCGCGTAACAACATTAGATACAATAAACAAAGAAAACCTAAATTTGTTTGATATCTTCGGGGACAAAAGTTTAAGACTATACGTAAAAAAATATTTTTTGGTAGAAAATATACAGATATTTTCCTCCCTTCAATACTTTGTCCACAGTCCATTATTTTTATCACATCAGCACAGCTTTGAGGCATTGAATCAATTAATTTTTTGCAGTCGTCCACAGTTGTTTCATTCCACGTTTTTTCAACCAAAGAGTACAAATCGTCAAAATTTTTTGGTTTATTTCTTTGAACCCTTCTTTTTATGGTACACCATAAGTTTTCAATTGGATTTAAATCCGGCGACTGCGACGGCCACGGTAATAAAGTGATTTTTTCATCTTGAAAAAAACTTTTCACTACCCGAGCCGTATGCTTTGGGCCATTATCTTGTTGATAAATAAAATTATCACCCATATTTTCGTAGGCATACGGTAACATAGTATTTTTCAATATATCCAAGTATTGAAAACGGTCCATGATTCCATTAATTCGTCGTATTGGTCCAGGACCATTGCGAGAAAAACATGCCCACACCATTACGTTTCCACCTCCATGCTTAACTGTCGGTAAAACACATCGAGGATTTAAATCTTCGCCAATTCGACGTCTTACATACAGTATCCCGTCAGAACAAATTCGGTTGAATTTGGATTCGTCCGAAAATAGCACATTTTGCCAATCCTTACTTGTCCAATGCCGATGAGCCTTAGCAAATTGCAGTCGTAATTTTTTATTCTTTTTACTGAGCATCGGCTTCTTCCGTGGCTTTCGTGCTTTCAAATTGAATTCGTCTAATCGTCTTCGGACAGTTCTTACACTAATTTGTGCATTATTATTACTGGATATTTCAGCTCTGATATCGACTGCTGAACGAAAACGATCTCTCTCGCTTAATCGATGAATCCGACGATCCAGCGTTGGCGTGGTTTTCCGCGGTCTACCGTTTTTTGGTCGATCAAAATAGTCCCCAGTCTTCACAAACTTGTACCACGCTTGCTTACAAGAAGTTTCTGATCGATTCATTTGAGTTGCAATTGAAGAAAATGTCTCATTTTGCTTCCGTAGAAACACGATTAGTTTTCGTTCAGTTGATGACAAATTACGGGCTTTACCCATACTCTTTTCGTACGTAATTAAACTTAAGACACTGGATGATACACCACAAACCATTTACAGTATTAATATATCAAATTATTGCGTGGATCGACTACGGGTATCTTGTTCGACAGATCGTCTTAAACTAATGTCCGCTGTTTACAGATGGTTGGAAGAAAAAAAAATTGTATAATGTATATTGTTTACATTTGACGACCGAGACTTCTACATTATGAAGGTCAAACGTACACATGTATTGTAAAAAAACAACAAGCCAAAGGAAACGTTAGTACTTGTATGACAGATCTATGAACCAAATTGTAATTCATCGTCTTAAACTTTTGTCCGCTACTGTATATTGAAAATATCGAGTATTCACTCGAGGCAGGGAAACAGAAACCAGACTAAAGATGTTGAAAGAGGAAGCGGTTTATTATACCTTCATTATTAATTTCGAGAACAAAAAAAAAATATATATAAAATACAATTAAATAAAATGAATTTAATATTGATTTTGAGTGACCAGCACACAATTATATCAATTGATTTTGAGTGACCAGCACACAATTATATTAATTGTGTGCTGTTTTAGGTTGTAGAGTGAACGTGAAGCAGTCAGCGCTGCAGAGCACACCACGTAATGAGGAGTTGAGAATGCGCAAGTGAGCAACATATTCACAGTACTTTTCCAGCACACTTAGTTGGGAAAAAGTACTGTGAGTGATTGCTGGCATATACCATTACATTACTTGTGAAAATGTGGGGTGGAAAGCGTGGTGCAGTCAGTACTGCAGAGCACGGCAAAATGAGAGTTTTGAGGATGCACAAATGATAAGAATATATTCACAGTAATTTCCCAGCAAGTTTAGTTGGGGGAAAGTACAGTGAATAATAAGCACATGCAATTATATTAATTGAGTGCGCAAAGTGTGATGTGAAACGTGGTACAGCCCGCGCAGCAGAGCACGTCACAGAGTGAGACCTTTATGAGGATTCACCAATGAGTTTTACAATCCTCACCGTCATTGAATTATGATAAATTGTAACGGTGTACTCGTACCTGTTTGTTGAGTCCTGGTGATCACGAAAAGGCTGAGTAGATCCGGTGAGATGGTGAAAAGTCCGAGAGATGTACAGAGGATGTGTGCGCGTCCAAGCGGGTTTTCACAGAAGTGTCACTTTTTGCAACATGGCTGCGTTGTACAAAAGCGTCGTTGTGCGACGCTGAAGTCAACCGAGAGAGCGACGGTGAGCTATGGCGAAGTCAAACGAGAGAGACCGAGCCTTTTGCCTCAAGCAGCATGCTCGCGAGGCACTGCCTCGGCTCTCTCCGGCATAGCCGAGCGCAGCACGCTACCCAGCAGCAACAGGTCGACGCACGGCGAATATCGATCGCCGTGCGCCATCAGCAACGGGGTTAATGATTAGATTCCCTGATGCTGTGCGTTGGATGAGACGGACAAGACAGCTAGTTTTGAGATCGGCCTGATAAGAGTAGTGGTAGCAGTTCGGAGTGTCACCACTATGGTGAGCCCATCTTTGCTTGGATGCAACGCTGTGACCCGTGCGAGTGGCTACTTGCACGAGGAGAAGCGCTCATCCGTGAGCAGAACCAAAGAGCCGATTTTGATGATGTCATTAGGGTGATGCCACTTTGAGATTGGCTGCTGCTGTTGTAAGTAATGAGCAGACCATTAACACCAAAATTGTTGCACCTTCTGTTGCCACAATTGCCGTCTTGAGAGTCGTGAGATTGCCAAAACCTCTAGAGTTGGCTCTAGGACAGTTGTAAGTGTTTCACCAAAGACAAAATGTCCAGGTGAGAGGCCGGCGTAGTCAACTCTTGTATGAGTGAATGCGCGCGTTGGTGTGACTCGTGACAAACGAAGCTGACCCATCAATTGTTAAGCCCGATTTCCTTTTTGCCGAGCACACACAACGCAATGAAAAATATGATTTTTTACAGGAGCTCTTCCACCGACCATTCAATGAGTTAGCCGTATATGAGGTAATGTGAGCTGAGTGCCTCCGTGAACAGTCCGCAGATGCGCTCGATCGATAACGAGAGTTGAGAGTCGACAGTGACGAGGTAGAATGGCAGGGTGTCTTCCTTTATATGTGGGTATTGATTGACCAAGGCGACCTCCTACTCTGAGCGCACCTTCCTGGTCGATGAGAACTGTAAGTTGACTGAAGGGGTGAGAGGATGGAAGAAAAAAGCCTGACTGCAGCACTTGTAGTTCGTGTTAAAAAAACACGCTTTGTGCGCTTTTGTCCAAAAGACACTTGCTGCAGCCATCTCGTTTGCTGTGAGTGGAGCTGTTCCTGCCGATTCTAACCTCCTCCTCATTCTGGCCACTGACCTGACACATAATGAAGTGAGACGACACAATTTTGTGAGTGATGAACAGCGATGAATGAAATCCTAATGGTACTCAGGCGTCAGAGTCGCAGCGAGAAGAGCTACCCCCGGTCGGGCTTCCATAATGCTCTTAAAAATAAAAACTTCAGAATCAGTTGATGTTTGTTGGCCAAAATTCAACAGGTTTCATCCACGGTGGACCTGACCACCACAGCTGATGAGAAGCCAATTGAGATGTTGAGATACCCCCGAGGCACAATCAACTGGATTGCTTGTGCCTGACACGTGACACCATTGAGCATCGGGCGTGAGTTCTTGTATTTGAGCTACTCTGTTTCGGACATAGTCTTTCCACCGAGCTGAATGAGCTTTGATCCAGGTGAGAGTTACCGACGAGTCCGTCCACAGGTGAGTAGATGAGATTCCGACCTTGAGTGTGGCTTGAACATATGCAACCAATTACAAAGTAACAGTGCTGTTGTCAGTTCAAGCCGTTGTATGGTGAGCTTCTTGAGTGGTGCTTCGCGCGTTTTTGAACAGACAAGTGAAGCCACCTTTCCTGTGGAAGTTGAGTCAACAGTGATGTAAATCACTGCAGCCATGGCTAGTTAAGATGCATCAGAGAAACCATGCAATTCCACTGTTGAGTTGCTCCATGTGTTGAACCACCGAGGAATTGAGATTCCAGCTGGAAAAGTGAGATCTTCTCTGATTGTAATCCTTCGTGTTGAGACCTAGGATGGCAGTGGATCATCCAAGTTGAGCATTTAAAGCCAAAGCTCTTACAAGAGTATTTTGGCTCTTATCACAATTGGTGAGACGAAACCAAGTGGATCAAAGAGTTGAGCCACCTCGGAAAGAACGAGGCGTTTTGTGAAAATTTCCTGAGTTGAGTTGAACCGTGATGAGAATGTGAACTTGTCTTCATGAGGAAGCCAAGTCAAACCAAGAATTTTGTCTTGCAGTCGTCCATTGAGATAGCTGAGCTTGACGGTGATGATGAAATATTAGCAATGACCTTGAGGTCCAACGAGTGCCACTTAGCGAGTGGAAAACCGCCCGCCATGCACAAGTCCTTGAGCTTTTGAGCAATTTCAATGCGCTAATGTTTGAGAAAGTCCATTGAGCAACAAATTAGATCCAGTGTGCATGATGTCATTGAGAGACTTTCCAGAAGATGTTGAGCTAGAGCCATTAAATACCACCCGTAATTCGGTGGTGATGCTGTCTGGCCTAAGAACACCGTGGTGAGGCAGATAAATGTATTTTACTTGAAGATGATCTTGAAGTCTTCATCATATGACCAAGTTGTTTGTATTCGTCCATGAATTGTGAGTAGATCTGACCGTATTCAGCATCCTTTCAGATTTTCCGTATAATGTCCTGCAGACACCGATGTGCTTTTGAGTATGACTTTCCGGGTTTGCAGGCAAAGATGTGAGAGGAAGCCGAACGATGTATCGGCCTGTAGTATCACACTGATGCGTGCTGCGAAACTGATCCTCGCATGCCTGCTCCTTTGGTGTGAGTTGACCGACTGTGTCCTTTGGTGGCTCTTCTTGAATCCAGAATTTTGTGAGCACGTCCTGTAATACCTGATCATCGTGCTGCATGGCAGTATGATGAACAGTGAGTGCTTCAGGTTGGCATGAGTGATTGGTCCAATGAGAAGCCATCCAAATATTGATAATTGTGCAATAGGCGATGATGGTGTGCCTTTGAGAATGTTAGGTTTAATAACCTGGTTATAAATATCTGCATAGATCTATGTGGTGTAAGTAGCCGTTTCTAATGATCATTGGTATTTGAGTGTGCGGCTATGCGTCGGCTATCTCCATAACAATTAGGAACAATAAAACTCGTATTTACGTTTCGGTCCAAACAGAATTTGTACAAAAGATTAATTTTAGAAATGATTCAAATTAAAAAACATGACAAATCGGTTAATTATAGGACTGATATAGATAATTTAAGTGTTATTTACAATTCAGTAATCTAAATGTACAAAAATGTTTTAAAGAGCATCCACAAAATTATACTGACAATACTCATTTGAGACAATACAGAATAATATTTTCATAACAGCAGGGGTGTTTGATATCATAATGTCATAATTATAATAGCAGAACATGTAACGGTCTTCGGTTTGTCTTTTGAAGGTATCTCTTTAGTCAGTTCTCGTCTGGTGAGCTATAAACATGTAGCCATTAGAAACTCATGGTTAGATTGAACTCTAATCAAAGAAAATTTCACTTAATTATTTGTTGCAATGTTTTAATTAATATTTAAGATTTTTGTTTATGATAGTGAATGGTAATTATCCTTTATAAGGAAAACTAAAATGTATTATTAATGTTATTAACGTTATTGATTTTAATAATATGATTTTTTTGGACATTAACCAATAGATTTGACATATGCCTACTAACTGTGTGAATAATTTCACTTCGTAATTGACGTAACAAATATTACTCATTGACATAAATGACAATCGAAGATCTGTCATAATAATGGGTTTTTAATAAATTGATAAATCATGTGTAATAAATGTTAAGTGTCTCTTAGGACTACGTGAGAAAATTGAACTACTGACACAGGTTTGTTTTTGTCTTAGTTATTAATATGTTTTATTTATTAGAATTTATAAGTAGTTTATAAAGAAAAATGCATAACTTTTATTCGAAAGATGTATGTTCTAATATCAAATAAGTATCAATTTATTTGTTTTTTTCTATATTGACATACTAGTATTATGTATTATGTATTATGAATTTACAGTTTCAATTAAAAATAAAATTTCTGAAGAGGGTCTGCAATTTGGACCGAAACGTAAATACGAGTTTTATTGCTCCTAATTGTTATGGAGATAAGAGTGATAAATCTAAGCGACAAATGATTTGACCAATTTTTTGATGGAAAATTTCTGGCAGTTCGCAACCCGGTTAGAGTCAGCGCCACCTTAGATCCCTGTGTTATCGATCTCAGAAAGATCTCTAACAATCGAATCATTAATTATTTTTTGTCAACTCTGATTGCCTCACTCATTCATTAAGAATTAATGAGGCAACCAGACCTGACGATTTTTTACTTTTTAAAGAAATCGTGAAAAAATATTGCCACAGCCCGGGTTCGAACCGGGAACTCCAGAATTCTAGCCTGGTACGTTACCAATTACGCCACCGCGGCTCTAGCAACATCAATTCACGATCTCTATTTTAATGTCAAATAATACACCTTTGTTATTTTATTATACGCGGTCATATGTTTCTTAAGAGTGATAAATCTAAGCGACAAATGATTTGACCAATTTTTTGATGGAAAATTTCTGGCAGTTCGCAACCCGGTTAGAGTCAGCGCCACCTTAGATCCCTGTGTTATCGATCTCAGAAAGATCTCTACCAATCGAATCATTAATTATTTTTTGTCAACTCTGATTGCCTCACTCATTCATTAAGAATTAATGAGGCAACCAGACCTGACGATTTTTTACCTTTTAAAGATTTTTTACTTGCCTTTTCATTGCTTGCCTTACTGCAATCTTGCCATTGCGTGCAAGCGTTGCCTCGGTTATTTGCAAGTTGCTTGCAAAGTACTCATGGCCGTGGTGTGATGCGGGCCATGAACTTTCCAACAACTCGTGCTTCTCACGAAAATCCCCATGGACCTCGTCTATCTGCGTGATCAGCATGTCGAGCAACGCCAGCTTGGTTGGTTGAGCTTCGTCAGCTAGCGTAGTGCAGATGTGGCGGAGCGCTTCAATCCGGTTGTGCTGAGACTGGACCTTCAGCACCAGCTCGGTTGCCAGGCGAGCTGATGATCGGGTCCTTTCCGCAGTGGTGGTGCCATCGGGGACCAACAATGCTTTTTTCTCATCAGGATCACCGGGTGCCACCCCGGTGTCTCATGAGTTGCGTTCCGACATTGTTGTCCTGACAACCTCCTTGAACAAATAAAAACCAACGAAGCTGCTCCGCAGAGCTCTACTTTACCAAATCTGCTTGGCTGACGAGTATCAGGATGAGTCGATGAGGTGAGACTGCAAGAAATATCCGTAGAATCCCACGTCGAGATGAGCCGAGAAATGCAAGCGGAAGGTAGTTAAACCTTGTTTCTACCCTATGCGAGTCGAATATCCGGCTCGAAGGACCAAAATGTTGAGAATTCCTGTTGATGGTGTTGGATGGAATCTGTAATATATTGAAAATAATGTGTATTCACTCGAGGCAGGGAAACAGAAACCAGACTGAAGATGTTGAAAGAGAAAGCGGTTTATTATACCCTCACTATTAATTTGGAATACAAAAAAATATATATATAAAAAAATACAATTAAATAAAATGAATTTAATATTGATTTTGAGTGACCAGCACACAATTAATATAATTATGTGCTGTTTTAGGTTGTACAGTGAACGTGATGCAGTCAGCGCTGCAGAGCACACCACGTAATGAGGAGTTGAGAATGCGCAAGTGAGAAAAATATTCACAGTACTTTTCCAGCACACTTAGTTGGGGAAAAGTACTGTGAGTGATTGCTGGCATATACCATTACATTACTTGTGAAAATGTGGGGTGGAAAGCGTGGTGCAGTCAGTACTGCAGAGCACGGCAAAATGAGAGTTTTGAGGATGCACAAATAATAAGAATATTGTTTTTGAATGATACCGCACTGCATACACCATCTTGTTTTTAATTCTTTATTTTCTAAAACTTTACATAGTTAGGGTCTTTGTGACGGTCAGTCCCAGACTGACGCTCTCTCCCATCTCTCTAATTCTCACGACCCGTGGTCGGTAACAAGTTTTCCTTCTTATCAGTAACATTGCCGCCTCCCTTAAAATACATTTTCAATACAAGCTAGGCAAGAAAATAAACATTTGGTTAATAAATCTGAAATTAAAGAAAATGAACTTCGTTTAGTGCGCAAATGAATTCCACTATTCGGTCAGGAGCGCGACGAAAACGGACTTTCGTTTTTTTTTTTTTTTTTTTGATTAATCGTCGGTGATGTACCTCAACATAGATAATTATTTAACTGATATAATAGAAATAAAATAAAACGTTAACTTAAAGGAAAAGAATACTCATAATCTTTGGCTGACTGTTATGCGAACAAAATTATAAAAACCAAAATAAATGCCATTCTCTCAGATTAAATGAAATAATCGTAGTTCTGGTGATCAGTCGTGTTTGTCCTCCGTTGGGATCGGACACAGATTCCGTACGGCCCGCTTGTAAAGGGTGATTTTTTAAGAGCTTGAGAACTTTTTTTTAAAAAAAAACGCATAAAATTTGCAAAATCTCATCGGTTCTTTATTTGAAACGTTAGATTGGTCCATGACATTTACTTTTTGAAGATAATTTCATTTAAATGTTGACCGCGGCTGCGTCTTAGGTGGTCCATTCGGAAAGTCCGCTTTTTTATCGACAAATTTTGTTCAGCGATGAGGCTCATTTCTGGTTGAATGGCTACGTAAATAGGCAAAATTGCCGCATTTGGAGTGAAGAGCAACCAGAAGCCGTTCAAGAACTGCCCATGCATCCCGAAAAATGCACTGTTTGGTGTGGTTTGTACGCTGGTGGAATCATTGGACCGTATTTTTTCAAAGATGCTGTTGGACGCAACGTTACGGTGAATGGCGATCGCTATCGTTCGATGCTAACAAACTTTTTGTTGCCAAAAATGGAAGAACTGAACTTAGTTGACATGTGGTTTCAACAAGATGGCGCTACATGCCACACAGCTCGCGATTCTATGGCCATTTTGAGCGAAAACTTCGGAGAACAATTCATCTCAAGAAATGGCCCGGTAAGTTGGCCACCAAGATCATGCGATTTGACGCCTTTAGACTATTTTTTGTGGGGCTACGTCAAGTCTAAAGTCTACAGAAATAAGCCAGCAACTATTCCAGTTTTGGAAGACAACATTTCCGAAGAAATTCGGGCTATTCCGGCCGAAATGCTCGAAAAAGTTGCCCAAAATTGGACTTTCCGAATGGACCACCTAAGACGCAGCCGCGGTCAACATTTAAATGAAATTATCTTCAAAAAGTAAATGTCATGGACCAATCTAACGTTTCAAATAAAGAACCGATGAGATTTTGCAAATTTTATGCGTTTTTTTTTAAAAAAAAGTTCTCAAGCTCTTAAAAAATCACCCTTTAGATGCCTCCTTGAGTCCGGACTGACACTACTCTCACGACTCCGTCCGTGCCAGGGTGCACGTCTATCACTCTTCCGAGAGCCCATTGTAGAGGCGGCAAATGATCCTCCTTCAACAAGACTAGCGTATTGAGTTCAATATTTCGGCTATTCTCGACCCATTTTCGACGTTCTTGCAGCGTGCTCAGGTATTCGGTTTGCCAACGTCGCCAAAAATTTTGACGAACTTTTTGAAGCATTTGCCACCGAGACAAACGATTGTCAGCGATCTCTGTAACATTTCTCTCAACAGGTACAATTAGTGAGTCACCTATAAGGAAGTGAGCTGGGGTAAGGACCGAAAAATCGGATGGGTCTGAGGATAAAGCAGTCAACGGACGAGAATTCATTATGGCTTCGATCTCGGTCAAAAGAGTATAGCACTCTTCGAACGTAAGCGTCATGCCTTGTGTCATCGTGTACAAGTGACGTTTAGTTACTTTCACTGCCGCTTCCCAAAGTCCTCCGAAGTTTGGAGACCGAGGGGGATTAAATTTCCATTGAATGCGCTGGCTTGAAAGGATTTTCTCGATCTCTTCTGCCTCTTTTTTGAGAAATTGGTAGATTTCTTCTAATTTTCTTGATGCTCCTAAGAAATTGGTTCCATTGTCTGAAAATAGTGTCGTACAGATTCCTCGTCTAGCTGTGAACCGGCGCAATGCCGCTAAGAAAGCCTCTGTGGTAAGTTCCGTCACAAGCTCTAGGTGTACCGCTTTTGTACTAAAGCATGTGAAAACGGCCACGTAACCCTTCGAGATGTGGATTCGTCCTCTCCGTCAGCTCTTTCGAATCTGCACTGGACCTGCGTAGTCCACGCCAGTCGTTACAAAGGGTCGCTGAAACCCAACCACTCGTTGTGTCGGTAAGTCACCCATTTTTACGCAGGGAAATACCGGTCTGAAGCGAAAACATTTTAGACAATTTTTTACAACTTTTCGAGCTTCTCTTCGACCACTCAGTGGCCAGAAACGTCGTCTGATTGCGCTGAGCAGCTGTTCAGGCGGGCAATGACGAAGACGTAGATGCTCTTCCTGCAGTATCAATGTTGTTATACGATGTTTCGTGGGCAATATTATCGGATGTTTTTGGCTCTCCTCCATTGTCGAATTTCGCAGCCTTCCTCCGACTCGTATTACGCCGTCGCTGTCCAGATAGGGATCAAGAGATGAAATTTTGCTCTTGCCTTGTAGTTCGCCTTTATTTTTTAATTGCTGTAGTTCGTGCGTAAATGTTTCTCGTTGTAGGATTTTGATAATTATGCTCTCCGCCTGCTCTTGTTCTTCTACGGATAGGAAGTTAGTTTTCGCTTTCTTTACGTTTACTTTTCTCCAACGTAAACAGTACAAGATGACTCTCACCATTTTGTTGTACGATGAAAACCGCGAGAGGATATCTTCTTCCATTATTGCTGTCAGGACTATCGCTTGTTTTAATTCAGGTATATTAATGTCTGGTTCTTCTGACTCTGCCTCTGCTGGCCATTGAATTTCTTCGGTGATCCAAGAAGGTCCGTACCACCAGAGCTTCTCAATTTTCAAACGTTCTATCGACACTCCACGCGACAGAAGATCCGCTGGGTTCTCTGCGGACGGTACGTGATGCCACGATACGCCTTTGGTGAGCGCCTGAATTTTCGTCACCCGGTTCGCCACGAAAGTTTTGAGTAGGTTTGGTTCAAACTCAATCCATCGAAGAACAACCATACTGTCACTCCACAGTTTGACATTTTCGATACGATCACTGAACGCGTTCTTTACTGTTTTGTATAGTTTTGCGAGCAGCAATGCAGCCTCCAGCTCTAGGCGGGGAAGAGAGATCGTTTTTAACGGGCTTACTCTGGATTTGGCGCAAAGAATATGAGAGTGTGTTTCTCCGTTTTTGTCGACACTCACTGCGTACAAGCATGCACCGAAAGCCTTTTCCGACGCATCTCCGAATCCATATATTTCGAATTTTTCTGAATGATTATAGGGCGTAACATTCCTGGGAATACGCAGCACATCGACGCTCGCCAAGGACTCACAATAGCTCCGCCATTCTTCTTTTTGTTCTTGAGGTAACTCCTGATCCCAATCGATGCTCAGTGTCCACAATCGCTGCATTATTATTTTCCCATTAATAAGCAGAGGAGAAATTAATCCCAGGGGATCGAAGACTTGAGATATTCTTGACAAAACTGTTCGTTTCGTGACCTTTGACAACGGATTTCTCTCAATCCGATATTGCAGCGAATCTGTCACTGAATCTTACAGCAATCCAAGCGTTTTCTGGGCTCCTTCCCTGTCCAGCATAAGCAGTTTGTCTGTATGCGACTTTTCTGTAAGACTCTCCATAATTTTCGGCTCATTCGTTCTCCATTTGCGAAGACAGAACTTTCCTCTCATGAGCAGCTCTGTTAACTCTTTTTGAAGAGTTACGGCTTCCTCTATTGTTCTCGCTCCGGTCAATACGTCATCCATGTAGCAGTCCTCGTTAATCGCTCTTGAGGCTCCTGGTAGATCTTTCCTCTCGTTTGCCAATTCTCTCAAGCATCTGATTGCCAAGTATGGAGCGCACGATGTTCCATAAGTGACCGTATTTAGTTCAAAAACTTGCATCGCGTCCTTCGGGTTTCGTCTCCATAATATTTTCTGCAACGTTCTGTCTTGCGGATTCACCATTATTTGTCTATACATTTTGGCAATGTCTGCCGTCATGACGTACTCGTGTGTCCTGAATCGCAAGCTGATGTCCTGTAGCTCGCGCTGTAAGTTTGGTCCCGGGATGATCTTATCGTTTAGCGAGGTGCCTTTTGTCGTCTTGGCTGAAGCGTCGAAAACTACCCGCAGTTTCGTGGTAAGGCTGTCCGGTCTCACAACTGCTTGGTGAGGTAGTGTATACGTCTCCGAATCCTCCTTTTCTTCTGTCGAGACGGACATGTGTTGTTGCTCTATATACTCATCCATAAATTTTACGTATTCTGTTTGAAGCTGCGAATTTTTCGTAAATCTCCTTTCTAGTGCGTGAAGCCTTCTTGTCGCCTGTTCTCTCGAGTCTCCGAGTTCAACATTTTCTCGTTTCGGCAGCCGTACAATAAACCTTCCATCGTCTTGTCGTTCGAGAGTTTTCGAGAAATATTCCTCGCAGAATTCCTCTTCTTCTGTGTATTTTGGTGGCTCCAGGATTTCCTCTTGTTTCCAAAATTTTTCGATTTGTCGCTGGAGCATGTCGTTTGTGACAGACACGTGAATAAGTGTTGACTTATTTTCTTCTCCCGTCATTTCGCCTCCAACTATCCAGCCTAACAACGTGTTCTGCAACGAAGGCTGTCCCTCGTTTTGATTCTTCGGCCTTCCCACCAGAATCTTCCAATAGATTCCGGCTCCGAGTAACATATCGATTTTCCCCGGTTCCTCGAACTTGGGGTCCGCCAGACGAACATTTTTCGGCAAGGCTATTCGCTTTACATCAATCCGATTTTGCGGCAACAGTTGCGTAATTATCGGCAGCATAAGAAACTCGAGATCTGTGGAAAAGCTTTTATGCATCGATTGAATTCGTATTTTTATTACCTTTTGCGCGTTGCTCGTCGTTTGATTTATTCCGCTGATTTTTCTGTCCTCTTTTTGACTGGGCAGTCCTAATTTTCTAGCGAAACTTTTGGTCACAATGTTCGACTGCGAGCCGGGATCGAGGAGCACGCGACACTCGATCGAATTTCCTTGCGCATCTTCAGCTTTTACGACCGCTGTCGATAGAATGACCGTTGAGACCGTTCTTCGTGCGCAGCAAATATTCATTGTGTCGTTCTTTTTCGTGAAGCATGCCCCCATCGCTGTCACCGTACCCGCCTCATTTTTTCCTTTACTCTGGGACATGTCCTCCCTGTGTAAGAGCGTGTTATGCCTCTTGGAGCATTTCCTGCACGACGACGACTTGCAGTTTTTTGCTATGTGCCCTGATCCTAGACAATTAATACATAACTGTAGGCCGATAATTGATTTTTTCTTTCGTCTGGTGCCAGCTTCTGCAGCTCTTCGCACTTGTAAATTGAATGGCTCCCTTTACAAACTTTGCACTCTTGATTTGTAAAGGTCGCCATAGTGACTTTTTTCTCGTTTTTCGTTTGCTGTTGTTTCGACGTCGTGGGTTTCGATTTTCCTTGATTTAATACCCTTAGCGTGTTATATCTGTCGGTTAGAAATTTAAGAAATTCCTTCATCGTTGGCATATTCTCGGGGTTCCGATCTTTAATCGTATCCTGCCAGTCTCTTTGCTCTACGAACTCAAGCTTTTTTTTCGCGAGATGAATTACCATTGTTTCCCACTTGTCAACTGGCTGCCCGGAACCTTGAGAGACGACATATGGGTACGAATGTGCCATACAAATTTTCGTATATCTTCGGACTTGTTTTCTTTCGTTATCGTTGGAAACTGCAGGAGTTCGTCCAAGTGCGTTTCGATTATTATTATTTTGTTATCGTACGTGTCCTTGAGAAGTTTCCATGCCTCCTCGTAATTTTCATTAGAGATTTGATATCCTTGTATAACTTTCAACGCTTCGTTCTTCAGTACGCCTATCAAATACTGATGCTTTTGCATCGGCGTGAGCTGTGTTTCTGAATGAATTGTTGCCTCGAAACTGTTCTTGAAAAATAGCCATTTTGCGTAGTCTCCGTCAAACTCGGGTAATTTTATTTCTGGGAGTTTTGGCCTACCTCGTGGTGCCTCTACTATTATTGGCTGACCTTGATTTCCCACGATGCTTGGTGGCCTGGTGTTGTTTTCGGTACAATTGATGATTTCATCGAGTTTCTCCGCTATGGCGTAGTAGTTTTCTTCAAAAAGCCGTCGCTCTGCTTCTCCGTCGCGTAGCTGTTTTTCGTAATCCTCTTGTGATTCTGTGGGCCTCGTTTCTATCAACCATTGAACCTCCTCGAATTTTTTCCAGCATTCTTCTAGTTTTTCTTTACGAACCCGTGCCTCCGCCACGGTTCTTTGAACGTCCATAGCTATAAAATTTACCAGCCGAGTCATTTGCCCTTTTACCATGGCCCGTTTATGTTTTAATTCTCTAATGTCCGTCATTTTGCCGTTATAAGGCTGTCGACTCACGACGGGAGAATAGGAAATTGGGACTTGGTGACCCACTTACCTTGTTCTGAGATAGCCCCACGTCGCACCAACCTTGACGTAAGAGCTCTTTCCAGAATACCTGTTACCACGTGTCGGTAAAGAAGATCGCGCGATGCCTCACGTCGATATAGTTGGTATGAGTGTCCTCTGTGTTGCCGCTGTGTCAGAGAGTGTCAGTCCGTGCCGTTGATTGTTAAGACCCCGTAGCGTCGTTGCCTCGTTACCTCGTTGCCTCGTTGCCTCGTTGCCTCGTGGTGCTGGATGTGCAGACCCCCTTTCTTTGTCGCTCTGTGCGAAAGCCCGCCAGCCACCCTGATGTTTGATTTCAGACCCTGTTGCGTCGTCGCTTCGTGCGAGAGCCAGCCGGTCGCTCTGATGCTCGATTGCAGACCCCGTTGCGTCGTCGCCTTGTGCGAGAGCCAGCCGGTCGCCCTGATGTTTGTTTGCAGACCCCGTTGCGTCGTCGCCTTGTGCGAGAGCCAGCCTGTCGCCCTGATGTATGTTTGCAGACCCCGACGCTGCTGTCTGAAGCAGCGTTTTCTGCCTTTTTTCCGTGCCACTATGAAGCCACTATTTTCGACGTTGTTTGCGAGAACATCTCCGTTCGTTTTACTAGATTTTATTGTCAAATGCCCAAAACTTTCATTTCACTCGCCCTCTTTCGGACGCCGTTTTTTGTTCATGAATGTTTGCTTTTGCAGTCTGGGAGACCATATGCCACTATCACTTGCATAACCTATACACTTGACTGAACGTTTCTGATTTCGATTCGACAGCTCACTTTTTCACGAGATTCTGTCTTACTGGTCGCAGATCGAGCTGGTTGGGCGCCAATATGTTTTTGAATGATACCGCACTGCATACACCATCTTGTTTTTAATTCTTTATTTTCTAAAACTTTACATAGTTAGGGTCTTTGTGACGGTCAGTCCCAGACTGACGCTCTCTCCCATCTCTCTAATTCTCACGATCCGTGGTCGGTAACAAGTTTTCCTTCTTATCAGTAACAAATATATTCACAGTACTTTCTCAGCAAGTTTAGTTGGGGGAAAGTACAATGAATAATAAGCACATGCAATTATATTAATTGAGTGCGCAAAGTGTGATGTGAAACGTGGTACAGCCCGCGCTGCAGAGCACGCCACAGAGTAAGATCTTTATGAGGATGCACCAATAAGTTTTACACTCCTCACCGTCATTGAATTATGATAAATTGTAACGGTGTATTCGTACCTGTTTGTTGAGTCCTGGTGATCATGAAAAGGCTGAGTAGATCCGGTGAGATGGTGAAAAGTCCGAGAGACGCCAGAGACATATATGCATATGCTTTGTGCATCTTCTACCTCTGCGGCCTCTGTCTATATCTGTTGGAAAATCAGCTGGCACACGGCGATCGATATTCACCGTGCGTCGACTCGTTGCTGCTGGGTAGCGTGCTGCGCTCGGCTATGCCGGAGACAGCCGAGGCAGTGCCTCGAAATCACTAAAAAGTGATTATCTCTTAACAAACGAGCAGACAAGGAACGAATAAGCTCCCATCAGACAAGAAAAACATAAAAGATAAGTAGGTACACACAAGCCACCGCGAGTACCTACTCTAAACAGAATGGCGGCAACAGTAGACCACCCCTAGCACGCAGATCACCATCAAAACAAAACACAGCCCGCGAGAAGCGAGCAAGACAAGAGGCAGGACGGCCAGCCATACCACGCGCTGTATCTACCGGACCCCAGCGCAGTAGCCCCCGCCCTACGCTAAGAGCGGGCGGAACCACACGTAAAACCAAACACCTCACCATGCAAAGAGAGCACAGTCGGCCCTACCCCCCAATAGGCCATGCTACTCAGACAGCAACGCGCCAAGAACGCCACATTACGGGGTGTTACGGGGATAATTATAAGATTAAACGAACTTACCTGTAAGTGAAGTTCGATCTTAATTGTATGAAGCGCCTCTTCCGAAGAGATCAGATGTAGTACCCCTACTATGCGCCGATGTCGCCACAATCTTTACAGTTCAATTTTTTCCGTTCCGGTTCTGTTCCATGTATATTCCGGTACGCAACTCATTTATTCAAAGTGCTGCCGTAACCCTCAGGGTTTCTAATTATATATGTATAATTAGAAAAAGGGGCAATTCTGTTGGGTGGGACTGATCTCTTCGGAAGAGGCGCTTCATACAATTAAGATCGAACTTCACTTACAGGTAAGTTCGTTTAATCTTATAATTGTATTTCGCGCCTCTTCCTCGAGATCAAATGTAGTTATTTAAAGTTCGTTATGGCAGATATTCAATGACTCAGAAATTCGATATCCTTGTATATTTATGAACAGTTTTCAAATATGTTATTAAGTACGACGCAATAGACAATGTAATGTTATACAACGCTTCTATCTAAAACCGCTTTCGCAAACATTTCTTTACTTGCTACAACAGGACGATCGTAGAACCTAGCGAAGGTACCCGATTTTTCTGTCTTTTCGCGGGCGAAGTGGACGCATGGCGAGTGCTATAAGCATCGAATGCCTCAGTGTTCACCCCGCTCTTTGTGAGGGTCTTTTTTATCCACTTACTCAACGTTTGGCTAGATACCCCCTTGTGCGGCTTTTTCAGAGCTATAAAGAGTTGAGTCTCGTCTCCTCGTAAATCTTTTGTCCTATCTAAATACGTCTCTAATGACGATGCTGCGCAGACGCATGGATTTTCAACATAAAAAGGAATGTTTAAAACTGGCTGTGCCTTATTTATTCTTGAAGTTTTTAACCGCGCCGGAATTTTAATTTCGATCAACCCCATCGATTTCTCGATGTTTCGAATATCGATTGACGCGAGTGTCTGCATGCGCTGAGCTGTGACTAACGCCAACAGTGTAACCAGTTTGAGAGTAAGTTTCTCTAAGGAAAGTGCCGTGTTCGGCCCCCATTGTGCAACGTGATTTAAGACAATTCGCGGTTCCCACGTCGACTCGTATTTGGGCTTTACTGGTCTAAGGTTCGCGATGCCTTTGAAAAGCCTTCGTACTTTGGCGTCTTCTCCTAATTCGGGCCCGTGCAACAGCGAAATCGCGGATCTGCAGCTATTCAACGTGCCGTAAGAAGCGCCCTTATGAAACTCGACAGCCAAACATTTTATTACTTGCGATATATCGCAATTGTACGGATCTACGATTTTTTCACGACAAAATAACCACCACTTTTTCAAACAGCTATTGTATTGTTTGAGCGATGAATCCGATAACGAGGAGAGCATGATAGCAAGCTCTTCCTCCGGCACGCTTCTCCTTTTCAGTGCTTCCCAGACAGCACCCCTGCAACCAGGGTAACTCTCCTCCAAATCGGGTGTGGTTGCCTATTGAGAGAACGTAATAAGTTAAAATTCGGTTGAAAATAAATCGGTTCGCAATCCAGCATGGTAGTGAAGACGGAGAACCAAACCTGAGCTGGCCAATACGGTACAATTACGATACCTCTAGCACGATCGTCTTTTATCTTTCTTAAAACGCGTAAAACTATTGCGAACGGCGGAAATGCATAGAAAAACCATTGGCTCCAATCTACTGTGAATGCGTCAATCGCAATTGAGCCCGGGTCTCTCGACCAAGAAATATAGCGTCTGCATTTCGCATTCGTTCTTGTTGCAAATAAATCTATTTCCGGCTGCCCTAATCTATTTTTAATCTCGCGGAAAGCCGAATTCGATAAGGCATATTCCGTCTCCGGTTCAAGCCTCCTCGATTCAAAGTCAGCTTCAAAATTATCTCGAGACGAAATATATGACGCAAAAATATAAATGTTGCGGCTTTCGCACCATTTCCAAATTTCTCTTGCCAGCCTACTCAACACCGGAATTCGAATGCCGCCCATCTTGTTGATGTATGCAATCGTGGTAGTATTATCGATTCTCAATAATACATTGCAGTCTTTTCGATCTTCCGCAAAACATTTCAGGGCAAACAAGGCCGCCAATAACTCTAAATAATTAATATGTTGAGTTTGTTCTTCCTGACTCCAGTGACCGTGCGTTCGGTTATCCTCACAGCACGCCCCCCATCCAGAGCGCGACGCGTCGGAGGAGATTTCGAGGTCTGCTTTAAACGGTTTTATCAACCGTACTGCTTTTATAATGTTTATTTTTCACCATTCGAAATCTACCTGCAAGTCATCTGAAAGGTACATGCGCGCCTCGAAATTTCCGTGATTTTTCCCGAGGGCCAGGAATTCTGCTCTCTCAAAAACCTTCATATGGACCCAGCCGTACTTCAAGGCTGTGCAACTCGAACCGAATGTTCCTATCAGCCCCGCAAACTTTCGAATTGTGCAATGTCTCGTCTTACTAAAATTTTCGATTTTTTTTGCAGTTTGTGCAATTTTATCTTCTGGAAGCTCGATATTTATTGATTCGGAATCATAAATGAAGCCGAGAAATTTACGTCTCGTCGAGGGGATTATGTGACTTTTTTTTATCGTTAATAATAAAACCTAGTTTCTCGAATAGCTCTCTCGTTATTTGAGTGTTCCTTAAACATTCTTCATACGAATTCCCCAGTATTAATAAATCATCTAAGTATATTACTAACCACAATCCGCGCTCCCTGAGACGCGAGACTACCGGCTTTAGCAGTTTTGTAAACGTGTATGGAGCTCTGTTTAGCCGGAAGGGCAAACACGTAAGTTGATACAAATTTCTTTCGAAGATAAACCGTAGAAATTTGCGATCCGAGTCTGCAATCGGAATTAAATAATACGCATCCGTAAGATCAATAGATGTCATAAAACATCCACGAGTTATCATTTGCCTTGCCGTTTTCCCATCTTCTAATTTAAAGTGATCCGTGGCTATGAATTCATTTAACTGCTTTAAATTTAGGATAAAACGGTGAGGACCATCCGGTTTCGGTACAAGAAAAATTTTCGAGATAAATTGTCGTGATGCAGGCCGACACCCTTCTATCGCGCCCTTTTTTAACAACGCTGCGATTTCGTCTCGCATTAACTCTCTTTCTTGATTCGACCACCGCGGCTCGGAGGGCGGTGTACGCTGGTATACCTCCGACGTAAACGGTATTCTATACCCCTTGATCCAGCCCAGGATGGTTTCGTCTGAGGTCACTTCAAGCCAGCTGTGCTTAAAAAGAGCTAGCCGACCGGCAAATTTACCTACGTTTAATTGTTTTTCTTTGGCTTGTGACTCTCTTGATTCTGATGATAATTCCGTCCACGTGACGTGGACTTGTTGCCTCGGCTGTTATTGTTGTAACTCTGCTTGTACCCCCCCCCCTCCCCTCGAATAAGTATTCGGACGATATTGATTTTGTTGAGGCGGGCCCCTCGAGTTTTTTGAGTTTTTCCCTTGATCCAACGATTGCTTGGCAGGCTGTTTCAAATCCTTGGATGACTGCTGCAAAACTTTAGCAGCCTTTATTTTTTCGCTGAGCTCTTTTCCAAAAAGCCACTTGTCTGACGATAAACCCTTCAGCGTGTCTCTGAACGGTGCTTTGATGTTTTTTAGAATCAAACTCTTTCGGATCGATGTCTCATCGTGCTGCAGGTCTGCCAGAAGTTTCGCTACGCCGTTGAGTGGTTCTAAATATTGCTTTTTGTCCGCAGGATTCGATTTGATCAGCAGCTCTATAGCCTTTCCCACGCCGGCAAGCGAGGCCGCGACCTTTTCTTGTTTTTCAACAATTCTTTCGTCCCTCTTGACGATTGTACTGTCTAAAGCTGCCTTAACCTCTAAATTTAATTTTGGAGGATCGATGAAAACGCAGTTCTGCGGAGGTGGGATTTTTTTCAAAAAATCTTTTCGCTCTTCCGCCGGAAGACCCTTTTCGATTATCTCAAACCAAAGCGACGCGAGATGACTGTGCACTGCAGGTGCTAAAACTCGCTCTGGTCTGAGACGTTCTCCGAATATTTCCAAAACGTCAGCTTCCAATTCGGTCTCTTGTGTTCCCGAGGACGCTTCTTCCGTCCCTGTCTTTGCATTGGCCACAATCGGGCTAATCGCATTGTCTGTGACAACCGCGGCCACTTGTGTACCCGAATGAGCAACGATACTTTCGTCGTCGGGGTTCACATTGCGGTCCTCCGGTAAACCTGTATACGATTAACTACGTTCTCGTCGACTGGAACGACTGCGCCTAGAGCGTCGATCGCTGTCACGACGATACGCATAATCGTCGTAACTATCGCTGCGATGGCTGCCACAGTACTGGCGTCGATGAGATCTCGGTGAGTCGTAATTCTCGCGATGTCTCCTATGAGACTTACTACGGGATCGAGTTCATGACAAACTGTCTCTTCGATCGCCTGTTACAACGAAAAACAAACAAAAAATAACCCTTAAAAGAAAAATACAGTTTTTCTGTTTTTATTTTGGTTTAATACTTGGGTTATTTGCTTTTACGAGTCAGTTGTACCGCTACGTAAAATGTCACATGGCCTGCGGACCTTACACTCGCGACCGTTGGACGATCGTGAGACAGAATCCGCATGGCATATTGTACGGGGTTATGTACACACGCGATGTTGAACATCGTTGTGACATATTTATGATTTATGGTTGGACCAAAAAAACCATTGTTTCCCCTTCGTACAATTTTTTTCCCGCACGAAAACCCTAAGCGAGGCTAGACGTTCTAACCTTAAATACTTACGACGCTTGGTTTCGTGTTTTTCCTTTAGAATTTGTTCTTCCAACCATTCTACTCGCTTTCGCAGTATCTCTCGATCCTCGTCGTCCGACGAGCGATGCCTGTGTTTCTTTTTTCCCATTCTTTTCTGAATTTCTCTGGTGAATTTCTGAATAAAACTTGTGACGTGATCGGCACAAAGAAGAAGAATGAGTTGCGTACCGGAATATACATGGAACAGAACCGGAACGGAAAAAATTGAACTGTAAAGATTGTGGCGACATCGGCGCATAGTAGGGGTACTACATCTGATCTCGAGGAAGAGGCGCGAAATACAATTCGTAGAATAGCTTTTTAAAAAGGAGTGATTTCTATACCGTAGTATAGAGTCACTGTCTCTTCTTTTATTGATACTATACACATGATTTCTCAATACAATATTGCTAACTTATCCTCGTGATGCTCTTGGAGAGGTCCGTACTAGAGTTCTGATGGTAGTAGACTGAATAGTATGAGCCGCAGGCGAGTATATCAGGGGTACAAATTGAAAATGCGGGTTTGATAACAGATGGCGTTACTAACGCTATACGCATCAGGCAGTACTGTGACTATGTTCATGTCAAAGCTACGTCTTATAGCTTTAATTTTCAGTATGTGTCAATTTGTCGCAGTGTCAAATTCATAGTTTTTTTGAGCTCTCAATATGTCGAGTTTCGTGCCAACAAAACAGCATTTGCGGGAAGTTTTAATTTACTTCTTTAATTTGAAGAAAAGTGCTGCTGAAGCACATCGATTGGTCTCCGAGGCTTATCCGAGTCATGTTCCATCGGTTTCAACGTGCGAGAGATGGTTTGTGCGGTTTAGAAGTGGTGATTTTGACGTTGAGGACAAAGAGCGGCCGGGCCAAGTGAAAAAGTTTGAGAATGCTGAATTGGAGGCAATACTCAATGAAGACTCGTGTCAAACTCAACAAGAGCTCGCAGATTCATTGGGAGTGACACAACAAGCCATTTCCCATCGTATAAAAGCCCTCGGAATGATCCAAAAGCAAGGACATTGGGTGCCGTATGAGCTGAAGCCGAGAGACGTCGAGCGCCGTTTTTTTGCATGCGAACTGCTGCTCGAACGGCAAAAACGGAAGGGTTTTTTGCATCGCATTGTCACTGGTGATGAAAAGTGGATCCATTACGATAACCCGAAGCGCAAAAAATCATATGGTTACCCCGGCCATGCATCATCATCGACGGCCAAACCAAATATTCACGGCGCCAAGCTCATGCTCTGTATTTGGTGGGACCAGCTGGGTGTGGTGTATTATGAGCTATTGAAATCGAACGAAACCATCACAGGAGCACTATACCGAACTCAATTGATGCGTTTGAGCCGCGCACTCAAAGAAAAACGGCCACAATACGAGCAAAGACACGACAAAGTAATTTTGCAACATGACAACGCTCGGCCACATGTTGCAGCGCCGGTCAAAACATACCTACAAACGCTGAAATGGGAAGTCTTACCCCACCCGCCGTATAGCCCAGATATTGCTCCTTCCGATTACCACCTTTTCCGATCGATGACACATGGCCTAGCTGACCAGCGCTTCCATTCTTACGAAGAAGCCCAAAAATGGGTCGATGACTGGATAGCAGCCAAGCCGGCCGAATTTTTTCGCGACGGTATCCGTAAATTGCCAGAAAGATGGGAAAAAGTTGTGGCTAGCGATGGACAATACTTTGAATAATTCATTTGTTACCATTTTTTCAGAATAAACGTTCAAAAATAGAAAAAAATCCCGCATTTTCAATTTGTACTCCTGATATATAGGCCAGCGATATCTATTGAAGTCCAAGGTTCTAGTGGTCAAGGTGCAGGTCTTATCGTACCGTTACAAAGGTACGGGTCTCATCGTAGCGTTACACGGGGAAAAGGCAAAAGAATTAGTGGAACTCTCGAGGTTACACAAATCCTCGAGACAAAACAACAGGGTACCGTCACATGAAGCCTCGCTACATACCCCCACTTACGGATAAAATATTAACATTAGGAAAAACACATAAATCAAGCCAAACTCTCACGAAACTTAATGAATAAATCGAGATCAAGGCAGCCCCTACACTGAAGAATAAACGAAAATTAGAATAACATAAAAATCAGTGAGAAACACGTAAAAAACTCACAGAGAAAGACAATTTTGGCAATAATTAAACAATCCCGGCAAATATTAATCAATAAAGCAGACAGGCGAATACACACGAGGTAGGAAAAGACCCACACGGGACAAAATTATAGAAAAACCATGACTAAACCACAAAAACCACCGTTAGAAAGTTTGAACCTCCAGCAGGTAGGAATGTAACATTATCCAACGGAATTTAACCTCGCTGGAACCTCGCTTCAAACCCTAGGAAGACGAAGAACCCGCTAAATATAGAAATTCATGATATAACGGAACACCTACACGCCACCCCGCACCTCCTTCACCCAGTGAATAAGGTGCGACAAACATCACGTGACCTACCACAAAACACCCCCCCACCCGGGGCTCATCCATTAAACTATATAAACCGCGACAGGACAAGCCTCAAGGCTCTCGCTGAAAATCATTCCTCAAGACGAAGTGCTGCCCGAAAGCCTACCTAACTTCCATACCATTTATAAATTCAATATGTAAAGAAACAAGTGTTCTTTCGATCAATCGATTCCCCTACATTGCGCTTGGCCGTCGTTTGACCGAACGAACCGATAACAATAATAACTAACAGTTTGGGAATTACCATGATAGAAACCAATGTTCTTTTTCTCAACTGATTCCCCTACATTGCGCTTGGCCGTCAGTTGGGCGAACGAACTAATTAGGATACTCTGTGAGGAGTAAGGCTCCCCTGCATTGCGCCTTGGCCGCCCCTACTCACAGCGTCAGGGCACTTTTCCATTAACGTGTCCCCACGCATTGCGCCGTGGCTACATGTCTTTTGGAGAGTGAAGAAGCACGTGTGTCACCAGGTCAAGGGAGTGGCATCCCGACTTGCTGCACCACGCGCACGAGATTCGTAGGGTGTACCTGCGTGGGTGGGACCACGCCAGGGCCAGCACCAACTACCACCTGTCACGTACGGATACCTCGGCTGATCACGATAATTAAGAGACCGAATCGTAAGCCCCATAACGGCACGATAAGGTAGCTTAAACGAACGTGAATAAATGCCCCAGTATCCGGGGTACAGGGCGAGTTAGTTGGTCATCGCTGCGAACAGCGAGCTATAGCTAGGGACCCAAACAATAACAAAGACGGGTAAGATAGGTAGGTAAATTCACACTCCCTATCTAACAGTACGACACTCGCGATCCCACTCTAAGTTCACCGCGTAAACATCAGCAGGGCGGAGCCTCGAAAGGCGAACCACGCGAACGGTTACTCCTAACAATAAAATATCAAAATAACATGTCACAGCTAAACGTCCTATGATTATAAAGGGTCGTTAAATTTTAAGGGCCGATGTTGATTTTGAATAAAACACAAATTATTTAGGAAATTATTATCAATTCTTTTTATTATGATAATATGGTATGGTTCAATTATGTATGGAACAAAATATCGGCCAAATGGCCGCCGCGACCTCGGCGGCACACCTCCATCCGATGGTCCAAATTTTCGATGACGCTTAGGCATAATTGAGGTTCTATGCCGTTTTTGTGCCGAATTATCTTATCCTTTAGCTCTTGAATTGTTGCTGGCTTATCGACGTACACCTTTTCTTTCAAATAACCCCAAAGAAAGAAGTCCAACGGTGTCAAATCACATGATCTTGGCGGCCAATTGACATCGCCACCACGTGAGATAACACGGCCATTGAATTTGTCGCGCAAAAGAGCCATTGTTTCGTTAGCTGTGTGGCAAGTGGGTGCCACTTTGACCCGGTTTGCTCAAATTTTTGCACGATTTTTCCGATTGTACGCACATTTGGACGATTAAATTGACCGAAAAAATCACGAAGTGCACGATATGCATTTTGATTTGAATGCCCATTTTCATAATAAGCCTGAATAACTTTAACGCGTTGCTCGATTGTGTATCTTTCCATGGTTCAAATTGAGTTAGTCTGAAATTGAGAAATGTCAAATGAAATGCAGAAAAAAACTTGACGTTTAGGTGTGGTTCACATTCAACATCGGCCCTTACAATTTAACCACCCTTTACAAGGCCGACCGGTATATCTAACGAACATACCAAGGAACGCCCCGTATGAGGACAAGCACAGGCAGTAAGAACCTAACAAGCCCCACCCTCGTAAAATCGCATATACTCACGCGTAGTCATGCACTACACCAATCGAATACAAAGCTCCGCACACACAGTATCCTCTCAACACACAAATAATAAATCAGGAACTGAAAAATACTGGAAAATCCGAATATGTAATTTAAGAACATCGCGTAACAGCAAGACGCGATAACCCCAAATAGGAAAATTGAGTGTTAAGCTCCGTATGTACAATATCTTATTGCCGTATGAATAATAGCGTCAAAACCCGAAATACTTCCTCATCTGTAATTTTAAGGCCATTGCGTAAAAGCAAAACGCGATAATCCCGAATAGAAAAAATGAGTGTTAAGCTCCGTATGTACAATATCTCACCGTCATACAAACAATCGAGTCAAAAAAACCCAAACACCGGAAGCAATTCCGCATATGTAATTTTACGATGAATCGCGAGCGCGATAAACCCGATAGATAAATTGAGTATCAAGCTCCGTGTGTACGATACCTCATCGTCACACGAATAATCGAGTGGAAAATACTGGAATATCCGTAATAGTAGAATAAGCAGCGTAACAAAGGACACGACTGGAGGTTAAAATCCAGGTAAACGATACTAGATCGGCGTACTAGACCACCAATTACTATTCCGCTCTCCTCACAAACATAACAAAACAATCAGTGCCTTACGCACAAACAAAATAGAGAATTACCCTACAAATACAAAGACCAATTATGAAAGGGTAACGAACCGCATGTCCACCACGGACATATGCAAAGCAATAAACCCAGACTGAGGTCTCTCAACAAAAACAATAAAAAGAAAATATAACAATAGAATCAATCACACACACTTATAAAACAATAGACACAACTCATCCCATCCAGCCCAGAGCACGAACCTGTTTCGAGCTACCAATCCTCTCCCGATGGTCTAGGAAAAACCGCGCTCAAAACAAAAATTAAAAAACTACGCGATTTCACCGCGACCGCTTAGCAGACGCGCATAAACCTCGCACGAAGAAGGGACAAAATGAAGTGCACCAAGCATATTGAAAATCGCGAAACGTTTCAATATATATGTATATATATATAATAGCGTTCATTAATTTTTTAGAATGAACTAATGTAAGTGTCGTCCAGCTGGTAATTGCGTATTTCCACAAAAATTTGCTTTTCAAATCAATCCATTTTTTCACGAAAATTCGTATTTTGGTGTTTTCTGTCGTTAAGGCTATGTGACATATCCCCGCAGTTGGAATCTAAAATTCTTTACCTATTTTTTCAAGGGTACTGTGAGTTTTTGGATAAAAGCAAATTACGTATCTCTTCGGCCATTCATTACGAACATTAACCTAATTGGCTTTTGTACAGAATCTTCTGGCAGTAAAAAAAATAGATAAACATGGTTGGATATATCCCGGTGTAGCACCATAATGGTGCTACACCGGGACAAACGAACGCATTCGTTTTCGCGTCCATACGAATATCTGGGCGTGGAAAAATAATTTTATATCCCGTACTCAATGTCGCCGGACATTTTGGATTTTGCAATTTTCTGGCATACAATTATCATATTATTCCGAAGCCGGACAAACACGAATGAATAAAGTCTATTGTGCACTCGTGTCGACGCCTTAGTGCTTGGAAACAGCTTTGGAACCCGTTTCCAATGTCGCCAGATATTTTGCAATTGGCACTTCCTTGCCGTCATATAGTCATGCTACAACAGGGTCTGATGAATACGAAGGAATAAACTAGTTTACGCATTCTAGGGCGCGAAATAGCTTCAAAGCTCGTTTTGAATGTCGTTGGATATTTCGTATTGCTGAAGTAAAGTGTTTACGTTAATGTCCTTGCTGCAACATTAATCCCTCAGAAAATTCGGAAAGTAGTTGAAAACCTAAAAAGTATTTTCTTTATGCTACTAGCAAACAGGAGCTTAGCGTTTGACCATTGTACATTAATTTCCTCTATTTTATTTTTATTTACTACACTCGGTGTAAATTATGACAAATCTCTTAATACAGTCAGCTAACTTTATCCGAATATCTCAAAAATTTAATAACTTCGAACTTTTCAACTACTTTTCTTATATAATCTGCCTGTATCGAACAGCGCCTGTTCGCTAGTAAATTATTATTACTGTCAGCAAGATTGTGATTTTGAATAATTCTATAAATTGATGGAAAAACTATTATGACTAATGCGATCCATATGATTGTCGATGAGGAAAAAATAAGGAAATTAATCGAGCGTTTTTCGCCGTTATGGTGTGTTGGAAAATCAGCTGGCGCACGGCGATCGATATTCGCCGTGCGTCGACCTGTTGCTGCGGTCTAGCACGCGGCGTTCGGTTGGGCCGGAGATAGCCGAGGCAGGGACTCGCGGAGCCGAGGCTGTGCCTCGCAGGCATGCCGCGTTAAGCGAGAGGATATCTCTCTCGCTTGACTTCGGCTTCGCTCACCGGCTATCTCTCTCATTTGACTTCAGCGCTCAACGTGGTTTTCGTAAAACGCAGCCATATTGAATATCTTGGCACTTACGTGAAGACCCGCTCAAACAGCGCAGACATTCTGCAGGGCTCGGACAATTCTCGCTCTTCTACACCGGATCATCTCAACTCTTTCTTGCTCGCCAGGACTCAAAGTAAGGTAAGAGTACATCGTTACAATTCAGTGCAATTCAATGACGGTGAGGAGTGGAAAATTCATCGATACATCAACATAAAGGGCTCACCCATTGACGTGTGCTGCAGCACGGGCTGTACCACGTTTTCACTCAACCTGTAGCACACTCGATTAATATAATAGCGTGTGTTTTACCAATTCACTGTACTTTCTCCCAATCAAACTTGCTGGGAAAGTATTGTGAATTCAGTCTAATCATTTTGTGCATCCTCAAGCGCGCATTACCATGCTCTGCAGCGTAGACTGCATCACAGCCTGTCACAATAGAATTACACTCAATGGTCAGATTCGCATGTGCTAGCACTCACTCTCTGTAAATTCCATTTCACTATCACATTGAGTATTTGCTGACAGGCATTAAATTCGTCTACGCACTCATATATCTCATTGCGTGGCATGCTCCGCAGCGCTGGCTGCACCGCGTACACGCCACTCATTGGATACAGCACACAATTAATACAATTGTGTGCTACACGATCACTTCACACAGACAGCACTTAATTAATATAATTGAGGGTTACTCAAATTGCCTTAAAATCAAAATTCCAATTCTTTTATATTTAATTTTTGTATTTGGTATATTTTCTAAATTGAGTAATATGTACTGACATGCGGAAGGTGTAATAAACCACTTTCTCTAATTTAACATATATGTGTCTGGTTTCTTTTTTTCCTGCCGAGTGAAGACTCATAATTTTTCAATACATTCACAGGTCGTTCCAACAACATTCAAGAATTTCTCAAACATGGTGGAAGTATTCATATGAAAATAAAAATTAAATCGAGTAGTTCGCTTAGTATGAATCTGAATTAATGAAATCAAAGAAAAATTCGAAGTCAAAAATGATTATTCATATACACCCGGCCAATTCAAGTACTTGACTATCTGGGATGTGGTGAGAGCCTTTATTACGTCCCAAGAAAGACACATTAACAAAAAAATGAGTGAGTCTGCTAGTACTCGAGATATTGATGTGTAAACATCTTGTGGCGAGAAAATGCGGAACGAAAGTGTGTTGAGGATTTGTGCACAAGGCGGATTTTATTCAAAAAAATAATTCCAATTGAATTCAATTGTAATGCGTTTGCAAATTTTTTATTCATTTAAAATTGCTGTACTTGAGACGATCGGCTTATGATAACTGAAATACGACACATATACACTCGATTCTAAAGAATCGAGAAATCTTTGAAAAACGGCATCAATTACAGTTCTAGATTGTGTTGCAGCTACGTTTCTATTACTATTTAACTTTAGCTGAAACGTATCTTTTAAAAACGTTATCAAAGGGTCGGCTTCCGGAGTATTAAAATTAACATTAAAATCACCACTCAGAATCATGGGCATTAGGTAATAGTCCTTGTTCGAAAGTGCTGCACCACCCACACTGAACGGCAGTAGTACAAAACGAATAAAATCAATTATACTCTGAACTGATTGATTTGGTGAGATGTAGACAACGACTGAAAGAATCGTTTATCCATTTGTAAGACGGCATTCAGCTGCACAAATATGGCCAGTATCTCGTACTGCTACTCCTATTCCTGTTATTTGGCGATAGTTAATGTCCATGTTTGGTGTGACAACGTGCGAACTGTTCTGATTTTATAAATCGCTATCCCAGCGGAACGTCTCTCCTGTCGTTTAAATTTAACGCAGCAGTCAAAGTTTGGAATGTCAACGTCTTCTTCTTCGCCAAGCCACGTTTCAGAGAGCATGAGCACAGTGCAGTTTTGAGGTACTTCTTCATGAAGATCGTTAGAATGTGCTCGTAAACTCTGGCAATTGAAATTGTAGAATGATATTTTATCTTTGATGAAATTCACTATTATTTCTTGACCCGTACGTAATGGATTTAATAATTTTTCAATACATTCACAGGTCGTTCCAACAACATCCAAGAATTTCTCAAACATGGTGGAAGTATTCATATGAAAATAAAAATTAAATCGAGTAGTTCGCTTAGTATGAATCTGAATTAATGAAATCAAAGAAAAATTCGAAGTCAAAAATGATTATTCTAATGAATGTAAACCTATTGTTTACTGCTCATTAATTCATGATATTATCTAATAAATAATTACACAAAACAAGGATGGAAAGTAGAAACTGGCACATTGCTTCCTGATTATTTTGGTTCGTCGTCCACAAAGCCTTTTCTGTGAAGAAGTCTACCGATAAATTTTCGCTTCCTCATGGAGAAAGTGTTGTGGACATCGAACTAAAAGTGCAAGGAAGCAATGTGCACGGTCCTTCTTTGCATCCTTATTTAAAAGAATTATAGAAACTGAAGTTTACCGAATGTACAGTGATAAAGAAATTAAAAAATTCAAGACATCTTATTGCTTTAATATATCTTAAGGTGAATGTTCCCATTCGCGTCCATGCTCCCCCTCTATTGGACACTTCAACGAAGAATTGAAGTGTCAGACGAGCTGAAAAAAATACTCGATGATACGCGCGGTGAAAAAAAATCAGTAATTCGTCCCATACATAAGGAAACAAGAAGAGTAAATACTTTCAGTTAACCCAAGTTTTTTTCACATTTCCGACCTCACGTCAACATCTGAGCCTATTCTTAATAGTGTGGTTAGGATATGTCGACCTTTTTGAACGTCCGTTTTTCGTAGTAGAAACTATGCACAACAAATAATAAGTACACATTCTAAACGATTTCTTTTAAAAATATGATGGTCGGCGGTTGAGGACAGCAAACGCCTACTTGTCCCTATTGCCGTCATTAAACGTTAGCTTGCTGTGTACTATTAAACAATCTTTGAACATAGTAATAATTGATTCCTTATTTAATTGATTAGAGTTAGTGAGTCCAATATAGATTAAATTCGTTTTCTCACTGTCTTATTTTATTTATGGTACTTATTAATCAGTTAATTAGAATCTCCGTTCTGCATGCAGTAGGAAAGATGAACGGTGACGAGGGCATGGCTGACCGGTATTGGGCTCAGCTATGCCGGTAGAGGGGATTTTGACAAGTGTGTGTTTATTTCCATTTAAATATAAAAATAATTGAAGGATTGGAATGAATCAACGATATTTTTAAATAGTAATGATAATATTGTACAGGGCTGTGTAAATAACAGCCCAATTCACTTTTAGCACGGCAGAAAAAGCCATACCCCGCCGGGTTGGCCTTATAGGGATCGAGAATAGGGACGAATCGAAAGAATAGGACCTTAATTCAAATTGTAGCTAATAACAAAAACGTATTATGTAACTGATGTGACAAATTTTAGATATATAGCAAGTCGTTTATGCGTTACGGACCTATTTTGCATTACGAGTTACAGGCCAATGTTTGCAGTCGTCACGATAAAAATTCAATCTGCTATGAAATTCTAACGTCTTCGTCAATTTTCACCAAATTTAATACCAAGTATACCTGAACGTTATTGTGTAAATGTGTAAAATTTTTGCTCTTTTCGTGTAATACTTCGAGAGTAGAAGCGATTAAAAATTGATAAATTCAAATTGCTATAAAATTAGGACCTTCCTACCGACCTTCACCAAGTTGAATCACCCTTAAATTATAGTTTGTCACTGTAGAAAATTTGAGTTGAAATGGTTAAATTAAATAAGAATTAGAGCAATAACATTTTTTTTTTTAATTTAAAAACTCCCGACTGCAAGAAACTATAATAAAAAGGACTTTGTTGGCTTTAAAAAGTTTTCATACGAAAATAAATCTAAAGAGGATGAAATAACTTCCGATTTCATTTAACTTCATATACAAATTACAATAATTCATTTACTGTTGTCTACTAACTACTATAGTCGAAAGACGTCTTCTTCTGCGTTAGAAAACGTCCATATCGTAATATATAATATATTTTTTCTTTTAAATTAGAGTGCAGACGCCAGCATGCTTTTGAGGTGTAAAAGACGGTTGCAATGTTCAGGAGACGTCTCTTGACTGTAGTGACAGCGGTAAATGATTTATTGTAATTAAAAAATGATGTTAACTACAATAAAATCGTAAGTTATTTAATTCTTTTTAGATTTATTTTCAAATGAAAACTTTTTAAAGCTAAAATTCTGTTTATTATAATTTTTTTGCAATTGGGAGTTTTTAAAGTTTTTAATTTCTTGCATTTTATACTTTTTAAAGCTAGTTAAATTCTTGTAGTTAACATATTTTTTGAAACTGAAACAGCTAAATAATTTTTAATAACTCTATTTTATTTAATCGTTCAGTCATTTCTGCACTCTGGTATTTAAAATTGAAGCAACAAAGGTAATTAGAAAAGTATAAAGTGGTCATCATCTTTAATAATTTATCTTTATTTTATAACTCAATTATTTTTGCACTCGTGTATTTAGAATTAAATCAACAAACGTAATTAGAAATTTGCATTGTGCTTTTATTAATTTCTAGTTGTTAACAACATATCTGATGTACAACAAACTTAATAAAATTTACACGCTGTTGAATAAAATATGTATACAAATATTGACTGCATTCCCCGTGCTCTTTCTCTCACTCCACGGTGAGCGCTCTGCAAGTAGATACAAATGAATGATTATGTACAACCGTGCTGTACATTTTTTTAAAACGTTTTTATCTTTCTGAAATGTCACCTAATATATACAAAATCTAGGACAAAAATAAAGGTTACGATGCACAAAACCTGTGTACTCAGTTCTATTAAGGCATCTTTAACCGATTTCGAAGAACATCGGACACATAGAAACTGGCATATTCGCGTCACGTCAGTGAAACGCATACTCCCATCGGGAGAAAAAATGTAAATCATTAAAAAATTCTAAATTCCATGAAATCCGAATCTCTTTTCCGATTTCGGCCAAACTCGATACCAAATATCCTTGAAAATTACTTCATTTATAAAGTTCGATTTAGGGCGATTGATAAAAATTTGCGGAAACTAGAGAATGAAACAGGCATTTTTCGAAAAATGTTAAAATCCGTAAAATCTGAATGTTTGCATAATTTTTGTCGAAAATCATAATGATTAAATAGGGGTTACGGCTTAGCTCGTGGGCCAAATTTTAATTCGATTGCCCCAAAAGTTCTTATGTCATAGACAATTGAATTTTCAAAGCCCTGAACCCACACACACGTTCGGACACTTTTTCTAAACTACTTTTCCGTACGTTTTAGACAATTTTAAGTATCCTGACATTAAAATTTCAAAAGAATGTCAAGAAAACAAAGCTTCTCCATGAGGAAGCAAGAAGGTAGTAATCTTCCTTATTGCAGGAGTATACAACCACTCACATTTTTTATTACTTTCTTTTTCACAGCGAGATGTCATCGACAACGTTATTGCTGCTGCACGTTGCCCAGCTAGCATCTTATGCCTTTACTCTCTACTACTCGTTCGCCCTGTTGAAATTACCGCATTTCAAAGGACCGGGACAAACCAGTGACTTCGATCCCGGCCAATTCAAGTACTTGACTATCTGGGATGTGGTGAGAGCCTTTATTACGTCCCAAGAAAGACACATTAACAAAAAAATGAGTGAGTCTGCTAGTACTCGAGATATTGATGTGTAAACATCTTGTGGCGAGAAAATGCGGAACGAAAGTGTGTTGAGGATTTGTGCACAAGGCGGATTTTATTCAAAAAAATAATTCCAATTGAATTCAATTGTAATGCGTTTGCAAATTTTTTATTCATTTAAAATTGCTGTACTTGAGACGATCGGCTTATGATAACTGAAATACGATACATATACACTCGATTCTAAAGAATCGAGAAATCTTTGAAAAACGGCATCAATTACAGTTCTAGATTGTGTTGCAGCTACGTTTCTATTACTATTTAACTTTAGCTGAAACGTATCTTTTAAAAACGTTATCAAAGGGTCGGCTTCCGGAGTATTAAAATTAACATTAAAATCACCACTCAGAATCATGGGCATTAGGTAATAGTCCTTGTTCGAAAGTGCTGCACCACCCACACTGAACGGCAGTAGTACAAAACGAATAAAATCAATTATACTCTGAACTGATTGATTTGGTGAGATGTAGACAACGACTGGAAGAATCGTTTATCCATTTGTAAGACGGCATTCAGCTGCACAAATATGGCCAGTATCTCGTACTGCTACTCCTATTCCTGTTATTTGGCGATAGTTAATGTCCATGTTTGGTGTGACAACGTGCGAACTGTTCTGATTTTATAAATCGCTATCCCAGCGGAACGTCTCTCCTGTCGTTTAAATTTAACGCAGCAGTCAAAGTTTGGAATGTCAACGTCTTCTTCTTCGCCAAGCCACGTTTCAGAGAGCATGAGCACAGTGCAGTTTTGAGGTACTTCTTCATGAAGATCGTTAGAATGTGCTCGTAAACTCTGGCAATTGAAATTGTAGAATGATATTTTATCTTTGATGAAATTCACTATTATTTCTTGACCCGTACGTAATGGATTTAAATTGAGGCGCTCAAATTCTATTCGTAGAGCAGCCGTTGAATTGAGTATTTTTGTAGTTTTTAGTAATTTGAGTAGTGTAGAGTAATTTGAGTAGTTTTGGCCATCCAATTTCATTAGCACTCATTGTAAGAAAGAATGTTGGCTTACCAAATTGTCGAATCATCGCGAACAGGTCTTTCTTACGTGAAGCCCAGTAATACGCTGAGTTGGGGATATGGCGTAAAAATGCGAGATTCTCTTCAATACATCCGTGTACGTATTCTTCTGATTCTATCTGTGCTCTTGTCACAGTATTATTTTTGCCAATGAACTTAAAAGACATTTGAAGTGAATCACGAGTGCGGATTCGCATAATTTTCATGGCCATATATAGCAAATGAGTAGGATATACGCCTCGACGATCAGCCCTGCGTAACTCGCTTGTTGCCATCATGAATAGAGTCACTCGAAGTTCTTCTTTGAAAGTTCTGAATTGGCCGAGATAGATGGACGGAAACGATAACTCTTCACAATGTTCATCAAAGAGAGTGCATTTTGGTATGGTGTTTTCTCCGGGAGCAATACGAAGATACTTTTCTTCATTCCAAAGCAAGGACTGCTGTTGAGCTGTTAAACTTTCTTCGATGCGGATCTCTTCGCTCACCTCATCATGGCTCGGTTGGTCTGCGGCTGCTGTTTGCTGTTCGTCAGTTGAAAAAAACGCGATATTAACTGTGATATTATAAAATGTGTACAGTTCTTGTTGCATTAAATACTCAAGCCAAATTTTGACGACACGCTTCTTTATATATCCGATAAGATAGTTGGTTTTGTGAATTTTTTTTCGTGTTATATGGACATTAATAGCATAATCATCATCAAGTTCTCGTGGAAGCAATTGAACCATATTATCTACTGATACTGGTACGTTTATAACTTGTCCAAGGATTGCGTACTGACCATTGCTATGTCGAAGCCTTCTGATCGTCATGAAGGGTACACTTCATGAGATCAAGCGCTCCGTGATTATATCAAGCTCTGGTAAGTGAGCCGGCTTTGGTGGATAAGTAAAACCGTTCGATTTCGATAACGTTGGTATTTTCTTCTTATGTAGTGAGACGTAACAAGTACCACAGACGAGCGCAGTTTCGAAATTCATGTCAGGAAAATCAGCTGCAAGAATATCCTTTGAACACGGTGGCGGCGCTCTTAGGTCCATTTCAGTCCATAACCGATCGCATACGCTGCATATTGCACCGAAGTTGTTATGGAGGAATTTTTTTTCTGAATTCAGCGTTGGCCTTGGCATGCTTTGTATATTCAAAATAATTAACTGCTTGTTGTTCTTCTTCTTCATCACATGCAGCATCCTGTGCTTCACCTATATCCGATGTTGCTTCTCTTTCCATAGGGTTGCCGTCTGCTGCTGTTGAAGTCGATGGGCCCACATGAAATGCCGATGTCGCTGGTCTTAAAGTTGCATGATCAACGATACTTCTGATGTTATCCAATATACTCCTTGATGGTGCAGAATTAAGAATTGAATTGGCAACACGTGCTCTAAAATCTCGCGTACGTTGAGTGTCAGTGCGAGCGATATTTCGCTGCTCCACTCGTCCTGCTGCCAACTTCTCTTCACGTTTTCGTTTCCTGTACATTCTCATGTATTCTGCTGAATTTTTGCCCATTTCTGAAATTAGGAAATTATTCACTTAGAAAATTATAACGACATCATTATGATTATTTTCAATTTTATTTGATTGCAAATTAAATAATATATAATTAAATTTTTTTTTTCATTTTTTCACAATTTTTATTTATATATGAAGCCAAGATGTAATTTTTTGAATTATTTCAATCAAATTATTTTTCAATTTGTTAATATCATTATTCCCATTGTAAAATAATTAACCTTGAGAAATCTTTAATTTATTTGGAAAAGTTCATTTTTTTGTATAAAGATAGTCAATAATCAGTTAAAATTTTTATTTTTCAGTTCCAAAAATCAGTTAAAAATATTAAATTTCAGTTTTTTGTAATGAATTTGTATATCATTAATAAACTTTCAATGAATCTGTTTGAAATTGTTATCTTTCATAGAAGTGGTTTACAACACAAAAACGCCATACTAAGCGTACAGCTAAACAATGTTTTTTAAACAATTACATTTTTCAGTTAAATAAATTGATTTTAATGAGAAAGTTTTTTAATTAATAATTTAAAAATTAATTGAAAATAATTATTTTTAGTTTTTTATTTGAGAGATATTTTTCATGAAAACGGTTCACAACCTCAAAATATTTTAATAGTATAACTAATCGACGTGGTATATATTTTTAATAAAAATATTTTCAGTTTACTTACTGGCAGTATGTTATTTCACTTCAAAGAATTAAATTCACTATATAAACTTATATTTGAATATGTATGCGATATATATTATATATGTAATATATATATATCAAATAATCTTATATAATTATTCACACATTCTCAATACGTTTAACGACGCTAAAACTAACAGCTGATTCTCAGTCCGCTAGGGGAAGCAGTGGCCGAAACGTGGCTAGGCTTTGTACACGTCACAAATCTACTATGTGGGTCACTAATTTCTCTGGCGATCTATTCTACCGACGCCTAATCGCATTCTAATTCTATGCCATACCGCGAGCGCTTAAGTAGCTGCGCACTAGGGTATTGTGCATGGATAGATAGGGCACTTCCCCTTACATACGAGGTCTGCTAAAAAAGTATCGCGAATTTTGAATTTCCGCGGGCTACGTATATTCGATTTTCGATTTTTTGTGGCGTTAGGTTGGTACTCATGTCCCTCACTTATGCTGACAAAGTCGGCCATTTTGAATGTTTAGTTAATTGTTGACAGCTATTTTGGTTGGACGTGTTTTGGCTTGTCTTCGATTTTTGCCTATTCCAAAAAATGGATCAAAGAATCTGTATCAAATTTTGTGTGAAAAAGAAAGTTAAGTGCGTGGACGCATTCCGAATGTTGACTGTGGCATATGGTGAAGCTACCTTGGACCAAAGCAACGTTTATCGGTGGTACAAAATGTTCTCAGAGGGCCGAGAAGATGCGAACAACGAAAAGCGTGCCGGACGCCCGAGCACATCAACAACAGACGAAAACATTGATGAAGTGAAGAAAATAATATTGGCCAATCGTCGAATCACCGTTAAAGAAGTTGCTGAGGACCTAAACATATCGATTGGCTCGTGCTATTCGATTTTTACCAATGATTTGGGCATGAGACGGGTCGCCGCGAAATTCGTGCCAAAATTGCTCAACGCCCCTGCTTACACATGGTTGCTTGTGCGCGAATTTTTGGCCAAAAAAAACACTCTAATGATGCCGCAGCCACCGTATTCCCCAGACCTGGCCTCCTGTGACTTTTTCCTGTTCCCAAAACTGAAGAGGCCCATGAAAGGACGACGCTACGCCACGATTGAAGCCATAAAGACGGCATCGAAGGAGGAGCTGAACAAGATCACAAAAAATTATTTTTTTAAGTGCTTCGAGGATTGGGAAAAACGTTAGCATAAATGTATTATATCCGAGGGGAATTACTTTGAAGGGGACAAAATAGATATTAATGAATAAATAAATACTTTTTGAAAAAACACTAAATTCGCGATACTTTTTGAACAGACCTCGTACTTCCGTTTCATTTGCTCCAATTTAGACCCATGCCGCCGCTAAAGATGTTTACACATAAAAAAAAAAAGAACGTTGTAAACAAAGAGTGAGGGACCGTACTACACCAATTTTTTCACAGTAGCTGAAGTGCACGAGAGCGTTTGATGTGCTTTTCATGCAGGAAGGGAATGCCTCGAAAGGGAATCCATAAGTAGAGTGAGAGCTCGTCATTATGTAATTTACAGCAGCTTTAAAATGTTCGCAATTACTCACTTTTGCCTTTAGTCAGTGCAGTATGCTATAAATTATAGTCTACACTATATTATAGTCTATACTTAATGTGTATATTATACATACTAAAACCCTTCTGTGCTTTACGAACCTAGCTCAACGTGGCTGCTCTTCTCGTTTCCGTCTGCGCACCGTCGGGTCGATGTGCTGTGATACTTCTTTTAAAGTTGCGCAACACACGCACATGCACAACACCCGAGTGAGACAGAGGCAAAGAAGAAGGGGGAGATTGCGTAATGACGATAACAAACGCGTAACCACGAAACACGGTCGCCTCACTACTACCTATCGTACAGCTTGAGAGTAGATCAGTACGTATTTAATCGAACGAGAATGGGAGGGGCTTTGCCGCTGAGTGTAGTGTACAGCTGAGCTAGCTTCGTCATCATCATCATAATGATCATCATCGTGTATCGAGTATCGTTTTATCGTGTATCGAGTATCGACGTTTCGGTCGGTTTCCTACACTTCTTAATCAAGAGGTTTGCATTTAAGCTGTGTAATTAATACTCAAAGATTCGAGTCTGAGATATGTAATTTAGGGAAGGCGTAGGAAATACGGTCATCCAAGCTGCATGAATATAACGAGAAAGATTTTACGTAATTAGAAAGATTTTCTAAAAGTATTATAGAATACTCGAAGCATACGGTAAAGAGAAAAATCTTGAAGCGTTGAATAAAAATGGACTTAGTGGTTGGTAGAAAGGTTAATGCTGACGTCTCGTTATTGCTTGCCATTTTGATAAGTCAGACTTTTTTTAAGTGATCTTCGGCCAGTAATTAACATACCATTGTTCATTAGACTTACAAACTAACTTTCCGTAATTGTGAAATTAATGCATCAACTATAATGTCATTAATTATCATTAAGTCTACTCTCTCAAGTGAAGGTCTCCCACATTTTCTCAAGGAATAGGTTTATTAACCCTTTATAAATCACAAGAATATCCTCACTCCTCGGCTCTACCATAAGAACGCGTTATACCTCCACTCTGCTGTTCATAGTCTCATTTCGGGATGGTTTCGGGCGGTGTGATTCATAAAGGATTAATAGTACGGAGTCTACCGTTTCGTTAGCCGTGCTGTTAACGAATTTATATAATCTTGAATGCAAAGCTGAAGTCGTATAGAAAATACTGATAAAAAAATACTACCGTATTTTAAAATCATGTTCAATACTCGAGTTAGACATCAGTAATCATCATTGTTTATAATTTCGATGAGGTGGACAATGACGAGGTGCCAGTAATTAACGAAGCATTATTACTGTCCTCCTTGAGCCTCATCAATTATAATTTTGTTTATATTTTTACCTATTTGCACTCCAAAGCAAAATAAACAATTTTTTATTATTAAGCAATATTTCTAAGCAAACCTTCTTTTATAGTCATATTATAATCATACATATTTTAATATCTACTTAGATGACACAGGTCAATGACTTCCTGAAATTTTTCTTTATCCATTAATTCAAATGATTAATTAATAGTCATCAATTAATTAATAATTGATAACTAGCTATTACAATTAAGAAAGATAGATTTTTCAATCACACTGCATATTATGTCATTGTGACTAGCATTTTCTTACGCAGCTCTCGCCTTTCCCTCTTACCGGATTATATGCTATTGCTAACCAAACGCAGAGAGTGACATAAACAATGAGCATCGAAAGCTGCTTTATAATAGCCGAGTATACAAGGACAATTTTAGCGACGCGTGGGCTAGAGACCCTTGATCGCTGTCGGAGATTTAACTCTATAGCGACAACTCTATACATCGACGTCCCGGGATTTTCATCTACTGAAAATACTAAGTATCCCTATTCCTCGTCTCCACAGGACAACACACTCGGGAGCGCCTTGACTCTCCGTCAGCCCCACTCCCACCGCCTTCTCTCTCGGTCTATCCGCACGTATGCGCGGAGCAGCGCGCGATCCCTCCCTTCGCGTGCCAGTAGTTAAGTTGCAGGCGCTAGAGACAGTCGGGTACAGATAAACGCGCGAAACAAGCCCTCGACATTTGCTGTGAAGCTGGAAGAGCACAAACACTCGCGGATAGCGTCGAAACATCACTGAGACACTTCTTCGAAATTAAAAACCAGATCGCGAGATTTCGTATAAAATAGAAGCAAACAAAGAGCAATTATTATCGTTTCGAGGTCAAGACACTAGGATTATTCTTTCGTTGTGTCTGGCTCGTACCTCGATCTTCCCTCACAACGGAGTTAAAAATAACGGTGGCTTGTTAGTCAGACGGCAAATAAATAACTAAATTCACGCCAAGGGCACATACGTAGCACGCGTACGCGAGTAACCGTGCGCTCTCCGTCTAACTTACGCGAGAAGCATCTTTCGCTTCGGTTATCATCGCTGATAAGCGCTATAGAACGATAACGTTATACCCGTGTGCACGCCCGGATTCCGTGACGACGCGTCTCTCGGTGCCGGCCAACTGTCAGCATCAGACATCGGAAAGCAGACCGAGCATATTGCCACGGCTCATTACGCCGAAACCTGTGGTTCTATGACACATTCAATCATTTTACCTTCGTATTCAGCAGATATATTTGTTGTTCCCTATAAATTTGTAATTGCTTATAAACAAATTTTTTCGGCTGGACAGGGCATACGCGTATTATTGTTATTATTCTACAAAGGAGTTTCGATTAAAAAGCACTTAGACACTAGTTGCAGAAGGCGAGAGATAAAAGACGGCTCCTCAGCGTTGAAACATACACGCTTGTGCTCCTTGCATCGTACGACACGGTAAAAAGTGCATTTTTGTTTTTCATTTGTGAACCAAATAGTGCTTTTGTTATAAATGTTTGGAGATGGTACTTTGATATTAAGTATTTTTTTACCGTGGTGGAAAAACATTGCTTCCTGTCCGCGTTGCTACTAAGACTGAGTGATTCCTTGTTTCTAGGATACCTTACATTAAACAGATGCGAATCGACGAATCGTGAAAAATTATTTATGAAAATTTATTTTTCTTAGAAAAGAAAATTATTTTAATACTTTAAATACTTAGATCAATTTGTATCCGAATATACAGTTAAGCTTTATTTCAAACAGCAGCAATTTTTTGACATTCTCAAATTCGTCTTGTAAGCAGAAAATTCAAGTTACGATAATTATCGTTATAGTGGCGCGTCGTTAGCGATAAATAATTCGACCAATTAGGACTCAGCTCGACCTGCAATGCCGCGAATTTCTGTCTCTCTTTCTTTTCTCCTGTTGCCTTGCTGCAGCTGAGCTTCCGCTCCACGCGCTCCTTTCAATACATCGCTAAAATTCAACGTTATTAAACGGAAATAAAGTTGGAGCTAGTACATTTTTTCATTTAATTTACCTCACGATGCTTTCCGGTGACCAGTTTTCGTCCTGTCCTCAGGATAGTCACTGTCAGTGTATGTTAGACTCGGAAGTGGCCGCTCAATGTATACACTTATGAGTTTCATAGAGAAAGTCTTGAGCTGATCGTGCGTTGATTTAACGATCGTAGACTTTGATACACTTACGACTCTCGCTAGAATTATGTTTCAATCCGTCATAATGATTAAATGCTGCGTTTAAGCGTCTTCGTCCACGAGTATCACTCTGATATTACAAACAATTTACACAAATTCCAGAAGTGACGAAAGTTACGGAAGACATTGATTAAAATGCGGGAAGGACTGCTACTCGTTATTCACGCGACGTCGTTCGTTACGTTCGCATTCGCCGTTTACTATGATTTCTACTACACAATCGTGCCAGACACTGTCACGAAGATGCATAGCGCCTACGGCGGCAAGTTTAAGTTCCTCACGTTTTGGGACACGGTTCGTATATATATATGTATGTATGTATGTATGTATGTATGTATGTATGTATGTATGTATGTGCGTGTGTGTGTTGTTTATTAATATCAAACGAGACATTTGATCGAAAAGTTACCACGAGCGATAATTTTACACGTAAATAAAAAGATATACTGACGGTATATTTTTTCAATAAATTAATTAATTTATTATAATAATACTTTCTGCAATAGATTTATTGCAGAAAGAGTATAAAAATCATATTCTTATTCGTTAACAAATTTTTTTTAACAAAGTATGCATTCTATTAATCTGGTGGATAATTCGCTCTTAGATCGTCTAGTTTTTGAGTTTTATTTATAACCTTTCAACCGTTTTTTTCGCTGAGTTCTTGATATGTTGCATACTTTACAAGAAAGGGCTCTATGTTTTGCTGATGGTATTTTATAAATATATTCATTGATTGCTATCGAAATTCTTAATGGCCGAGAAACTCATAATTCAATTGATTCGAAACAGTGGGAGAAAAATGTATGGTAAATAATGAACATTGAAAACTTGCAGGGACCGTCCATCCATCAATTCTCCCCTGGTAATTAAACTTTGACCCATTTTCACGCTAGCGATTACCCACAGAGATTATTATAGACAACTTTGTGAATACAACCGACCAGAGAGTGGGCTAAGTTTGGTGCTGAGCCGACAAACCCTTTGCACATAACAAGATGATTCGGAACATGTTTGACGGACCGAAGCATGTTCCGAGCAGCATCATTTTATGGGTCAACTTCCTGGTTATTAAAGAAAATATCTTGATTCTCTCTCGCGGTGTTACATTAATCGTGTGTTATCCGCACTTTACGTAATAGTGAAAAGCCTCTCGGTTCTCAGTAGAATGTTTGTTGGTGTACGGAGAATATTATACTATGGCTTCGTACGCGCGTAAAAATCGCACTATCGTTGAATACGCCGCGTTATATCGTTGTCAAGTTGTATTAGATCCAAGAACACGATTTGTCCAGTAAATTGCAATCTAAATTCACCATTACGTTTGTTTCTTACACTAAGACGAGCACATATTTCGCCTTTTGTATAATCACTTCCTTTCTCTCAGTACCTTGACCGAGTAGACAAAACGCTTCGCAGTGTCGAGTGCTAATTATCCTAATTTTCATGACACAATATTTAACTACAAATCATGCACGTTCTTCACATGTAACTAGAGACAGACACCTCTTGCACAAAGTAATAGAGTGAAATATCGATCATGTATATGAAATCAAGTAAAATTCACCAATATATTATTGGTTGCTCTTATTACTCAAGAAATGTATTCATAAATATTAATCAAAGACATGCTCTTCATACGTTACTAGAGACACAAGCACGTTACAAAAAGAGAGTGAAATATCGATAACAAATATAGCACAAATTTTAGTTCATCAATTTCATGTTCGAGACTTTTATTTCCCCACAATTTTCCTTATAAGTATACTGCCCGCTATTTATATTGGAGTACCACTAGAGTCAATGTCCATTCGATCTCACTTGATCGTTTATATGCCAGACATACATCGCACCTGCCACTGTGCTTTATAAATGGTGCTTCAATTTATGGATCCGCTGTCTTTTGTATTGGCAGCTAATACGAGTTAGCAGCCGGATGCGAAATGGTCTGTTTCGTTCTGGAAATACGATGCTACTCGTATATAATAGCAGTGGTGCAACAAACTAGCTGTAAAATCTCATGTATGGAGTGGATTTCCTGACGAGATAATTTAAGGACAGCATCCAAGTAGATCAATTAACCAAACCAGTTTTAACACGTGGATATTTTATTTTCAGATAATACAAGCAATATTTTTCCTACTCTGCACCGTTAATGATTTGTACGGCAGCAATAAGGTCGCCCCCAAAAAGGCGCCTCTTATTCGCAAGATCAAAGACTATTTCCATGCGACATATGGCTTTCCTCTCGCAATGGTGAGTACATTCAATTGCGTTTTCTCTCCAGTCGCGAATCCTAATTTCAACTATCAACGACGTTTCAATGAGGAAACAATTACTTGTTTCAGTTCGTGGGCATCACGTTCTGGGCGCTGATGTTTGTTGACCGAGAGCTCGTACTTCCGAAATCTCTCGATCCCTACTTCCCCTGGTGGCTCAATCATTTAATGCACACATTGATCATGGTGTCCACCATGTTAGAGATGATTATCGCACCGCGAAAGTATCCCAAGAAAACGCACGGTTTCACGGGACTTATTACGTTGATGCTTGTATATCTAGTCTGGTGAGGACAAGTTATTATAATCTTTAACTCTCCTGTGGTGATCTGTAGACAATACTTGTTATTTTATTCCGATATAAATTACTCTTATATAACTGATACGAGTGCCGGTCAAGACAATATTAAAAATTCATAATAAAGATTTTTCTTAACGTTTTTTTTTAACGTGTAATGGTTAATAATAAATCACTTTTTCTTGCGTAAAACAGTGTTATAACCCTCCCATTATTATTAGTGTTATAATATAGTGTTATAACCCTCGCATAATAATTTCTTATTTTTTTCATATCCCTTATCACATTGGCAGTAAAATATCGATATATTTTATTGAAAGCAAAAAAAGGTATTTCACGAAAATTCATTAAAAAGGAGCAGGAAAAAAGTAATGGCTGATTACTTTTTTCATTAATTGTAAATACTTTTTAAAATACAATATTCAGTAATTTTGCTGCCGCTCAGATGAGCCATTTTAAAAGAATTAACATAAAATAAATGATGAAACAAACAAATAAATAGAGTGAGTTGAAAAGTAATAAGAGGGTTGAAATTCGGGCATAAAAATTGCATTGTATAAAGAAGAGTCTAAGGATCGTATTTGGCCGCAAACACCAAAGAAGGGTTAAAAATGCAACATGTAGATATAAAAGGCACCGTTGGAAATATATACTTCATTGCAATTTTTTTTTCAGGGTACACGTAATCTACATGAAGAGCGGAATCTGGGTGTACCCGGTGATGGAAGTTCTGTCGCTACCTCTGAGAATTATTTTTTTCCTAGCACTATTCGTATTCAGCAGTCTCCTGTATTTCGCGGGCGAGGCGCTCGATCATCTACTCTGGGGTAACGAACAATCTAAGCAACAAAAAAAGCATTCAAAATCCAAGTAGCCTCGCAAGTCGTCACCGGTCGGTGACATCATAATGTGCTCTGCCCTCACCGGTGGTGGTGAATACAATTTTTCTGCTGCTGATTCTCCCACACCTAATATCTTGCAATATGCATGTTTCTTTTTACCAAATGTATTTGGTGCTGTTGTCTAGCGATTCCGCACAGTCCCTCAAACACATTGTTCATCTACTATCATTTTCTACTGTCATGTACTACTCGGGAATGACGCTATCCGAAAAATAGATTAACATTTTTTTCCCTTAATAATCGTATCAACGTACTCTCTATGACTAAAGTTAAACTATATATTTGCACGGGATGTAGGCAAAAGATACCTAGCTGACAATAACGACCCAGGTTTGAAAACATAGAGGTGGATTACACGAGAAAGCACAAGCAAGAGAACCCGAAGTTACCGCTGAATCAGTCTCGCTATCGAACTCAATAGCGAAACTTAAAAAACGAAAGTCTTTCTCCGAAGAGGATAGTTATGAAATACTTACGTACCGGTTTAAAAAACCGGTTTCGACTGAACGAAGAGGCTTGTTCCGTCGTCTGTATCCAAACAGTTGAAGAAAAAATGAGAAATTCCAGAAGCCTCTCCAGCAGCGGGAGCATTAATTAATTTTGTAAATTACATTCGTACTGATAAACTACTTAATACATATTTTGTACATACAACAGGGACATTACGAGTCATCTTGATCTTTCGCAGCTTACCTATTAACCTCGATTGTTACGATAAAGTGCCAGAGTGATTCAACCGTACGAGGGTCCACATCATGCAATTACGTTAATTCATGATTGTGCATTTGGTTGCTCATTTTCAGTACACCCTCGAACGTTTCTCATCATAGAATCACGAACATTCTATGGTCATACTCTGTACGCTATGATGCTTATCAGAATAATTGTAAAAAATGTTGCCGAGAAGTGTCTACTGTATTTGTTATAGATATGTTCATATTAGAGTATCTTTCTTATCTCTCGCCTTTGTAAGTGTGACGTACATGTGGCACACCGCCCTGTGCTGCTTCTCTATTTACGTTTCTCCAACACTGCTTCGTGCATACTCACTCGTTTCCTTTCGATTCCTTCGTCCGGCCAAAGTTGTTAAACGTCCTGATCTGAATGTACGTCGTTATATATGTAGATGAAATCGTCTGAAGTTTTGCAAATAAATTGTTTTCATACATTGTAACTACATCTATTTTCCGATGCTCGCATGCTGTGGAAGGTATTATTCTCTATCGTTTTCGTAGTCTATTTCTAATTTTGTATTCGTTTATGGTCGTGCGTCTCCAGCCTCCTGTCTCAGCGGCCTTGCATCACCTTCTATAAAATATTCGTCTGCATAAAACTTACTTCTCGTTTGCAGGTACTGCCAAAATACCTTCAAGTAAGGCGAGCAAGGAGAAAAAATACAGATGAAGCGATTCGTTCGAAGATGTTTTTTCGAGTGATCGTGTCTTATTCATTTATACAATGAAGACCGCGTAACGCTGATGAGATTTTTATCGTGCGCCCTGATAAGTTTAAACTCATCGAAGAATTTCATCATTAAGCATCCATTGTCGGCATAAAAAAATTAGTCTAATTAGTGAATCACGTTGATAATTAAGTACACGATTAGGCTTAGTGGCGTATCTCCACTAGCACAGGACTCCGATTGGGGGGGGGGGGGTGTCATCGAAATATATGACTCCTGGTAAACAACTTTAGCAGGTGGTTGTTTATTTTTATTCGGGCATTGAATTAACACCCAATGACACGCTGGATCGGTCTAGATAAGAGAAATGTTTATCGGATGCTCGATTTTGATTATTTACCTCGAGGTTATCGACAATCTACCAAGATTAATTTTTCGGGATAGTATGCTGCGCCATTCAAATTTCAGCCAAAAATATCCAAAATGGTAATAGTTATTCTACTTTTTAGTATTGATTGTCGCATTTTTTCAGTTGTACTATGTACCAGTAATTTTTCTTTTAACACGAATCAATTTTGTGTAAAAAATGTCATATAGCATCAGCACCTATGAGCACTAGTTTTGAAAGTACGAATTGTTAAATACACGATTTGTGAGATTTACGAAATGCGTATCCTGGAATCGATTGGTCATAAAAACAATTCTTTGAGAAAGTATGGTGATCAATGGTGGAAAATAATGCGAAAGCGCCGAAACTACCATACGCTGCTAGTAATGATATAATTAAAAGTTTTACATAATTTGTATGATAAAAAAAATTAAAGAATCGAAAAGCTCTTAAATCTCGTTGCTGTAATATGTTATGTTTTAACGAAAATATATTGAAGCGATATTATATTTTAACGAATATATATTATAACAACAGTATATTATTATAATTTTTAGATCATTTGCTTAATTGATTTTCAAATGTCAGGCCTTTTATCCTAAAAACTATACAAAATCTTAAATTAAAAAATGTAATGTTCTATAAATTTGAAAGTCTTCATTGATTTTTATCTAATTTGACATCTAACATTCCTTAACATCCTTCTATACACGCACAAAGTTTTAACTCGATTTCTAAAACATCTCGAAATTTGTAGCAGTGATAAAATTGAAAATGATAAATCCCATAAAATCCGAACCCATCTACCTATCTTGTCCAAACTCAATATCGAGCACCACTGATTGCACCTTAATAAAAAAATTAGGTTAAGCTGATCAAAGTTTACGGAAATTAGAATAATCCCACGTGTTTTTCGACAATTCAAAATCCCATAAAATCTGAACCTCTACAGATTCGGTTTAAATTCAATACTATCCGTCCTGAAACATAACTTTGTTTGTATTATAGAAAAACTACTTTGCCATACTACCTAGGTATCTTAAAATTTGCGATAACTAGAGCGTTCACGCATTTTTTGAAAAACTAAAATGCCATCAAATCTGAACCGCTGGTTGGATTGTATTTGTAGCAATTCATCCAGCGTGACGGTGGGAGGGGGGTAGTGCCATAAATGATGGACACGGAGAAGAATCAATGATAGGGTAAGGGAGGCGAAGTCAATAACAGGGACAGGGAGAGTGGTTAATGACAGAGCTGAAACAAAAGATAACAGAAGGAAAACCAATTACGATCGGAAGTTGAAACAAAGTTCAGTTGAGGCAAAAACAAAAGACAACTGCAATGTAAATAAAAGGCGATCAGACGGACCAAAATGCGATCGCAAGGAGAGGTAATAAAAAAGGATTTGGTGGGGAATCAAAAAGTGATCGGAGAGACCGAAAACAGATTGGGCGAAAACAAACGACGTACGGGAGTGAAAATAAATAGCAGAAGACGAACAGTAATAAAACAGATAACAACCGGGAAGGGGGCCTGGCGCGCACAGGCGCGAAGCTGCTATCATTGACCTCCTGTCATTATTGACTACCCTGTACAGAACAATAATAAGAACAGGAGGAGGGGTCATTGATATGAGTGCGAGGGCGCGCAGCACCCGTGCCGTATGAGACCCTAGTGTATACTAAACCGTACAATAGCTATTAACATTTTTCGATACTTTTGACTAAATATGAATCGCGTGCTCAGCTTATTATCCCGAAAAATCGATCGTGACAAATTTCCGATAACTTCAAATAAATAAATAAATAAATAAATAAAATATTCACCTAACATTTTTTGTCGAGATTCGTCCGGCATCTTATTGGATGTTAATGTTGATCTTAATGTTGATGCCTAAATATAAATTGACAACCCTCTGCTATCGTTTTATCTGTTTCTAGATATTTCGGTGGACCCCTCCTCCTTTAAAGTGTTAATAAAATACAGGAAGTGCATAATATGAGACAATGTGGAAGTAGCAAAGTTTTTTTACTCAATTTCCAATGGAGTATTGTTAAATGGCGTCCAGGATTATTAGCTAGAGCTTCATAGAACGAAGAAGAGCAAACAGAGAGAACAGGGAGTATTATTGCCTTAGTTTCTACAAAAATGTGTTCACAATAAATAAATGTAATGATTTTTTTTTACTTTATAGCATACTCCACTTCTTTTCCGTGGTAGTGTGATTTCTCATTCGTCCTAGTAATCATTAAGATATATATCGTTAGTCTTGACATTTTTTCCTTTGCTTAATTTTATACTTGAATGTCAGAATTTGTTGAGATTATCGAAAGGAAAGAGGGGCGATAGGGTTAATGAGAAACATAACTTTAGGTATAAGTACACTTTATTAGTCTTATGAACACAAAGGATTTCTTATTGCACACGTCATTTGGGCAATGGTCACCGACCAACTAACAAAAAATAATCGGTAACGCAAGTAGTGCGCTCCGGCGCCTTAATACTAAGTTTAGCTCACGCATGCGCAGTGAGCTTATCGACGTACGATGACTTTTACTTCTCAACAGAGTTACATTATTACACATTATAGCTAGCGCCGCTTGTGGCAAGTGTGTCAACCAAGGCATCCAGCGAAAAGTAACAGTTATCGGTATTGCAGGATGTAAGGATTTCAGTGGCAGGCCATGGTACATGTGGGCCCTGGTCGCCCTGATCGATCCTCCAATCAGAGCTGCCAGAAAGCGACCGCAGCAGCACGACGCACACAAGCGCACGCCCGTATACGTGTGACCGCCCGAGCTCGTGGAGCATCGGACAATAGAAGGAGACAGATATATGACTGTCTGTCTCTTTCGCTCTCGCTCGGCTCGGGCTGCTCGCGCTGCTACTACTGCTAGTGCTCGGGCTGTCGCGCGATACATTTAACTCTGACTGAGACGAGCGCGTAACGTATGTTAATTTGCGGTCGATGATAATTCGAATCCACGCAGTGACAAATTTTTTTTTCAGTAATTATTGCATTTTACGATTAATTAATTATTGTTATTTTATATTTTACATAATTTTGCTATTTCTTGTTTTATTACGTATGTGATACGGGCCATGTTATACCTCATAAAAACCGTATCAGTACTATTGCTGCAAAGAATGGACTATAAAATGTAATGGTTGCTTAAAAAATTTGACACAACGAGAACTCGAACTGTCATCGGCCGCGGATGAGAGATATAACGCGCACGCTTCACTGATTATCGTTGTTAAGCTGCATTAGCAAATTAAGATACCCAAATTTGATTTAAAGCTTCTGAAAACTAAAAATATGACAGTTAATCCAACTAACCGCGTTAACGATTGTTGGAAGAATTACCAAAAGAACGCAATCCATTCTTAGCCAACGTGTACGTTATTTTCTTCTTTAGTATATATATTTTTTTACAATATATGTGCAGAATGTACATAGAAGCGAAGTTTGCCGAAGTAATGCAGTTGACTTCGTTGTAATGCAGTCCAATACTTGACTGAATTATTATCTTAAATGACCCAACGATAATTGATCGTTCGTTTTAAGTTGTGCTGTTTGCATTTATTTGAAAAGGATAACGGTGTGTTTACAACGTGAGCTTAATTCTTCGCGAGGCGACCGCGTGATGGCGCGCATGTAATTCGCGGGTCCCTGGGTCTCTCCCCTCTCACGTAGCTCTAGCCGCCTGCGGTTACGAGCGACAGTTCTCGCTCGACGCTCGACGAGAGCACATGTATTCAAACAAATACAAATAAAATACGAAACCAAGTGTAACAATAAATACCGACTCTCTATATATATGCTTTCAGTAGAAAACCATAAACAAACAAGTCTCCGAAGATATCATAATCACATAAAATAAAAATAGAACAATAAAAAGTGAAAATACGTGCCAAGCATTCAGCCAAACGAGGGCTGCGCGAAACATGGTCCTTCGAGCCGGATAACAAGCAAGTTCGTGAAAAGAAAAATATATATCGGGTGACGAGTGCATGTGATATCGAAACGCATCTAGCACGTGCACCGAGATTATCAAGACCGCAAACACTTGCGCCAGACGATAAATTCCACCATCATCGCTAAGCATACTTAGTGCGCAGTGTCGAGCAACTCGAGGCGTTCGACAGGCGGATCACGGCGTCACAAACGGTGGCGGCTCTGCACAAGGCGGCGTCATATGTCGGCCATCGTGCTTGTCATCAGCGACGCATCTACACGAGGCGACGTCGTATGTCAGCCATTGTTTTGTAATAGGAAGCACGGCAGCGACGCGAGGCGACGTCCAGTGTCGCACATTATTCTCAACGAGCAGCGACAGGGCTGGCGGACAGCTGAGAATCAACAGAAATTTGGGTAAGTCTCCGACGTCCATTCCTTACCCATTGTATAATTCCCGTCGAATTCAGTATTGCAAGAGGTAAAAAGAAAATTATAATTATGGATCGCACGCCCACCGTCGTGGCGCAACTTAAAGCTCACAAGACGAAGCGAACACGCGCTAAGGCAGCATGCACGCGTGCCAATGCGTTCGTCGATGATCTAGGGCGGGGGTCTCCAAACTACAGCCCGAGGGCCACATTCGGCCCGCGGACAGATTTTGGACTATTTCACTTTTTACCACCGGCAACAATGATAATATGGTTTTGGCCCTCCGAACTTACTGGAGTAATCAGTATGGCCCTAAGGCTGGAAAGTTTGGAGACCCCTGATCTAGGGGATCGCGTAGTATCGTTGGTTGAGTTAAAACAAAGGCCAATAAAATTCCGCGAATGTTGGCAGCAATTCGAGGATGCGGAAGACGACATCGATCTTATCGAAGATACGGAAGAAGAAATAGCAGGAAACGAAGAAGAGCGTGTTGCATTCGCGGATAAATACTTTATAGTTGACGCGAAAATCGAAGAAATTATAATTGCGCGTATGAGGGCTAACGATGTAGAGCGCGCTATCGGTGGCAGTGTAAATGACGCAGTGGGGCCCAACCCATTTCAGGGTCGCTCGCTAGCCAGTGGCGACAGTGGTGCTCAACCCCTAAACGGAAACTTGCGACTGCCGCGCATCGCACTGCCGACATTTTCGGGTTCATATGAAGATTGGCGCCCGTTTCACGACATATTCAAATCGATGATACACGACAACAATGTATTACCAGCGATTCAGAAGCTGCATTATCTAAAGGCGTCACTCAAAGGTGAAGCGGTTGACGTGATTAGCTCTCTTGCAATCACCGCCGAAAATTACGACGAGGCGTGGAAACTTCTCACAGAAAGATACGATAATCAACGAATAATCGTCCAGAAACACGTAAAGGCTCTCTTTGAGCAACCCATGTTACATAAAGAAAATCACGTCGAGCTTCGGCAGTTGTTAGACACGGTTCTTAAGCATTTGCGCGCATTGCAAGTTCTCAATCGCCCCACAAATAATTGGGATGACTTAATCATACATCTTATAACGAGCAGGCTGGCACCACTAACAAATAAGGAATGGGAAACTAGCCTCAAGGACGCTACCATACCGACATTAAAGCAATTAACCGATTTCCTCGCGCATCGATGTCGCGCGCTCGAGGCTGTAGACAGAAAACCACAAACACAAACGTCCTCGACCAGTAACGAGAAGGCGCATTCGAGAAAATTAACGGTGGCAAGTGCAATCACGAACAAACCAGCGTGCAGCTTTTGTAAAGGCGATCATCCCATTTATCACTGCTCAAGGTTTCTTGAGCTTTCAATCGAACGTCGATTTCAGGAAATGAAGGCAGCTAAGCTTTGCATAAACTGCCTCAAGACTACCGAACATCGAGCAAAACAGTGCACCGCGGGATCGTGTAAGGTCTGCCACAAGAGACACAATACGCTACTGCATATGGAACTCGCTCCGCAGTCAACCACACCTGTTTCTCTTCCCGCAAACTCAGCAGCTTCTTCGTTGTCGACACCATCGGCAGTTGCAACGCACACCTCTATGGCAACGGGGCATCAGGTACTGTTATCAACAGCTATCGTACAAGTGCGAGATGTTAAGGGCAGCTTATGTTCATGCAGCTCTCTTGGATTGTGGCGCACAGTCCAACTTCATAACAGCTGATTTTGCGAATAGGTTGGGGCTGCCCCAGCTCCCCACCTCTGTGCCGATAACTGGTGTTGGAGATTCCAGAACTGAAACGCATCGCAGAATGAAAGTGACTCTGCAATCGCGCTTTAACGCATTCAAGGAGGAGCTCGACTGTCTGATCCTACGTAAAATAACGCAGGACATTCCTGTGGTATCCCTCGAACGGTCCGAGATCCGCATTCCTGTGGGAATCAAGCTAGCAGACCCGGACTTCCTTCAATCTGCACGAATCGACATGCTCATCGGCGTAGTTACATTCTGGAAACTAATGTGCGTGGGCCAGATTAAGGCCACCGAGACACAACCATGTTGGCAAAAAACGCATCTCGGATGGATAGCAGCGGGAGGAATTGTCACCAGACAGCATAGCAACACGCCTACTATCTGTAATGCGAGCATAAGGAACGACCTACAGGAGGCAGTGACGCGATTTTGGGAAATCGAGCATGGCGCGCGGAGGAGCAGTCTATCCCTTGATGAGCGTAAATGCGAACAATACTACAACGAAACTGTAAAAAGAAACGCGCAAGGGCGGTTCATCGTGAAGCTGCCGGTAACAGAAAAAATATCCAGTCTCGGTCAATCAAAGGAAGCGGCTATACGAAGGTTCAAAAACCTTGAGAAACGGCTCAGTCGCGAACCGAACGTCAAGAGAGACTACACGAAATTTATAAAGGAGTATGAGTCGCTTGGCCATCTGAGAGAGTTACGAAGCGGCAGTGACGCACCAGGTCCTCATTACTACATGCCACATCATTGCGTGATAAAGGAAGAAAATAGGACGACCAAGCTAAGGGTCGTCTTCGATGCTTCATGCAAAACCAGCACCAATATTTCGCTCAACGACGCCCTTATGGTCGGACCGACATTACAGCAGGATATAGTTTCAATCGTCGCAAGATTCCGCACGCACAGGTACGTTCTAGTCGCTGACGTGGCAAAGATGTATCGCCAAGTGCTTGTGGATGAGTCGCAAGTACCGTTACAGCGAATTGTATGGCGAGGTAATCCAGAAGATCCAATCAAGGAATTCGATTTGTTGACCGTCACTTACGGCACAGCACCAGCCTCGTTTCTGGCAATTAAATCGCTTAGGACCTTGGCTGAACTCGAGGTTAAGGACTTTCCCGTTGCATCGCTGGTTACGTTACGAGATTTTTACGTCCACGACATGCTCACCGGAGCTCATTCCAAGGAATACGCGCTGCAGATTCGCGACGAGGTAAAAGGGCTTCTAGCGAAAGGTGGATTTGAACTGCGAAAATGGGCTTCAAATGCGCCGGACCTGCTCGAAACGATGCCTTCAGATACCACCATTAATGCGGTCCTATCATTGGACAAAGAAGGGATGTTCAAAACCCTCGGAATACAATGGAATCCAGTTAAAGACGTATTCCAATACAGCATAGCTCCTGATGCCCGTCAACCTACGCGTACCACGAAGAGGACAATCTTGTCTTGCATCGCGCAGATTTTTGATCCTCTTGGGCTCCTCGGTCCAATCATCATCTCAGCAAAAATTCTGATCCAGAAGTTGTGGAGCCTGCAACTTGGCTGAGACGAGGCCGTTACAACTGAGCTCTACACAGAATGGCACTCGTACAAGTCACAGTTCAAGCTGCTGAAACAGTTAAAAATACCCCGAATAGTGGTACAAGGTGAAGGAATCAAACGCATTGAATTGCACGGGTTTTGCGACGCAAGTCAAAGTGCATATGGTGCTTATCTATATATACGCTCCACAGATCACCACGGAAAACATCATTTAAGTTTGTTGTGCTCAAAATCACGGGTAGCCCCGCTTAAGGCGGTCTCGCTGCCGCGACTGGAATTGTGTGGCGCTTAGCTTTTAGCGCAAATGATCGACAAGGTGACCCACATACTGGACCTAAAGATAGAATATACATGCTGCTGGACCGACGCCACAATCGTCTTGGATTGGATCAAATCTCCAAGTAGAAAATTTAACACGTTCGTCGCAAACAGAGTGGGGGAGATTCAGGAGCTTACGTGCATAGATTGTTGGAGACATGTCAACACTGACGATAATCCCGCTGACTCTCTATCTCGAGGCACGAATGCCGAAGCATTTCTTCAAGCTCAATTGTGGTGGTATGGCCCACCTTGGCTATGTAACGACGAGAAGTTTTGGCCGTGTGACAAACGCTCAGTGGGTAACCTAGACGAACTACCTGAGCAACGAAAGATTGCCATCGTCACAGCGGCGTCACGGGAGGATGAAGACATTGTGCAACGATTCTCTTCCTACATACGGCTTGTAAGAGTAATTGCCTGGTGTCTACGCTTCAGACGCAACGCTCGCGCGAATCAAGAAAACAGAACTCAGGGAGCGATTTCCGCTCGAGAATTTGAAGATGCTCGAAAGATGATAGTAAGGAACGTTCAACAAGCCACGTTTACGAGAGAAATCGAAGCCATTGAAAGGCATGAAGCAATTTCCCGTAGCAGCCTGCTCCTCAGTTTAAATCCCTTTTTGGACCACGAGGGCCTCTTGAGAGTCGGCGGGAGATTGAAGAACGCGGACGTTCCTTATGATGCGAAACACCCATTGCTGTTACCAGCTCATCACTCTCTTACTCGCCTCATTGTTAAGTACGAGCACAGTAAATGTCTTCATGCTGGTCCACAAGCCACGCTATCTGCCGTGCGATCTCGGTATTGGCCCCTCGGGGCAAGGCGAATGGTGCGCAGCATCGTACACCAATGTATAATCTGCTTCAAGGCGAATCCTTCCCCGGCGCGGCACATCATGGGCGACTTGCCTCAACCGCGTGTAACGCCATCGCGTCCGTTCAGCAACGTAGGGCTTGACTACTGTGGCCCAATATATATTCGAGAAGGGAAACGCCGGAATGCGAAAAAGACGAAGGCATGGATCGCAATATTTTTTTGTCTTGCCACGAAGGCTATTCACATCGAGATGGTGTCCGATTTATCGGCTGAAGGGTTCCTCAACGCGCTGAAGAGATTCATAGGCCGTCGGTGCAAACCATCTGACATCTATTCTGATAATGGGACCAATTTTGTAGGAGCCAACCGTGAGCTCGAAGAGCTGCGAAATTTGTTCAATCAAGAACAGGTAAGAAGCAAAATCGTTAACGATACGTCCGCCGATGCCATCAAGTGGCACTTCATTCCTCCGAGAGCTCCGCATTTCGGCGGGCTCTGGGAGGCGGCTGTTCGATCAATGAAGCATCATTTTAATCGAACCGCGTCTGACCAGTCACTCACGTTTGAAGAAGCCGCTACTTTACTAATCGAAATCGAAGCAATACTGAATTCGCGCCCCTTAACTCCCATGTCTCCCGATCCCGAAGATTTTTCCTGTCTCACTCCTGGACACTTCTTAATCGGAGACTCACTTATATCGTACCCCGAGCCAAGTCTCCAACATTTGCCAGTCAACCGACTGTCCCGCTGGCAAAGAATTGAACAAATTCGCCAACATTTCTGGCGTCGCTGGTCTAACGACTATCTACACAATCTGCAGCAGCGCACAAAATGGAAGAGAGAAGATGGTCCGCCGCTCCAAGTCGGGCAGTTGGTCGTAGTCCGAGAAAACGATCAGCTTCCCCGATCGTGGCTTCTCGGTCGCATCGTCGAAACCCATCCTGGCTCTGACGGGGTTGTCAGGGCGGCCAGCTTCCAAACAGCGAAAGGAATCTTCAAGAGACCTGCTATAAAACTCTGTATTCTTCCAATCGAAACTCAACCTTAAATGACTTCGTCAGCTTTATTGGGTTCTCTGTGACCCTCTTTTGTTGTGCAATTTACCACATGTTACTTTACCTTTTATAATAAATGATTTATATTTTGTTTGATGGGCTCACCCATCAAGGCGCGCGGTATGTTTATAACGTGAGCTTAATTCTTCGCGAGACGACCGCGTGATGGCGCGCATGTAATTCGCGGGTCCCTGGGCCTCTCCCCTCTCACGTAGCTATAGCCGCCTGCGGTTACGAGCGACAGTTCTCGCTCGACGCTCGACGAGAGCACATGTATTCAAACAAATACAAATAAAATACGAAACCAAGTGTAACAATAAATACCGACTCTCTACATATATGCTTTCAGTAGAAAACCATAAACAAACAAGTCTCCGAAGATATCATAATCACATAAAATAAAAATAGAAAAATAAAAAGTGAAAATACGTGCCAAGCATTTAGCCAAACGAGGGCTGCGCGAAACACGGTGAGTCTATATACATTTATCTCTTTTCTCTTAAAAAGTATATTAATAAGCCATTCATAAACATTGAGAATACTTTAAATTTCCTTTTGTTTTCAATAAGTTATCAAAAAAGGTTTATCGAGTTTTATGGAATTTTTACTTGACATGTGTCGCTGCAAGATTGTCTTCCACATATCGTCGAAATTAAATTTAGAAATGATCTTTGCAGTAAAATTGACAGGTAACGCAAATTGCTGTTCTTATTCATTCTTCATCAAAGCCACCAGTACAGTTCTCGTTATGTATGATAGTCACAATATTGAAAAAGGAGATCTATTTTCATATTTGACAGTTCAATCCATGGTATTAACTTTACTACAATCTTTCACGTTTATATTGATCAATTTTACACGTTGCGAATATTTATTGTCTCAGGATCTGCGTATCAAATGAAACATTTAAATTATGTTTTGTTTCACAGATGTGTAAAGTTTTATCAATAAAAACAGAATTTTCTTCTTTCAGGATCATGAACGACATGTTTATTTTTAACCACATAAAATCCTGTTTTATTACTATTTCGCTGAAACAAATTGCAAAATAGTAAAACAATGATCTGAAATATATTGAAAATAAAAGATTAATTTATCCTTTAGGAGCTTCCCTGACAAAAAGAAAAGTAATTACGATAAACAAAAGTGTACGAAGTATATTTTTTCAAAAAATAGTTTTAGAGTCAAATTTCATAAGCCAAAAATCATAAGCTGTTAGGCGTTCTAAAGATAAAACTCAAGCAGGAATATTTCTATTTCAAAAACAAAGTATAATAGAAAAATGTTGCTATCATATCAGTCAAATTTTCCTTCAGGCACCCAGCCACTTTGTAAGCCATTTTTAGAAAAAATACACAGAACAAACATTAAACGTATACCCAAGGAATACCTAGGAAACACTTAATTGTCAAAATTATATTATTTGAAGTCAAAATGATGTCATTTAGACTGCGATGTATTCCTTGGGTATATGCACTGTTGACATAAAGTGTATGGAAATCTATTTAAACAATTAATTCTCCTTGCAGAAGTTGAGTTTTCGTGATTAAGCTGTGCATACTAAAAGTAAGAAAATTCCATAAACATTAAGTTCTACAAAGAATATCGTTACTTGGAAGGAATATATATTAAAAGAGCTTATAGAATATACAATAGGTACTCTAATTTAGAAAATGCAAATGTTTCTCGGTGTACATTGCATTACAGTCTGTGGCATAAAAGCATGGGCAATATTGATGAGAAATGACAAACAGATTATTATAACATATTTGCACGCCAGTATCTCAATTTAAATATAAATGTATAGAATAACTATTCCGGCTAGTACTTTTTTATGACATTTAGAGATTAGTATTTTTCAGGACTTTGTATATCCACGCACAATAATACTGTTGAAATATATACTTAAAGAATTGTTTCACTTCTAAACCATTTTTTCATGGTTCACACAAGTATTATAAATTATATAATACGTCTTATAAATATTAAAAATATTTCAAGAAAAATGCAAAAAACTGTTCCTAACAAGAAATATCATATTTTAAAATGCAATAATGTGATGAAAAAACTACATGGAACAATTTGTTATATAGCACTTTTTAATTGAACATTTCTCAAGCGTTTTTTTTAAATAGCTTATTTTGAAATAAATATTTTCCCTCATAAAAGTGAACATTATATGAAATAAAATCAGCAATATTCTTAAAAAAATGATAATTTATAAATGTGATGTTTAATAAATCTTTTTCGACAACTGCTTTGTAAGTAAGAGGAAGAATTCTCTATGTTTATAAACAATTATTAAGATATTTTTAGCGAATAAAATGTATATCGCCATCGTTATTGTTATCCTTTTAAAACGTTAATACGGACACTACGAATACAACAACATACAAATGAACGATAATTGTTGCATCGCCTAGGATATTAAATATTCTATCGATTATTGGACCGCATCACGGAATAAACTCTATTACTTCGACAAACTTCGCTTCAATGGAGAGATGCATGCGACATAATGCACATAAAAAGTATTATGTTTGTTGTTGATGCTGATATGTTGGAAATGCGCGTTTGTAACGTTCATGTAGTGGTGAGTAAGCATTTTATCAAGACGATACATCGAATATATAATATTATCTGCATGAACAATAGAAGTTGAAGAGTTGATTAAAAGAAGAGGATCTGTTCGCACTGTCGCTTAGCACAACTTACAAGAATCAACGTAGAAATGTGTCATTCATTACTTTTGTATAGATAATTCTTATTATCACCCAATCCGCAATTTGTGCCATTGGTGTTTCTTCAAGAAACAAGAGGGAGTAACAATGGAAATTATTTCAATTGAAGTGCCCAAGAAGACCAACAATTGTAGTCATCGCTCCGTGTGGATATTTCATAAGAAGACGGATAACTACGCAAAAATGAAGACTGCAACAACCTGCACGCAGATTATATGAAATGTAGTTTGCACATACAGTTCATAATGTAAGACAGCGAGGCTAACATCAAGATACATTACAGGTGCATACATATTGTACGTGAGGATATACACTATTTTTGGTGCGCTTTAATTTATTGTAGCACTTTTGTCAAGCAAAACAGCTGCATAATCTTATTGGATGTATGTGACAAGAAAAGAAATAGCATAAGAAAGAACCATGAAGAATTATGCATATATATCCTACGATAAACTTGCACAAAAATCGGATGCAACGTTATACAAACATCCAAGGAAACAACTTCGGAAAAACATGGAACAACCTTAGGACTACGTGATTGCTATGAAAAGAAGCACGACGTTTCATTCAAGAAATAAGGGACACCCTATTATTGTCATCTATAGACACTTGAATATAACTAAATCGAGCAACGTGAAGTGTATAGATTTTGCAACGTTTAGTGACATACATTTATGCTAAAAAGATATTGGCTAAAAAGATATTCAATTTTTTCATAAATCAAATGTTTACATATAAAACGAAATATTTGAAATCGCAATCTTCAACTTTTCTCTTAGTTGCAATGCATATCATGCGAAAATGTTTTCAATAAGAATGTGCAATAAACGCTAATTTTTGTAGGAGAAGAATCTCCTATTTCATAATGTGCAGTCTTATGAGGAGAAAGCGTAATTATAAAAACACTAAGCAATACAAACTTAGTTTTAAAAAATGCTATTTGAGAATTGTTAATTTTTTTCATATATGAAAACGTTCACAAATATGATATTTCTTGCTGGAAACAGCATTTGATTACATGTATCAAAAAATATTTAAAGCAAAAAAGAATAATTGGCGAAGCACACACATACACCTAAAAACTAAGTATGACGTCCGAGTTGGACCAGTGTGTACATGATTTTTGCGACCGACGTTTCGTGAAGATTTCTTTTTACTTTACTTTTTCAGGTTGATCCTAATTCAGATAAAGTGAATTGACATATTCACAAAACGCATCGGATCATAAATCAATAACATGACTTCAACCCACATGTCTAGCTTAGTGATGCTGTTTGAGAAATCCGTCCGATGGTGTTGTTTGACAGATCTTGAACCTGTGAATATATTGGAAAGATATGAGACTTCACTCACAACAGGGTGGAAATAAAACCAGACTCGTAGATGGAATTTGGAGAAAGTGGTTTATTCTACCTTCCACTTCTTACAAGAAAAATGTCAAATTTTAGAAAATATTTGTATTAAAATAGATTTAGAAAAAATACAAAATTGATATAAAAAATAAATACACCAAAAAACTGAGAATTACAATTATAACCAAAAATGCCTGAATTGAATTTAATGTCGGAACTGAGAACCAGCACACAATTAGTATAATTGTATAACACAATTAGTATAATTGTGTGCTGTGAGTATTGAGAGTGGTGCACGTACAGCAGTCAGTGCTGCGTAGCACACCACGCTAAGAGAAAAATGAGTGCGTAGAATGTGGAAATTATTCACTGCAAGCTCTCAGCAGTTTTGTCGAAGAGAAGTTGCAGTGAATAGATGAGAGCACTTGCAATTGAATTGCTTGAGTGCTGTGAAAGGATGTGAGAACAGCTATCTACGCTGCAGAGCACTGAAGTGTGAGCTTGAGGATGCACAAATGATTAGACTGAATTCACAACACTTTCCCAGCAAGTTTAATTGGGGGAAAGTGCAGTGAATTGGTAAAACACACACAATTATATTAATCGAGCATGCTAATAATTGAGTGAAAACGTGGTGCAGCCCGCGCTGCAGAGCACGCCACAGTGTGAGACCTTTATGAGGATGTACCGATGTGTAGTTCACTCCTCACCGTCATTGAATTACGTTGAATTGTAACGGTGTACTCTTACCTGAGTTTTGAGTCCTGGTGAGCATGATGAGCGCGTCCTGAGCGAAAAGCCAACGAGAAAAGTCGAAGATGATGGAGCGCTGTTCCTCGATGTCGTCGCAAAAAGTCACTGAATTTTCAATATGGCTGCGGAATATGAATTTAACGTTGAGCGCTGAAGTCAGTTGAGCGAGATAGCCGGTGAGCGAAACCGAAGTCAAGCGAGAGAGACATCCTCTCGCTCGACGCGGCGTGCCAACGAGGCACATCCTCGGCTTCGCGAAGCCCTGCCTCGGCTATCTTCGGCTCAACCGAACGACGTGTGCTTGAGCACAGCAACAGGTCGACGCACGGCGAATATCGATCGCCGTGCGCCAGCTGATTATCCAACAGATGCAATTTATTTACCGCAAAGAAACCACAAATTCACCGCGAAAGTGTTTGATACAAACATAACAAATTTTCTGGAAACCAAAAATAAAAAACTATTTATTTTGCACGGATTATTAAGCATAATGAATAAATGCATAGTGATACGTGTTAAATAAATTGCATTTCATCTCCGTTGTCTTCAGTCAATTTTATTTATGTAAAGTGTTTCGCTAATCTGGTGCTTAATTTCCTGTTATTACTTAAAGTATCATGTTAGATATAGTACGTGAAGTATGAACGCTTTATTCAATGTTAGTAATGAGAACTCTATTGTGCTCTTGTATAACTTTCCCGTTTCTATGACCTAACGTAAGAAAATATTAAATAATTGTTTGTTTCATTTATTGATACTTGAATATATTCCAGTTCAATGTATATATACATTACAATTTCCAGCGAACATCAAATAAGAGTAATAGCATCAATGTCATACTTTCCTATTCGATAATGTGATGTTACATATACGTTATAATCACAACGTTATACGTGATACTTATATACGTTATATTTACACTGTTAAGTAGGAAATTAAAAGATTGGTGTTCTATTACTGTTAGTTAGTCTTTGTTGGGTTGTACTTAGTCGTTTTTTAGTCGTATTTGCTTCATTATAATTAACAATTATTAATATTTTCTTGATGATGGAAGAAACCACCACCTTCTCGCGGTTTCCGTCCAGCAACAACATGTACGTCGTACATTTATGCGATATTATAATAACAAACACATGTATATAATTAAAAAGAACATAGCGTTGCTTTCATTTAATTCGTGTTAATAAATTATTAAGTATATTGCCAGACATATATATATACTAAAGAAGAAAATAACGTACACGTTGGCCAAGAGTGGATTGCGTTCTTTTGGTAATTCTTGCAACAATCGTTAACGTGGTTGGTTGGATTAACTGTTATATTTTTAGTTTTCAGAAGCTTTAAATCAAATTTGGGTATCTTAATTTGCTAATGCAGCTTAACAACGATAATCAGTGAAGCGTGCGCGTTATATCTCTCATCCGCGGCCGATGACAGTTCGAGTTCTCGTTGTGTCAAATTTTTTAAGCAACCATTACATTTTATAGTCCATTCTTTGCAGCAATAGTACTGATACGGTTTTTATGAGGTATAACATGGCCCGTATCACATACGTAATAAAACAAGAAATAGCAAAATTATGTAAAATATAAAATAACAATAATTAATTAATCGTAAAATGCAATAATAACTGAAAAAAAAATTTGTCACTGCGTGGATTCGAATTATCATCGACCGCAAATTAACATACGTTACGCGCTCGTCTCAGTCAGAGTTAAATGTATCGCGCGACAGCCCGAGCACTAGCAGCAGTAGCAGCGCGAGCAGCCCGAGCCGAGCGAGAGCGAAAGAGACAGACAGTCATATATCTGTCTCCTTCTATTGTCCGATGCTCCACGAGCTCGGGCGGTCACACGTACACGGGCGTGCGCTTGTGTGCGTCGTGCTGCTGCGGCCGCTTTCTGGCAGCTCTGCCTCCAACTCCTAAGTATCGTTGGTTCTGCGCCGAGTCGTATCCCACCGATCCATGTGGCCGGGTACAGTAAATAAACTTTCAATCGAGAAACCAACATAGATTCTACAGCAACATTGAGTCAGAATAAAAAAATGTCTTGTCTCGGGGCCCGCTTTACGCTTATGCCTTCACGCCCGCTTATCCGCTTATACCGACAACCGTGAATCGCGAATCTACCGTCAGGAGCTGGAACTAACAATTAGATAGCATAGACTGCAATATGGGCGCGAACACGATTTTGACATATCCGTTCGTACTTTTCGGATTATCGCTTGGATTTGCAATGAAACAAGTTAGAATTTTTTTGTTTAAGTGCAGTGCAGTGGTAAGCTTTGCGGTCTGGTCCAGTGAAGTGTAGCAGATATGCGTGAAAATTGTAGTTAAATGAATTAATGAGTTCGCGAGAAAAGTGTCATGGCTAACGACAGCTGCCACGAATTTTCGATAATTTATTGTGTCTATGCAAAAAAAATTGCATGGAGAGACGGACCAGACCGCAAATCATACTAAACGAAAGAATTCATTTTTAATGTTTTTTTATATAATACTATTGTATTTTCGGTGAAATCCGAAAACTACGAAATCGTAGTTTGCTATTTGGCCACTTGGCGCTTCGTATGCCCTCGCTCGATGACTCTTAAGATTGATGAGAGCGTTTTCGTAATTTTATCAAAGGTCATATGACTTTCGTGTGATGAAAAGGGTTGGAAATTAACAGAATAGTGCTTCGTTATCAGGATTATTTTATGCAGAATAGGACATAAACACTTCAAGCAAACTGAAGTTTATTACAGTCGACATACTAGACTTGTGCCGTTCAGGCGTACGAAAAGGAAACAGTACAGCGGCCTCTCTAGCGAGGAAGAACATAAACATAAAAACTAAACCTAGCTAGGCAAACTCACTAGAACGAGCAGTCACGCATAAAACGCAGGCGCACTGAGTTTTAAAGAACACAAAGACATTTTAATATATTGCCTATTTATCAGAAATACATAATAATGCGAAGCATAATATGAAGGAAAGGGCGATGAGCGAAATCAAGACAATAAGACAAGACATTATTTGGCAAAACTCCGGTTCTACAGAACTCATATCGACATGATGTGAGTTCTGTATATAACAAATATCTACATAACAAAAGTTCACCGATAATTAATTCGACACACAATAATTGATCTACAGCAGTAACCGTTATCACAACGAAATGTTGCACAGTAAAATGTGGACACAATAAAACTCTGTACATCATCATTTTGACATGCCCTAACTAGGGTACGGCTAGGGGTTTGACACGTCAAAGAGCTACACGACACGCCTGCAAACCACCCTAGTTCGACGTAGTCCTAGTTCTAAACTAGTCATATTTGTGCGTTGACGAGTCATTGAGAATATGTATATGGGCTGTTAGTCTTGAGGTAAGAGGTAGCTAAGGGAATGCTGGCGTAGCTTTTTAACCACCTCTCGTCGGTAAAAATATATTGTTTGAGAATCCTGATGTTCTGATGTGTGTGAGCTGCAAAATATTGAAAAAGGAATGAGTTCTCACTCGTGACAGGGGAAAATAACCAGACGAACGATGTTGGAAGAGCAGCAGCGTCGAGCCATCGCACAGTGACATTAGTGACCGTGTGCCAGCTGTTTTCTGAATATATATCGTAGTCTACACTGCGCGTCTTTAATAGATGCTGCCGATATGCTTTACGACCGATGTCCAGTCGAATTTTGGATGAAAACGTGCGAAAGTCGAAAATAATCGTATATCACTGACCCTTCAGAAAAGCAATATTGCCGCTCCAAGAGTCAACAACACCCATGTTGTTGGGTATAAACATTTCAGGAACTCATTTACATGAAAACGGATCGGACGTTGATTCTTTGAAGTTCTCCGAAACATCCAACATCGTCAGAAAGTCGATTACACAAAGGAAAGCCACATAAAGTATAAATTGCGTTTACGTAGTCTGGCCGCTTACGGCGAGGAATTATGGCAACGAGGATACTAGAGACAGACTTTCTGACGGTATTGAAATGTTTAGAGATCCTCAAAGAATCTACGTCGGTCGGGCTTGACGTATTGCATAACAGATGCTGTTGATATTTCGAGCAGCCATGTTGATTTTCTGAAGGGTTAGTAACGTACGAATATTTTCATTTTTTGCACGTTTTCAACCGGAATTCAAACAGACGTGGAAACGTTAATATTCATATTACAGTCCTGTACCATTTGAAGCATATTCATGAATTATCCAATAGCCTATTTTTACCAGTCAAAGTTGTTAAGAAAAGCTGAGTTCAGCGCATTTTTGGAACGAAGTTCCTTATCGCACGGTATACGCTTGGCAGGATGGGGGCTCGACCGAGAAAAAGTGTAACATTTGGACTATAGCAAAACGACACTTTTTTGCTATAGTACGTTAGCACGCTCTCTCTTTCTCTCCACCGCTTGGAGAGGGGCGGGCCGCAGTAGCGTATACGGCTATACTATGCCTCTTGCTCTCTCTCTCTCTCTCTCTCTCTCTCTCTCAGCGCTCGGAGTGAGGACAGGCAGCTGCGTACGGTACTCTGCTATACAAGCCACGCGGCGTGCGCGTTATGCATAGGTATATTACTGCAGTCTGAAAGCCAAGCGTCAGTCCTATTCTTGTGTGCGTATGTAGTTATTGTTATTAATAAATAATGAACAATGAATTGTGAACGTGATTCAGTGATGATAGTTGAGGATAGTGATGATGGAGTCAGGTAAGTACCAGTATTATACTGCAGGCATTATACTCTGTTCTTCAATAATGAGAAATACAACATGTGTTTACAAAGCCGTGCGCGTCCTAACCTATCTTCACTATTCAAAGTTTATCAAGCCGTGCGCGTCATAACCTCTATATGGGGCATTCTTAGTGAAAATGACCTGTTTTTTCCCTCGTATTTTTTTTCCTTTTAGTATGTTGTAGGGCAATATAAAAAAACCCTGTACAGAAATTTTTAGATTTTTTTCGTCATTAGTTTGGTTACAGATAGCAAAATAGTGATTTTTCAAAAATGACGTTTTTTTTCGGTTTTAAATTTTACAGTAAATTCTTGGATAAAAAACAAAATTTTTCCATATCTTTTCATGATGGGCAAGCCCATAGGTAAAGTCCTAAAAAAATAATTAGATCTACGGTAATTATGCTGTTCTGTGGCTTTTCCCAAATTTTAACTTTTTTATTTACCAAAAGCTGTATTTAGTCATAAATGTAAATAAATAGTAGAAAAAAGTTGGAAAAATGTCAATTTAAAGTCAATTTACCAGAAAATTCGAAAAATCGTTGGAAAAAAAAATTTCTATATAGATAGTTTTTCTACTTTTTCATAATATTCTTAAAATTGAAAACAAAACGTATTTGTGTGCAATGAAAATTCAGTGAATTATAGTTAAAAAGCTGAAATTAGGCAATAATCACTAAACTCGATATTTAATTAAATTAATAATCAATACATTAACTATAAATTTTCCACAAACAGGCAACAAAATACACATATACATATACATATTTTATTTCAATAGCGAATCAACAAACGCATTGACTACTCAGATCCAAGCTACAAGATAAAAAAAAAACAAATGCGCAAACATGTAAAGAATATCGTAACAGAACAAAAATACAGGATATAAGAGTACAAAACATCAGTGCACAAAGATCTGATGAATGTCGTGAGAGAGAAAAATTAGAAGAAATTAAAAAAACCTAAAACGCATAAGCAAAGATCTAAAGAATATCGTGACAAAAAAAAACAAAAACAAACTAATTGAAATACAGCTGAAAAATACTGACCATCTTCGACAAAGATCTAATGAAGAAATTAAAAAACCTACAACTGATGCACAACAAACATTACACGATATAACAATAAAGAAACAAAACATTGAATTACAGCAGCAAAATACAGACCATCTTCGAAGGTAACATATCACATTATAAATATTTACTTTACTGCTTATTAATTTTATTTATTAAAGATTATCATCATTATTAGCTGATATATATTTATTAATATTTTTTAAATTATGTTATTTTATTGCTTTATTTTATGTTGGTATTATAGCATCTCGACTACAAGTCGTACTGAATAGATGAAGGAATATCGACGGAAAAGAAAATTAAAAAATCAAAGTATTCAATTAAATACCTTGCTAGCAAAACATCATTCAGATGCGTAAGTAATTTATTTACCTTTCTACTGTATATTCTCTGTGAAATATGATTTATATTTGTTCGATATTTTTTTGTATGGTTATTTTTAGATCTCCCGAGAATTAACAATGAACCAGCAGAATCTACAACAAGATACAATACCACTATCGATGCAGTTTTTTCATTCAATCGCAAACATATGTGTCCTATTTTAGTTATCACAAACCAATCATTACTGCAATTGACTGTACAGATTAAGTTTATATTTAGTTTATATATTTTTGTACAATAATTAGTAATAAAAAGTTTATTCCTAAAAAATATATTAATTACAATTTTATTACCATTCCTTCATTTATTTTATTTTTTCATTTAATTACTCTTCAACGCTGTTAATTTATTTAATTGTGCCTCTTATTTAATACATAATATATAGTGAAAGGAACTTCGTTCCAACCGGGTATCCCACCGACACCTCTTCTTTTTTTTGTATCGAGTGTACAGGCACAATGTTCTCATTGCGACTGTACCTGAAAAAGAGTCGGACGCGACTCGAGCAGCTTCGGCAGCTTTCGGGTTACGAAGCAACCTTGCCTAGCAACCACGCCACAAAGGCAGTCTCGAGTCTCGCCTCGAATTGAAAAGAGCATGCTCGCAGCAGTGCTTATTATAGTCAAGTACTGAACGCGCCATTAACTCTTCGCATAATAAAGAAATATATCGCTATTAAAATAAAAGTTTATTTCTTAACCCGCTCACCCACTCCTGGTCAAACAAAAGTCAGTAAAAAATCTATTCCAGCATTCCTTAAAGAGATAATTTTTTTACATATGCATACCATTGTAAAGTTCTGAGTTCCAGTTACAGCCTTTGATTCAAGACCACATAACAAAACTTTGTGGTAGAAGAATTTTGGAATACGTCTGTGCCGCCTTCTTTCCTGAATTGGCTTGGCGCAAGATAGTGTCAATCAGTATATTCTCTGACTTGCCAATTCGTTAATATGGCTCGTGTAGAACTCGATCTTTATATATAGCGATGGATCTGTGTCGAACTAGAATGATGTACTGATGTGTAGTACATTGTCTGTTAATGTCCTCAAGTTTTACGGCGCGAAATGTTAGATGATAGCTTTCGTGTGTCGAATTAATTATTGGTGGACTTTTGTTGTGTTTAGATTGACGGTGCATTGTTTCGTCCTGTTCCGTTCATACCGTGTAGAATTTGTCGTGATAAATTGGGTGTGTATAGTAAAAATCTGTGTACAACTATTCGTATAGGGATTGGTCTGTGTAGAGCTGGATTCTGTAGGACTAAGGTTAGATGGATCGTTTAGAATGATGCTGCCTATCGTTTCTAAAGGATGTAACTCTACACAGAGCTGAGTTTCCATACGCAATTGCACGTAGCCAACCTCTACACCGCAAGACTGTATACGCAACAAACCTGGCTCAGTGTATAATTTTTGTTGCGTTGTGTTGATGCTGTGCCGAGTTTGGTATGTATACAATTTACGGCGTACAATTGTAAAGTCGGGACTGTGTAGAGTTGCATCGTGTGAAAACGATGTCCTGTCCGGGTTATTTATCGGATAAAAGACAAGAACGGTACCCTGCAGAATTAATAGATGGAGGGCACTGTTCTCGACTTTCATCTGACAGATTCACCGCGGCAGAGAAACTCGGATTACAATCAGTGAAACGCTACGATAAGACCCGTACCTTGACCTCTAGAACCTTGGACTTCAGTAGATATCGCCGGCCTATATATACTCGCTTTCAGCCCAGACCAGGCAGTCTACTACCAAACAGGACTCCAGTACGGACCTCTCGAAGACCGCATATTACAAGGATAAGTTAGCAATATTGTATTAAGAAACCATTTGTATAGTATCAATAAAAGAAGAGACAGTGACTCTATACTACGGTATAGAAATCACTCCTTTTTAAAAAGCTATTCTACGAATTATCCCCGTAACAATCGGGAACATCCCAACAAAATATGTGCCGGCAGGTGCGTCCGAACGCGATATCACCGTGTCGGTACGCTCTATTTCCACGGCATGCTTCTCTATCTGTGAGATTGCCCTCCATGTAATAATTCTGTAGGGTAATATTCTCGTCTTCTATCTGACCGATTAATCACGGCTGAAGAATTTGTGTTCGCAAGACTAGTTCTATCACTCTTGCACCGATACATATTTCATATCATCTTAAGGTATGTGACACAAATTTTGAAATGGTAATCGGTAGAGGAATCTGTAATCCAATCTAATACTTACAGTCGATGGATGTTTGATAACGAAGCGAATTTGGTTCAACGTCGAGTATCTAGTCTGCAGTGGAACCGAATTCCTTTTTTCTGAAACATCAACTGTCTCTGAGTAGATAGGATTACAACTTCAAGACAGCGTGCTAACCCTCGGTCCTTAATAACAACTGTAAAGCAAGTTCTTCTGCTAGTATTGATCTTTTGGTTATAAGAGAAAAACGGTAAACTGCGTCTCACGATTTTACAGTTTACCGTTGTCGTTTATCTAAAACATCAAATGTGACTGAGAAATCGCAATGGGGAAATTGACTGAGAGAGATAGACAAACTATAGCACATCATCTTAAAGGGATGCTGGAGTAGATTTTTTTACTGACTTTGGTTAGCCAAAATAGGCTATTTCGCAGTGTATGGAAATGCTTCACGTTGTATAGTACTGGAATATGAACGTAAACATTTCGACGTTCGGTTGAATTTCGGTGGAAAACGTGCAAAAAATATAAATATTTATATCTTACTGACTATTTAAAAAATCAATATGGCCGCTCGAAATGTCAATAGCATGTGTTTTGTACGATATAAACCTTTCTGAATCACATACGTCAAACCGAACCGGACGTCCATTTTTTTTGCTCCTGTCCGATCTGCTGACGAGCCCTCTATTAGAGCTCGCTGGGCTGCGTGTAATCGTTTGCTCTCTCTGTTACTGCCCGTGCTGTGCCTTTGTCCCGCCTCGCATTGTAGCCATACAACAGCTTAAATGGAGACTCCCTCGTTGTAGCGTTCTTCGACTCGTTCAGGTGCTGCTCCACCCGGTACAGTTTCCGGTCCCACGTACGCCCCTCGCGGTCGCGTAATTTCTGCTGCAATATCGGTATGAGAGTTGCGTTTACCCTTTCTAATTGACAGTTTGCTTGAGAGTGTCACGGAGAGTTCAGCGTGTGTCTGATGCCGTGCTGCTCACACCAACCTTAGAATTGCCTTGATGTGACACTCGTTCCGCGGTCGGTAACTGCGAGCCACGGCGCTCCATGTACGCGTACCATTTCATCCAGTGCCTTCATCACTGTCCTCACCTTCGTGTCGTTTACTGCGTATAATTTTACGAATTTTGTTAAATGGCCTCTCGCCTGGTGTGATCGGGTGCAACTTTCCCGCTAACCGTCCCGACTGCGGTTTTGTCACTACGCAATGCAGACAGGCTCGAATATGGCGTCTTACGTAGCCTCGCATTCTGAGAAAATGGTAGTACCTGTGCAGGCGTTCACACGTTCTATCCACGCCGGGATGTCCTTGTAGGTCGTGATGCCTGATAACAAGCGATTTTCGCATTGCCGTCGGTACTGCATTTAATAGTTTGCTGTTCCATTGCTTGTAGAGCAATCCCTCGTTGAGCTCATATCTGTCTGTCTCACTGGTGTCACTCCGCACTCGGTACTCTGTACTCAGACCTTTGTCCGACTCCTGGAACAAAGACACTTCGTCCTCGTCCGTGGTTATCGTGTAGATTTCGTGTTCTTCGACATTGTTTTCCACGCTATCGTCCTCCACTGGTGCGTAGCTTAGTGCATCCACGTATTGCATATTTTTCGCTTCGCGATGGATGATCTCGAAGCATATTCGCTCAGAAAATCAGTCCAGCGGATTAGCTGAGGGTTTAACGTTCGTTGAGTGCAGACCTGCATTAACGCCTGGCAGTCCGTTACAATTGTGAATTTCACGTTTGCCAACTGTGGCCTAAGCATGGTTATGGCCCACAGTATGGCGAATAATTCTAGTTTTGACGAATGGTAGTTCTTTTTGACATTACTTGTTCGTCGACTTAGTGCGTATACCATTCGCCATTTGCAGGCGTCGTTTTTCTGCAATAAAATTGCCCCGAGTCTCACTGCACTGGCATCCGTGTGTAGCTCGGTCTCTCTTCTGGAGTCGAATGAGTGCAATACCGGTCGTTGGCTGAATGCTTTCTTCACGTTGACAAACGAGCGCTGCGTCTCATCACTCCACTCGTACGCTTTCCCCTTATGTAGCAGTCTGAAGAGGGGAGTTGCTAGGTGTGCGAATTTTGGAATGAAGCGTTGGAAAAACCCCGCCCATCCAAGGAAGCGTCGTACGCCTGTAAGCGTGGTAGGCCTTAGAAATTCGAGGTTTGCTTGCAGTTTCTGTTGTCCTGGCTGTATACCGGCTACCCCGATCCGAAACCCCAAGTAAACGACGTGCTCTTGCATAAATACGCATTTCTCTAAGTTCAACGTGAGATCTGCTGCCTTCAGTGCACCGAGCATCAGTCATATCCGATTTTTCATCTCTGGCCAGTTGCACGCAGGGATCAGAATGTCGTCAAGGTAATATTGTACATTACCATATCATCCTTTAAAAGACCCAGTGTTTTGCTCATCATTTTGCTGAAATATGCGGCACCGTTCATGAAGCCAAAAATCATCTGGGTGAACTCCACTGTTTCATCCAGACTGATGATTGCCGTTTTTCCTCTTGCCTCAGCGGACAAGGGTATCTGCAAATAGTCGTGCGCTAAGTCCAGCACAGTGAAGACTCGCGCATCTCTGAGCTTCGATAGATGATCATCCACATTCGACAGTGGGAAGTGCACCCTTTCAGTTCGCAAATTTAAGCTTCGGCAGTCTGTTACGAGTCGTGACGCCTCGTTCTTTTTCCTCACAAGTACTCGCCACTCACGTGTGATTTTCTTTACGGTCTCTCGTTCGTCCGATGTCGCCCGATATGGCTTTGTGCACACAGGTCGACTTATCTCTTTCTCTGTTATCTCTATGGCCATGATGGTGAATTTTCCGATTTCCCGAGGCTCTGGTGCCACGCATGACCGGAATTCATTTAATATTTCCACGATTTCGCTCGTTTCTTGTAGAGTCATCCATACCCCGACTTGCAGCTGCTCTGAGGTGATTGTCTGCCTGTATTGCTCCTTGTCTAGCAGCTCGAGTGCATGTATGATTCCGTGTGTTACGTATTTTCCCACGTCGATCCTCCGCTTTCCCTCCCCGAGGTTCACAACCAGCAGTGTGTATTCCGGTTCTTCGTCCCGCACCTCGATAAAATTAATCTGCGCTGGTGCCAATTCGAGCGTATTCTCCGTTTTGGTCTTGAGGGTTTTTCCCGGCTCGTCTGCGTCGATTCGACTCAGGTACCGCTCGTCGTACATGGCGAATGTTATCTCTCCTCGACCTTTCGTGGCAGGAGCGACCTTATATCACATCGTGTCCTTGGGAGTCATCTGCCACTATACACAACGGCACTTCTAGGATCAATACAAGATCTATCTCCACGTCAGCGGTCATTACGGCTGAGGACTCGCGTATACTTTCGCTTCCTGTCCATCTCTGCAACTTGGTGACCTTGGGGACTGCCTTGTACCCCTCCTTCCATGCACGTGTCTCGCGTATCATGCACACGCCACTGCCTCCATCTATTGGGTCTGGGAAAAAGTTCGTGGCGTTTTTTTAGTAAAATTCAACTGGTTTTCTTATTTTGTGAAAATGAATTTATTTAAACCAAATATGCTCCATTATTATCGACAATGTTTCGGCATTTTTCGGGTAGAGCCATGATGCCATCGGTGAAGAACTTCTGTGGTTTCTGGTTGAAAAACTGAATCAAGTGGTTTTCACGGGCTTCTTTCGAAAGCAGCTTAATTCCATTGAGAGAGTTCTGCAGATATCGGAATAAGTGATAGGCAGAGGGTGCTATGTCTGGACTATACGGTGAATGCATCAAAACGTCACAACCAAGCTCTCGTAATTTTTGACGGGTCATCAAAGAAGTGTGTGGTCGGACGTTGTCATGATGGAAGACAACGCCTTTTCTATTCATCAATTCGGGCCGTTTTCTTTCAATTGCTTGACATAATCTCTCTAGTTGTCCACAGTGGAGTTAAGAATTAATGGTCTGACCAACTGGAAGTAGCTCATGGTGGACGATTCCCTTCCAGTCCCACCACACACACAGCATCACCTTTTTCGCCGTCAATCCTGGCTTCGCGAACGCCACAAGACGGCTCACCATCCCTTGTCCACGATCTTTGACGCTTCCGATTGTCGTACGTGATTCATTTTTCATCTTATTTCCAATTGATACCATCTATCGGGAAAAACACCACGAACTTTTTAATAGACCCAATATAAACACGTCTATGTCCTTATCGCCTATGCGAGCGCGTTTCACATCCATGTGCAAATTTCAATCATTATCGCACGTTACCACGTTCACTTGCGCGGGCCTTCGAGCGTCGGGCTCGCGGCAATTGCGTTTTATATGCCCCCCTTTGAGACATTTAAAACATTTGCTCTCAACTTTCGGGTCCGGGCACTCCTTCGACAGATGCCCATATTTGTTGTAGTTGAAATACTTCATTAACCCTTCCGTATTGCGTGCCGCAACACTCCTGGTTCCCGTCGTTTCTTCGCTTCTTCGGATCATCCTCTGGTGGATTCACCCACCGGTCGCTCGTCGCGTCGTTTTGGTCCATCCTTCAGCCCTCTCCGATGCCACTCTGCAGCGCGATCGTGCCTGTCGTGTGCCTTCTTGTGCGCTCGCGTGTCTTGCGTCCTCCTTAACTGCGCGGCCTCAAGCAGGTCGATATAAAATTCGTCGGTTGATTCGTGATATTGGGCTACTAGTACCAGCCCGTCTTCTCGGAAACGCAGCCCCTCAAGGACCTCTACATTCGTCTCCTGAATGTTCAAGCCCAATTTAAGGCAAAGGCGCACCTTCGCATGGAAGTACTCCTGTATCGTTTCCCCACTTCCCTGCACGGGTTGCACCATTTTTTTCCACATACTTCCGTGTGATTCCAGCTTGGAAAAAGTCCTGAGGAACGCTTCCTTCAAACGTATCCACGATGTCAGCGCGGGAGCCTCGTAACGGTACCAGTCCTTGGCGAGGCCCCCGAGTTGCATCCTTGCCACTTCCATTACATAGTTCTCCGGTCACCTCTGGATCCTGCCGATCTATTTAATGTTTCGCAGCCAATCCTTTGGTGACAACGACCCCTCGTTCCCCGGGTTGAAGTAATTTTCCCCCTCTTGGTAGTCCTCGTCCCACGCTGCAACGGGGTGGTCCCTTCGACCGCGTCTACGCTATTTACCGATACGTAATTCGAGTGTCTTGAGCTCGACGGCGACGCATCTCGCAGGCGACTTATCTCGCGATTTAAACTCTCGGCAGGATCACGGCTCTGCAATCGATGCTCCGCCTCGCTACTACTGATACTTGCACCCCTCCGACAACGTCTGTCGTTGTTTTTCTGTTCCCTTGTGCCGCCGTCGCGTTCGTCACGCCACCTGTCGCCTATCTCTCGACTTCCTTCACCTCGCGTCACTAAACGCCACCTTTCGTGATAGTCATCCCCTCGCGTTCCGCGGATTTCCGCACCATCTCTGTCTCTGAAGTCCGTTTCCCGCCCAGACCCATCGATCCTTCCCTCGATCACCAATTGGTTCGGCACTTTACTTACGTGTACTCGTATTATAGCGCTCCCGTACTCGTATTTTAGCGCTCCCGTACTCGTGCACAAACCGTCCGTCCTGTCCATTGTCCAATGTCTCACGCGGTATGCTAACCTCACGCGTCCGCCTAATCGTGCCACCGCGCGCACGGGCATCTCTGGTCGTTGGCATAACTTGCGCGGGGCTCACCACCCGTCACGTACTCTGCACTTCGAGTAGACTGGCTACTCACTACCTTGATCAAAAAGTTTTACGACCAGCCACCGTGTGGCGCTGTAAGTCACCCGATTGGATTTGTTTTTGTTTTGTTAGGTTACCATATCTGTCATTGACACTTCTCTCCGAATTCAGCGTCATAGCTTGACATTTATAGAAGGTACGCTGTACTGAGTACCTCTACCTTTGTGCGTGTTTTCGATTTTTTACGAGTTTAAAAATGGCATCAACTGTGAATTAACGAGTTTACATTAAATTTTGTGTGATAAAAGGATTTAACGGTCCGGAGACCTTGAATATATTAGAGAAGTGTTTCGGCAACGATACTCTTTCGAAATCAAACGTTTTTCGGTGGCACGAACGCTTCAGAAGTGACCGTCAGTCGGTCGAGAATGACGAACGGAGTGGCAGTCCGTCGACGTCGAAAACCGATGAGAACATCGATAAAATTAAAGTAATGTTGGTCGAAAACCGCAAATTGACCATCAGAGAGCTAGCAGAGGACTAGAATATCGCTTATGGATTCGCTCAAGACATTTTGGTTAGTGATTTGAGCCTCAGATGTGTCGCTGCAAAACTGGTTTCGAAAGACCTCAATTTCATGCAAAAAAAGGACTGCGTTGAAATGGCGAAAGACATGATTTCTAAGGCCGAATCCGACCCAACATTTATCAAACGCATCATCACTGAAGACGAGACGTGGATTTATGACGAGAGTGAATGGCGTGCACAGAATGAGCCGATACCGAAAAAACTACGTCGTTTTAAGTCAAAAAAGAAAGCGATGCTCATGGTTTTCATGGATTACAACGGTGTTGTGCATCATGAATTCTTGCCAGAAAAATAGACACTCAACAAAGAGTATTATTTGGGTGTTATGAGACGTTTGCGTGAAGCAATTCGCCAAAAAAACCGGATTTCTGGGAAAACAACGCGTGGATTTTGCACCACGATAACGCACCGTCGCGGAATGCGATCTTTATCCATGAGTTTTTGACCAAAAACAACATGAATACTATCCAGCAGCCTTCGAATTAATCTGATCTTGGCTCCCTACGACATTTTCCTGTTCAACCGACTTAAAAAACCGCGATACGGAACGTGTCACAGCACCCGAGAGGATGTCATGAAAAAATCGAAGACGGCTCTGATGGACATACTGAAGACTGGGTACCAGCGGCGTTTCGAGGATTGGATCAAGCGCTGGCGTAAGTGCGTTGCAGTCGATGGGGAGTATTTTGAATGGGACCGTATCGATTTTGATGAATAAATTTGTATTTTTGATTTTATGAATAAAGTCCTAAAACCTTTTGATCATGGTGGGTTCACCCTTCTCCTAGCTTCGAGGCTCGCTGGCTCGCTGCGTGGTTGATGCACGTCCTTGCTGGCTGCCTTGTCGACCACCGTCTCGTCCGTGGTGTTGCTGAGGTTGAGTCTCTCCGTCGCACCACCTACCTCCCGGTCCATCTTTCCGCCGTCAGCTGAACGTTCTGCATCTAACAGGCGGCCTTGAAACCAGGCAAAGTCTTCCTCGTTTCGTATATCTGTGCACTATCATCGCGCACGTCTTTTTCTTGTTACACTCGCGGCGTCTCGCGAACGATAAATGTCCAAAGTACATAAGCGGCGTCTCCCAACCGATAAAACGTCCCCGAAATTTTAAGGCATCACTTCACGAAAACTTCGAAAACGGCGTTTCACACACACTTAATATTGCTGTTCGTGTCGTTTCGCGATTCGACACTATCCTCTACTCGCGGCGTCTCGCGACGACAAATGTTCAACGCTCGAAGCGGCGTCTCGCTTCCTCACACGCGATCGTACGGAAGCAACGTCTCGCTTCCTCACACGCGATCGTACGGAAGCAACGTCTCGCTTCCTCACACGCGATCGTACGGAAGCAACGTCTCGCGAAAGATAAATATCCAAAGTTCGAAAGCGGCGTCTCGCTTTCTCACACACGATCGTTCGGAAGCGGCGTCTCCCTCTCCTTTTTCGGGCACACGCGTTGTTACCCGCTATCTCACCTCGCACACGCATCTCACTTTCCTTCTTCCGGAAGTTCTTCACCCCTGTACGTGTTCGCTTTGTCTCGTGGCACTTGTTGCTCGACCGGAAGCCTTTCCCGATTTACAGTTACGCTTTGTCTCGCGACTGTATTCTCTTTTGCCATTTTCCCCGTACTATCATATTTTTCATTCTACACTTGGCCCAGACCATCCCACTTTTGAATATGTTAAAGACTACTTTGTTACGCATATGGCTTAGAAAATGACTCGAATCCAACTAGCGTTCGTTATCAACTCTGTCCTTGTGCAAAATACACATCACAAGGGAACCCGTCATAATAAAGAACCTAAGGTTTTCGAATCACCAGGTTAAATTTTTTGGTGAAGCCTTTCCAAGGCTGTATTACGTCGTCAGATGGTAATACGCGTAACAATAGTTCTGTAGCCCAACGGTGTCTCTATCGATGGCGCAGTCTTCTTTCGATTGTCAGAGTTAGGATCAATATGAGAAGCGAGTCGAACGGCGTGCGTATGAATATACTTATCTAAATGTTGATCAAAGGTCTCGTTTCCTTGGAGTTCTATTACAGCAAACAGACGATGTCTTCACAGAGCGAGTAACGAACCTTGATGATTACGATGCGAAGCAGGCGAAGAATCAGAGCTTTCTAGGAATCAGGAAGATGTCTTCGGGCTTTACGCAAAGGAGAGGATCACGATTTATAAGCGAATGGTGATATTTATTCACGTCGATAAGCACTTGCTATCGGATACAAATAACAGTTTCTCGGAATAAACGCTTAGTAGAACATTGTAGCACATGCACCGCGTTATTAGTTAGAGTCTCTGTTATTCCGTTATTAATACGTAGCAATTACAGCAACAGTTAATTGCAGCAGAGAGAACCTCCGCACTCTATCGCATCACAATGACTTCTGTCGATCATTCGTCGCCTCGCGATGCATATCGCTGCAGCATGCAGGGGGAGAGAGGCGGGGGTGGCATCTCACGAGACAATGGCTAAATCTCGGTCCTTTCTCCACGAGGCGGTGTCTCACCGCAAGCCGATAATTCGCAGCGTATGCAGACCGGATACAGCGAGAGATATTATATGTCCTATGATATAAATCTGTGGCAGAGGAGCGCGACACCAGAGCACCGGCAGACAAAACATCCCGAGGCGCGCTCGCTGAAGAAAATCTTATCCTATGATATTATTCTACGAATATGAAAGCAAAGTCTTCTCGTTTAAACGTAAGGCTTAACATCCCCCACGTTAGAGTGAACTTCGGCAATAGTGAAGCTAGATACCGAAGGTCGTACATCTTTTGGTTTTGGTCTGGTGTTCTTTGGAATTTCTGAGAAATCGGATTTCTCTTTTTTCTCTTCCGCCATGGAATCGAATTGTTTTCTAAGTTATTTCAACTCTATTTGGGCTTTACTTTCATATTTTTCGAGTTTCTTATTGGCTCCAGGACAACAACACTTGAATAGTCCCTTTCCAATGAAGCCGAGGATAGGCATTAATGTTCCGAAGCGCCATAAAACTAAAGTTTTATGGCGCTTCGGTACACTTATAACTTCTATTAATGGTAAACCTATTTTTATGAATCCGTCGAATAATCCATTCATGGTGTTCTAAAAATTATCGTGCTTCAGCACAATTCTAGCTATCTTCAGATCTTTACTGATGCTATCCAAGTCCTGACGAATATCTCTGAGATACGTGACGTCTATTTGATTTGCTACCTCTGTAACATGAATAGTTAGTTCCGAAAAATTCGTAGCCAAATACGTTTCACTCGGATTTATTAACTGATATTTCTCTGAATGACCATTCAGGACGATTTTAATATTATCCTGAACCAGAATACACCTTTCCGTAGTTTTCAACAGTGTAACTTCTTTGATGTAAATTTCGCTCGTATAACTCTTACAATTCACAAGGACCAGGATAGATTTTCCAATTTCCGGTATTATCAATACTCCGTGATTATCATACAGGGATATGAAACTTACATTATCTACCTGAATTTGGCTGAGTTTACATTGGTTGATATTGTTTTGACAAGTCGGTGTATTAATTCTGTTGTAAATCGGATGTGTGTAGTGCGTGATCGAATAGATATCAATTTTTTTCATCTGTCTGATTTCGTTTTCGTTAGTTACCATGTAGATCTTTCCTTGTCGCAAGTGAGAAAATCGTGGCGCAGTCACAATATAAGTATCGTTGTGAATTTTGGGGATAGTTATGATGTTACACAAGTCCCATTTGTCGTTTTCTAGTTTCGAAATAGTCAATTCGAATATCAGATTGTCTTTTCTCAGTAGTATCATTCTATCCGCAATATCTATGAAGTGTTGAGTTCTAGTGTCGTTAAAATAATTGATCACGTGGTCGTTTTTCGACTCGTTCAGCAATCGGTCGATCATTTTCAGAACGATGCTCGGCTCCACCAATTGGGGCAACACTGCTTTTGTTTCTATAGCCAAAATTACGTTACTTACGTCGATAAGCAAAATATCGACGCATGACATTAGTGAAAATGCATAGCCGAATCCGAGTTGTGCTTGCTTCAGGTCGGCAATGGAATTTCCTACTTCTGTTGCGAGTTTTTGAATGACCGCAGACTGTTTCTGAACTGAGATTTTAATAATATTTATTGAGTCTGTCATGTTTTTAATATTACTGTAGATTCGTTCTATGTCTTCGTTAGTAGGAATTCCGTAGACGAATTTCAGGATGTTTCCGCAGAAGTTATAAAGTCCTCTCTTCCGTCTTCTTTGAGACGTTATAATGCAAAGCGGAAGATAGTCCGGATTTACCGTTTTCGTAACATACTTTTTAATTTTTTTCTAGACTTTGGAGTGCAGGTATTACCTTTTTTCGGTTTTCCGGTGTGTTTCTGATATTATTGAGTAGTAAGAACTTTGTCTGAAGGTTTAGTATGACCTTTTCGGTGTGTAATCAAGTGTATTCATTATAAGCGGGTGTTATTGCTCCCCATGTTTGGTATGGTTTCGCGTCTTCGAACCTCTCTATTTCTCTTATAGGCGAACTCCCGTTAGAGGCATCGTCTTTATCCGTGATTCCGTGACTCAATGTTGTCAAAACTTGAATTTGGTTTCTCAATTTATTGAATTTTTTATTGATAGGACTAACCATTTCTTCAGGCCCGTTTGGCAACGCTTTATACTGGCCGACCTGTCGTTTGATTTCCGCGTAAGCTTCGTGAATACTCTTAAGGTCTATGATTATTGTGAATTTCATCTGTTCACTGTAGGTCAATACGTATGATTGATATTCTTCGATAATTAAAGTGTTTTCAAGGGTTACCAGTTCAATGGTAAAACCGCTGTTAATTGAGCCCAATGCGATCGTTGCCATCAACAACATTTTCATTATGTTCGTCATCTGAAACGAATGCCTTTACTCTATTTAAATTAACTATTTTAGTCTTATTATTAATTTTTATCCTAACGTAATTTACAGATAGAACGTTAGATTTGTCCGGGTATAACTCTATAACTTCGTATGGTCCTAGCCATTCGAGGTCGACCTTATGTTTTTTACTTTCGCTGTGAAGCCAAACTGTCTGTCCTATTTTAATGTGATCGAAGTCTGTTCGATTTGTATGTTTGTTGAGTCTTTCGGCTGTTTGCTCTTGTCTCAGGCGCAATCGTCGCGTGCTTCTGAGAGTATAGCATCGTGTGTAAGTGTCCATTTTTTTCAGAAAATCATCGTATGTTAATGATTTTTTATGAGGTAGGCTCGATGGTTTTTTGAGTTTTCTATTGAATGCTAATTCGTCACGTCGATATCCAGTTGCACTGTGCTTGGAGCAGTTATAAGCGAAAGCTATTAATTTGAGTATATCTTTCCAATTATCGATGTGTCCCTCGCACATAGTTTTGATTGACTCCTTCAACAAGGCATGCATTCTTTCGATGCTTCCGTTACTTTGAGGGTGGAATACGGTGGTTTTGATATGAGATATGCCGTGTAATTGTTCGAAATCTTGCATTAATTTTGAATTAAACTCCTGTCCTTGATCTGTGAGGAAAACGTCGGGGACTCCATGGATCAAAACGAAGTCATCGTTTAGTGCTTGAATAATCTCCGAGCTTGAGTTAGTCTCGAGCGGGCACAACACAAGATATTTAGTTAAACAATCCTGTAAGTAGTATGTGTACACCTTTGCTTCATCCCACTTCTTCCCCCACCACCTCACTTTTCCACCGCCGCGCTACCCACTATGCTTAACCAGTGTCGGTAACATGGAGATGGTAAAGTGAGGTGGTGTGGGTACTCTAGTGAACAAGGAAGAGTAGAGATAAGAGCAGGATGGAGCAAAGGTGTAAACATACTTGGAAAATGAATAAAATTATGTACTCACCACCACAGCTGTTGTAGGCATCTACCCTCCTGTCAAAGCGATTTTAAACTCCTGTCTCTCGAATGTACTCTCTCACACACGCACACGCACACACACACATACACACACGCAGCGCCGTGTCTTTAATTTATTACTATGTCCTCGTCAAAGCCCTCGTCCACGGCATCGATATCGTAGCCGATATCTATCTCATCACCGACGGCCTCTTTAACAATCGCTGCCACATCCGCGCATTCTCCGTTCGATAATCGAACCCGCGGAACGTCATCGCCGGCAAGAGGTCGCATCATGACAGCGATCAAGGCATCTCTACCGCACGCACCTTCGACGAGATGCTCAATGCCTGCAACATCCACGCGTTCGAGTTCGTATATTGAACACTCCATGACAAGAGCCGGCAGCATACTTGCTAGAGGATCCGGATGAAATAGGTGAGACCAGCCGATGTAAATGGCCTCGCCGACATCGACTAACAACACCTCGCAGTACCCATCAAAGTCCGGGTAAATCACTTCGCCGCGAACAACTCTATTGAAACGAGGCACAATACAGGACATTCCGATATACAGTTCGCCAAGTTCAAC
>OZ012704.1:64398017-64630736 GCA_963942595.1 Cylloceria caligata | reverse complement strand
GATGGCGGGTGACACTTTTCTTTCCCGAAGTTAGATCTATCTGTACAGTGTATGTATCCTCCTCTCGCTCTGCAAGACATTATTTTTTATAATTAAAAATAAATATTACATGATTTCAAATCACGATTTTGAAATTATTTTATATTTTTCACTTACCAAGCTCTGCTGCCTCGCTGCTAATCGACATTGGCACGTATTCCATGATCTGCTGTGTTAATGAAACAAAGACGTGTGCTCCGTCTTCTTTGTATCGTAGACCTTTGCTGATGCTTCGGTTTTAGGACTGTGATAACTCACATTTTCTCTCTCTCTCTCTCTCTCTCTCTGCATGATCAGCGATATGACCACGAAACAGCACAATTATTTCGGACAAAATAATTTTCATAAGCTCCGTATCCTTCGGCGCTAGCAAGATCGTGATGTGCTCGAGCGCTTCTTCAAAGAATTCCTTGCAACCGATGATCTCATACGCTGCTGCACGAGGCGTTTCACTGACAACTATCTTTTCACGGGACATATGATACCACCTCGTTCATACACCGCTGAATCGTTTTACTTTTGCTCTCTAGAGTCTGCATATGAATATCAATTCTTCTACTTATTTCGACGAGCATATCAAATGTAGGCCGCTGAAGAACAATGTTTGGAGAGTATTTTCGGAAGCGTTTCCGTTTTGATTCTCCAGATTCCTCTTGATTCTCGTATTCCTCATTAGCGCTACCGCTTATTTTACCAAATGAGACAGCTCTGAACTGGTAACATGAGGTTAAAAGTGCGTAATGCGTTGTGTGCTCTATGCGGATATTACACATTTTCTCGGTATTAGCCCCATGAGCTTCGAAATATTGTTGTACGCGAGAAAAATCACTTTTAAACACTCGCCACTCGTCCGCACTGAGTGTAATTCCGGTAAAAGTATTCGACAATATTTTCATCACTGGTGTAGAGTTCAACTCGAGCTCGCCGACGATTATTTTACCAAATGATTTATTTAAACCGTACATAACGGAGTTCGCTATATATGGCGATATCGCGTAAGACGTAGCACCGTTATTTGCCATTTTTATTGCTTTCGTGTAGACTGTATCTTTTCGAATGAATCGTCGGTGGTGTTCATACTCCGTTTTATACAGATTTCCCTCACCATCTAGCTGCATCGCCTCTTCTTTTGATACTGCAAATCACACGACTGAAAATTTCTCACCAATTTCCTTTGATATTTGTCGCATTCTCCTCAATAGCCTAGTAACAGCAGCAACAAATATATCCCAAAACTCTTGCATACTCTCGCACACCTATGTGCACACGCACACCTCGACATACAGATAAGATGTGTCATGAAAACTAAATAATATTCGTCGACGAAATTTGATGATTTTCTTCATGGCCGAGTGCCTTGAAATTGGATGAAAAGAATATGACATTCATCACCAAAACTCGATAGCTTAGTACATCACCATCGCTAAATATTTCCCTAGGTCTTGCCTTTGTAAAGTGATCGCGTGCGGCCATCTTCTTGGTTAGTCGTATTCATTACATCGCTGCAGTATATGCTGAGAGAGAAAGACAGAAAGAGCGTGTTAAAGGAATATATATAAAAGTGAGCCGCTTTGAAAAATCTCTAGTTAATTGTCTGATTTACTGTGGTTACTACTCCTACTACTAGTCTAACAGCAGAATCATGGTCAGAGTGGTAAAGCGCTCATTGATAAGAAAATTGATAGAGGTTATATTGAAGCATAGACCGTCGTTGCGTTCACGGTGGGGGAGAAGAAATTTACAGATCACCCTATGGGAACTTCCGACACAGGCGGTTGTTCGTAAAATTCGCGGTATGCTGTGCGAGTGTCATCAGCGTGATTTAGTTGACGCGCATAATATTCGATTGTTTCATAATCAAATAATTATTGATTCAGTGGTGCGTGTTATTCGTCGACGCGGTTGGCTGAATGAGCCTGCTCTGCAGCCCATACTCAATGAAAGACGTAAGTAATATACAGCGTTAATTACTTTTATTTTATTTCCTTTATTTCATAAGATTTTTATATAGTTTGACGGTATAAAGACGAAGAAATGGGATCTGACACCTGTAATTTCGATGAGGAGGGTAGAACCTTCTTTTTAGAAACGGTCTTTTTATGTCCGGCCCCGCGAGAGAACCAGATGGAGCCGTCGCAGGTCCATCGCGACAATACAGTTCAAACGATGATACCAATAGCAATACAGACAACGAGGAAGAAGAAGAAGAAGAAGAAGAAGAAGAAGAAGAAGAGGAGGAGGAGGAGGACGACCCGATAGATTCAGGTAAGCTTTTAACAATACAATTACGCTGACAAAAATAAAAAAAAATACGGGGATAATAATGGTAAAATGAAAAAACAGGGTACGAGTCGGACGCAAACGTTTTTCGCTTTGCACGATTCACTCTGCCGAGAGCGTCGACAAACGAGTTGGTTTACGAAATGCGTCGGCGGTTCCCGGGTGCAGTCGATGGATTCGAGGACTAGAAGCAAATATAAGTTTGTAATTCTTACGTTACACGATTTATATACATAGTATATAGCCAGCGACAACCAAAAAATTTAATTAAATGAAATAAAAATTCTAATAAGTGGTTTAATTATGCTTGCAGGTGGACAGACTGGCGATGGAAGGACTGCTGCACGGGGAGGTGATATTTTGCCTCCTGGTGAACGCTTCGGTATCGAGAATGAGCAGAGACGATATTTTCCACGCTTTAGGATCTAGGGTCGAGAGACAGATTTTTATTTTCGTCAACCACCGGACGGTATTGATCATCTGACATGGTTCGAGGGCGGTGTACGAGATGTTCTCACTCGTCTTACAGAATCGTGCGAGGGACATGATTATGTGGGTATGACTCTGAGCGTACCGTCTTTCGCGAAAGGACCTGTATGGTTATCATTTCGACCAGCTCGTGACATCGTTCCTGACGATATATGACGACTAATTAATAGTGTAGCTCAGAGCGCGCGCGAATTTCGAATAGACGCTAGTAAAGGGTGGTTAAATTTTAAGGGCCGATGTTGAATGTGAACCACACCTAAACGTCAAGTTTTTTTCTGCATTTCATTTGACATTTCTCAATTTCAGACTAACTCCATTTGAACCATGGAAAGATACACAATCGAGCAACGCGTTAAAGTTATTCAGGCTTATTATGAAAATGGGCGTTCAAATCAAAATGCATATCGTGCACTTCGTGATTTTTTCGGTCAATTTAATCGTCCAAATGTGCGTACAATCGGAAAAATCGTGCAAAAATTTGAGCAAACCGGGTCTGTAGGAGATATTAAAACACCAGTGCATGCTCGTACAGCTCGTACTGCAGAAAATATTGCTGCTGTTCGCGATAGTGTGGCTGAAGAGCCGTCCACCTCAACTCGTCGTCGTGCCCAACAATTGCACCTCTCACGCTCGTCATTGATGAACATTATGCATAAAGGCTTGCATTTACACGCTTATAAGGTGCAATTGACTCAAGAACTAAAGCCTCTTGACCATTCCAAACGTCGTCAATGGTCAGAATGGTGGCAAGAAATGGCAACACTGGATGATCAATTTTCGAAGAAAATCATCTTCAGTGATGAGGCACATTTTCACCTGAGTGGATTCGTCAATAAGCAGAATTGCCACATTTGGGCGAATCATAATCCAAGAGTGATTGTCGAAAAACCAAGAGTGACTGTTTGGTGCGGTTTATGGGCTGGCGGCATCATCGGGCCGTATTTTTTCCAAAATGAGGCCGGTCAGGCAGTTATTGTGAATGGTGTTCGCTATCGTGAGATGATAACGAACTTTTTATGGCCCGAATTGGAAGATATGGATGTGGGCGATATGTGGTTTCAACAGGACGGTGCCACTTGCCACACAGCTAACGAAACAATGGCTCTTTTGCGCGACAAATTCAATGGCCGTGTTATCTCACGTGGTGGCGATGTCAATTGGCCGCCAAGATCATGTGATTTGACAGCGTTGGACTTCTTTCTTTGGGGTTATTTGAAAGAAAAGGTGTACGTCGATAAGCCAGCAACAATTCAAGAGCTAAAGGATGAGATAATTCGGCACGTTAATGGCATAGAACCTCAATTATGCCTAAGCGTCATCGAAAATTTGGACCATCGGATGGAGGTGTGCCGCCGAGGTCGCGGCGGCCATTTGGCCGATATTTTGTTCCATACATAATTGAACCATACCATATTATCATAATAAAAAGAATTGACAGTAATTTCCTAAATAATTTGTGTTTTATTCAAAATCAACATCGGCCCTTAAAATTTAACCACCCTTTACATGTAGAATGACGATATGTATAGTACGAGGCGTCGAAGGAGCCGATGTGGGCACCAGGCTTACACACGAGTCTATAGCAAAAAAGTCAATTTTACGCATGAGTAATGCGATAATTTGTGTCTACAGCGATCCCTTGTCACAGCCCGAGCGCATGCCGAACGCGGTTAAATACGTACGGGCGAGCTACACAGACGATGGTGTAAAATTCGGAACGGGCTTCGAGGTGCGCAATATACAGCAGCGATAGAGCTCACGCTTAATGCAGAGGTAACGACACCGTCTACAGGGTGCGGTGCACGCGAAATTCAGCTTTTTCAGGAGTACTTGGTTCACGAGGGTATAGCGATTGTTGTTTATGAATATCTCACCTTCGGAAAACGCGTTCCGGCTCTGTACGATGGGCAAAATCCATACTCTCTGCAATAGGTAGAATTAATCATACAATCTTTATTCTCTATTACGAGCGTTCTCATCACTACCAGCCAATATTAAATCTCGCTGGTGCGCCAGGTAGTCGGGGGTTCTGCGCACAATGTAATTCCAAATATATTCGAGTACTCGAACATCGCTGTAGCTATCAATGTGCTCGATGTAAATCCACTTATTGCAACAGCAATAAAGACTCTCAGTCTGAGTATTGCACAGACTGTAATCGTTCGTTCTTTGGTGCTTTTTGCCTCGCTCATTACAAGGGTGAGGGCTCCGCGGGTATCACGTCTCGTAAATATAGACGGTACAGCGTGTGTAAAGCATTGAAAATCTGTAGAGGCTGCTCGCGTATGATTAAAACCACAGATAAAAATATGCATGTATGTGGTATATCGTTTTGTATTTCATGCAAGTAAACCCGACCGACTACGCATGCGTATTTTATAGCACCTCTTAAGAAACCAGAGGTGCAAAGGGAGAAGAAAAAAGACAAGCCTTCCACGAGATTCTTATTTTATGATTTTGAGACCCAGCAACATAAACAATTGCACGATGATAAATCGACACGAATTCACGAGCCGAATGTATGTACAGGGTGCGCCATCTCAATCTGGTCGATGGAAGTATTGAATAACTTAGAGAATTTTCAACAGATTTCACAAAGTCGTATTTTTTTATTAAATTTGATTCATTACAATTTATTTTGATTAGTTTCCAAAAACCACATCGATCAAATGTCCGCCTTTATTACTGAGACAAAAATGAGCTCTTTTTTCGGTATTTTCCATTGTATTTGCCAGCGTCTCGGGCGATATCGCTGCGATTTCGGCTCGAATGTTGTTTTTTAGCTCCTCTATGGTCTTCGGCTTGTTGGCATAGACTTTACTTTTCAAAAATCCCCACAAGAAGAAGTCCGGTGCAGTCAAATCCGGCGATCTTGGTGGCCAGTCAATATCACCTTTCTTTGATATCACACGTCCTGGGAACTTCCGACGCAAATAGTCCATTGTTGAGCGCGCAGTGTGACATGTCGCACCATCTTGTTGGAACTAAAATTCCTTAAGACCTTTTTCACGCATTTGTGGTAAAACAAAGTGTGCCAACATCCACCGATATCGATCCCCATTGACAGTTTCACCAGCTCTGAAGAAAAATGGTCCAGTGGTGGTTTTTGAGCAAACACCGGCCCAAACTGTCACTTTCTCATCGTGCAATGGAGTTTCGTGAATAATATGAGGATTATCGGTGCCCCACATGCGACAGTTTTGTTTGTTGACAGTGCCAGAGAGGGTGAAATGAGCCTCGTCGGTCATCAGAATTCGATCCCAAAAATCCGGCTCAGCTTCCTTCATTCGACTAACATTATTAGCGTAAGCCAAGCGTCGCGGCTTGTCAGTTTCCAATAATCTTTGAGTCAACTGCACTTTGTACGGAAACATGTGAAGATCTTGCTTTAAAATCCTTCTGAAAGTGGTTCCACTGATGTTTAATTGCTGAGACCGGCGGCGGTATGAGACATTTGGATTTTCTGCAACACTCTGTCGAACAGCTTTGATATTTTCATTTGAACGACCTGGACGCGGTCGAGCTTGATGTTGGAGATTCGCTACAGACCCGTGCTCCATGAAATTTGAAGCTAAATGACGGATAGTGTCGCCTTTGGGCGCAGAACGTCCGCGATATTTTTTACGATACGCACGCTGAGTTGACACAACTGGACGATTATTTTCAATGTAAAGCGAAACTATTTCGGCGCGTTCTTTCGGCGTATAGCGATACATGGTTGAAATTGTAGTGACATAACCTATACGAAACGTGTTGTACGACGCTGGTCGGTTAAAATCTGTCAGAGTTATTCAATACTTCCATCGACCAGATTGAGATGGCGCACTCTGTATTTCACAATATGTATGTATGACATGTCTGGATATCACAGATATAGAGACCGATTGTGCTGACTGTGGTAAGCGTGAATTCGTGTTTATCGATGATCCTGTTGGGGAGCTCGTGAAATTGGCATTATCGCGAAAATTTAAAAAGACCATCTGTATTGCTCATAATGCAAGAATTTCGACGCGCAATTTATTTTACGGTATCTAATCGAAGTGCAAAAAATACCGTTGCCCTCTAGGATTATGAATAGTACGAAGATTGTCTCGATGAAAATTGACGATGTCGTTTTTCTCGATAGTCTAAACTATTTACCCATGGCTCTTAGCGCTTTACCTAAGGCCTTTGGTTTCACTGATGAGGTGGCAAAAGGTACATTTCCCCATTCATTACACACCGGAATATCAGAATTACTCAGGTCCTCTGCCGGCTATGCATTTTTACTCACCCGATACCATGTTCTCAGCGGATCGCGAGCGATTTTCAAAAAGGTATGAGGAAGAATCGAATCGCGTCGATTATAAATTTGATTGTGCGACGCAATTTGTGCAATATTGTCGTACAGATGTTACGGTTTTGAGACGAGCGTGTTTAGTTTTTCGAGAGTTACTTATACGTTGCGGGAGCGTGTGCCCCTTTACAGAAGCATGCACGATAGCATCAGCATGTATGAGAGTATTTTTAAAGAATTTTCTACACAAAGATCGCACTGCGGTGTTACCACCAGGGGGGTATCGCTGGGGCGATAAGCAGTCTCGCAAGACCGTCGTATGGCTCATATGGCTTGAGCGTGAGCGCAGCTGCGTTATCGCTCATGCTGGATGCACGAGAGAGTATCGCCCTCCGACCGGCCTACCAACTGTCGACGGATACTACGCGGATGCGGGGGTCGATCACGTTCTTCAATTTTTCGGTTGCTTTTCGCATGGTTGCCCGCGATGTTCATTCTGGGGAAAGTTTGGTCAACGTGAGAATCTCACGAAAACCGTTATCGTTTTCACACGCGCGGAGCTAATGAATTTACTAACGAGTCCGGAGATTAAGGTGACGGGCATGCTACCGGTTAGTCACAAGATCATGTATGTAAACTGTGTGAGCAACCGCGATGCTATCCAACCATCCCCGACATCGAGTGCCGTGATTGCAGTATACACGACGGCACGGGCACGCCTAAAACTACGAGAGTTATCTTGAGGGGCTCGGGCGACGAATATTGTACTACGATACGGACTCCTGTATTTACGTGAGTCGCCCCGATGGTAACGAGTATGAGCCGCCAATCGGTCAATTTCTAGGAGATCTTACGGATGAATTAAGTGAATACGGGCCTGGTAGTTAAATAACTTCGTTCGTTTCGGGAGGACCAAAATGTTACGCATACTTTGTTCGTAAACCCGACGGTACGATTATTGAAAAATGTAAAGTAAAGAGTATCACGCTAAACTTTGCGAATAGCCGTCACGTAAATTATAACGCATTACGATCTTTCGTAACAGGAGCAAAGAGTGTACCTATTATTTTAAAATTCGACGCTATTCGACGCACGGCATTTCATCATGTAGTAAAGCGTAAAGAAACGAAATCATGCGAACCTGTTAACACGAAGCGAAAGCAGCACGGGATGTACTCTACTGTACCGTACGGCAATTGTGAAATACGCTAATTAGTTTAATGCAAAAACGTATATAATTTACGGTTGAATTCTCGATATTTAAAAATAATCTTTTTGTCTGATTTCATGTATCATATTTACTGTGTACAATACATTGAAAAAAAATGTATTATGTATAAAGCGAAAGCCGTTGTCTGCTCGTTCTTTTTGTGCTGCTATTCGTAGCAGTAGCTGCTATCTCTCTACCGTTCCCTTTTGTTCTGACTTTCTCATCGTTGATTCCTTTTGTCCCGTCTTTCTTATCGAGTGTTTCCTTCCGTTCTGACTTTCTCGTGATACCTCCGTCGACATAATATTGCTGTTTAGAATTACATGATTCGTAAAATTTGCACATAGAGATGTATGCATAGGGAAATAAAAATATTGCTTTATTTGAGAGAAATATAAAAACTATCGTTATTTAATTTACATGCGGTGTAAACACCAGCTTATACCGCGGGCACGCGCCTTATCAGCTACAACACAGGCGCGCCGCTCCTAATCAGCTCGTCAAGGCCGCGAAAATAGCTGATGCCACGGGGTCGCCGCCGCCGCTGCAGCTGTCGCGGTATAAGCGTATTTAAGAGTCAGCTGATTGATTTTGATAGACACGCATCGATATGGATACACGTTGGAAAAATCCATGGACAGACGTGATAAGCGATCCTACGGGTTGTGGTAAAACATATTTTGTCAAAAAGAGTTTGTGTCGGTGGGACACCCGGTTGGAACGAAGTTCCTTTCACTATATATTATGTATTAAATAAGAGGCACAATTAAATAAATTAACAGCGTTGGAGAGTAATTAAATGAAAAAATCAAATAAATGAAGGAATGGTAATAAAATTGTAATTAATATATTTTTTAGGAATAAACTTTTTATTACTAATTATTGTACAAAAAAATATAAACTAAATATAAACTTAATCTGTACAGTCAATCGTAGTAATGATTGGTTTGTGATAACTAAAATAGGCCACATATGTTTGCGATTGAATGTTATGTAAGTGTCTCGAAAAAACTGCATCGATAGTGGTATTGTATCTTGTTGTAGATTCTGCTGGATCATTGTTAATTCTTAAATCAAATTTATCCTAAAGAAATTGTAACAATGGCATTGACTTTTTATCAGAAAAGTTGATGTTGAAATCGCCAGCCAAAATGAGTGGAAGTTTATGTAAATTTTTGTTGTATCTGCTAAGCGTTTGAGATACATCTTTAGAATACTCTAACAGTGCTCTATGAATGAATTCTTGAATATCTATTATTTTGTTATTTGGTGATACGTAGATGACTGCCATGATTAAGGTGACACCGTTTTCCATGACACACTCTGCTGCACATAAATCTGCAACACTTGTAGATCTTACGTGCAAGTCCCGAATATTGTTCATTATTACCTCCATATTTGGTGTTACAACATTAGCCGTATCACTTTTGTTTTGATATATTGCAACTCCACCTGAACGAACAGAATCACGTTTAAAGTGAGTAATGCAATTAATATTTGGCATCTCACATTCCTCTTTATTGTCCAACCACGAGTTCACGAAGGGCGAAGCAAGTAGCTGCCGTCGAATTTGTAAAGGCGACATTGAGAGATTCATAATTTTTATTATAGAAAAAAAGAAACAATTTCCGTCTGAAGGAATCTCCGTATCATGATAAAAAAGAACTTGTGGCTGTGCACAGTTGCTACGCTGCTGATATGGAGCTTGGAATGAATTATTTTGCTCTATTTGTTCTGGATGGTCACATATTTGCATTTGTGAATTGCAATTCTCGGGAGATCTAAAGATAACCATACAAAAAAATATCGAACAAATATAAATCATATTTCACAGAGAATATACAGTAGAAAGATAAATAAATTACTTACGCATCTGAATGATGTTTTGCTAGCAAGGTATTTAATTGAATACTTTGATTTTTTAATTTTCTTTTCCGTCGATATTCCTTCATATATTCAGTACGACTTGTAGTCGAGATGCTATAATATCAACATAAAATAAAACAATAAAATAAAATAATTTCAAAAATATTAATAAATATATATCAGATAATAATGATGATAATCTTTAATGAATAAAATTAATAAGCGGTAAATGTAAATATTTATAATGTGATATGTTACCTTGGAAGATGGTCTGTGTTTTGCTGCTGTAATTCAATGTTTTGTTTCAATTTTTCTATCTCACGACATTCATCAGATCTTTGTGCACTGATGTTTTGTACCCTTATATCCTGTATTTTTTTTCTCTCACGATATTCTTTACATTTTTGCGCATTTGTTTTTTTTTTTTGATCTTGTAGCTTGCATCTGAGTAGTCGATGCTTCTGTTAATTCGCTATTGAAACAAAATATGTATATGTATATATAAATATATGTATGAGGATATGATATGTATATATCAGGGGTACAAATTGAAAATGCGGGTTTGATAACAGATGGCGTTACTAACGCTATACACATCAGGCAGTACTGTGACTATGTTCATGTCAAAGCTACGTCTTATAGCTTTAATTTTCAGTATGTGTCAATTTGTCGCAGTGTCAAATTCATAGTTTTTTTGAGCTCTCAATATGTCGAGTTTCGTGCCAACAAAACAGCATTTGCGGGAAGTTTTAATTTACTTCTTTAATTTGAAGAAAAGTGCTGCTGAAGCACATCGATTGGTCTCCGAGGCTTATCCGAGTCATGTTCCATCGGTTTCAACGTGCGAGAGATGGTTTGTGCGGTTTAGAAGTGGTGATTTTGACGTTGAGGACAAAGAGCGGCCGGGCCAAGTGAAAAAGTTTGAGAATGCTGAATTGGAGGCAATACTCAATGAAGACTCGTGTCAAACTCAACAAGAGCTCGCAGATTCATTGGGAGTGACACAACAAGCCATTTCCCATCGTATAAAAGCCCTCGGAATGATCCAAAAGCAAGGACATTGGGTGCCGTATGAGCTGAAGCCGAGAGACGTCGAGCGCCGTTTTTTTGCATGCGAACTGCTGCTCGAACGGCAAAAACGGAAGGGTTTTTTGCATCGCATTGTCACTGGTGATGAAAAGTGGATCCATTACGATAACCCGAAGCGCAAAAAATCATATGGTTACCCCGGCCATGCATCATCATCGACGGCCAAACCAAATATTCACGGCGCCAAGCTCATGCTCTGTATTTGGTGGGACCAGCTGGGTGTGGTGTATTATGAGCTATTGAAATCGAACGAAACCATCACAGGAGCACTATACCGAACTCAATTGATGCGTTTGAGCCGCGCACTCAAAGAAAAACGGCCACAATACGAGCAAAGACACGACAAAGTAATTTTGCAACATGACAACGCTCGGCCACATGTTGCAGCGCCGGTCAAAACATACCTACAAACGCTGAAATGGGAAGTCTTACCCCACCCGCCGTATAGCCCAGATATTGCTCCTTCCGATTACCACCTTTTCCGATCGATGACACATGGCCTAGCTGACCAGCGCTTCCATTCTTACGAAGAAGCCCAAAAATGGGTCGATGACTGGATAGCAGCCAAGCCGGCCGAATTTTTTCGCGACGGTATCCGTAAATTGCCAGAAAGATGGGAAAAAGTTGTGGCTAGCGATGGACAATACTTTGAATAATTCATTTGTTACCATTTTTTCAGAATAAACGTTCAAAAATAGAAAAAAATCCCGCATTTTCAATTTGTACTCCTGATAAATATATATATGTATATGTGTATTTTGTTGTCTGTTTGTGGAAAATTTATAGTTAATGTATTGATTATTAATTTTATTAAATATCGAGTTTAGTGATTATTGCCTAATTTCAGCTTTTTAACTATAATTCACTGAATTTTCATTGCACACAAATGCGTTTTGTTTTAAATTTGAAGAATATTATGGAAAAAGTAGAAAAACTATATAAAAACTTTTTTTTCCAACTATTTTTTTCAATTTTTCAAATTTTCTGGTAAATTGACTTTAAATTGATATTTTTCCAACTTTTTTCTACTATTTACTAACATTTATGACTAAATACAGCTTTTGGTAAATAAAAAATTAAAATTTGGGAAAAGCCACAAAACGGCATAGTTACCGTAGATCTAATTATTTTTTTAAGTCTTTACCTATGGGCTTGCCCATCATGAAAAAATATGGAAAATTTTTCTTTTTTATCCAAGAATTTATTGTAAAATTTGAAACCTAAACAAAAACGTCCTTTTTGAAAAATCACTACTTTGCTATCTGTGACCAAACTAATGACGAAAAAAATCTAAAAATTTCTGTACAGTGTTTTTTTATATTGCCCTACAACATACTAGAAGGAAAAAAAAATACGAGGGAGAAAACAGGTCATTTTCACTAAGAATGCCCCATGTAGAGGTTATGACGCGCACGGCTTGTTAAACTTTGAATAGTGAAGATAGGTTAGGACGCGCACGGCTTTGTAAACACATGTAGTATTTTTCATTATTGAAGAACAGAGTATAATGCCTGCAGTATAACACTGGTACTTACCTGACTCCATCATCACTATCCTCAACTATCAACACTGAATCACGTTCACAATTCATTGTTCATTATTTATTAATAACAATAACTACATACGCACACAAGAATACAACTGACGCGCACGCCGCTTGGCTTTCAGACTGCAGTAATATACCTATACATAACGCGCACGCCGCGTGGCTTGTATAGCAGAGTACAGTACGCAGCTGCCTGTCCCCACTCCGAGCGCTGAGAGAGAGAGAGAGAGAGAGAGAGAGAGAGAGAGAGAGAGAGAGAGAGAGAGCAAGAGGCATAGTATAGCCGTATACGCTACTGCGGCCCGCCCCTCTCCAAGCGGTGGAGAGAAAGAGAGAGCGTGCTAACGTACTATAGCAAAAAAGTGTCGTTTTGCTATAGTCCAAATGTTACACTTTTTCTCGGTCGAGTCCCCATCCTGCCAAGCGTATACCGTGCGATAAGGAACTTCGTTCCAAAAATACTTAAACTACATGCGCGAAATGACGGATGTCCCGTTCGAGCGTATACTTTTTTATTATTCAGAGTGGCAGTCCGGGCATTCAGAGTACGGTGATAAAATCGAATTTCGCGAGGGTTTACCGCAAGCAGCAGACTACTCGAATGATACAAGACCTAAACTTGTGGTCATTGATGATCTGATGCGCGAGACATCCAACAATACTGTGGTCGATCTTTTTCAGCCATGGAATATGCCAGAAAGATGGTATATATTCCTCATGATGGTACTTATTCTATCATCTCGCTGGACTTGCCACTACTGGTGCTCCCATTATTACTACTGCTACTACTACAGACCCGCTGCCCTCCGTACAGACTACCGGTACGCCATTATCGCGCCTCGACTCTGAGCTGAGTGAAATTCTAAACTCTCACTCGTACAAGAGCAAGAAAGAGAGAAATGGATAACGTACCAGCAGGTTTTACAGCGTTATCTTCACATGGTCGAGTACGATAATGCAGTACCGAATATTTCATCAAAACGAAAAATAGCAATACTCGATAGTCACGAGAATAGCAGCAGCAACAGCAGCAAGAGTAGCAACAACAACAACGAGGCCGAGACCGCACACTCAAACAGAGATTTAATGGTCACGGCGGAAAACGACATCATCGAGGGGCAGGAGGGGGTTGAAGAATAGGACGAACAATTGTAAAACATCGCATAAGTAGAGAGCCAACGACATTCCAGTTAACATCGATCCCCCACACAGGTAGAAAAGAAAAAGAAAAACAATCCATTTAACTGGTCATCGTTAAAATTATGAAAATTCTTCAAAAAATCTATTATGACATCGCTCATCCTGCCTCTTATTCTCGAGCAAAAAATTTGGCCCAGGTGGATCGAAGAGAAGCGCGATAAAATGTTTTACCATGGCTCGAGGCACAGGATTCATATAACATGCATCGTCTCGTACATCAACGATTTCCCCGTCGTACGTACAACGTTAGTAATATAGACGATGTATGGGAGGCTGATTTAGCTGATCTTTGCTCGATAGCCACGTACAACGATGGGTACGCATATCTACTTGTTGTTATCGACGTGTTGAGCAAATACGCGTGGGTCGAGGCTTTGCGTGACAAAACGAGCGCAAACGTGGCCCGCGGTCTCACACGCATACTCGCACGCAGTAACAATCGTCGCCCGCAGCAATTGCAGACTGATCGAGGCAAAGAATTTATCGGCACTCCATTTCAGCGAATTCTCAAGAAAAAGAATATCGATTTTTACGCTGCTCGTAACCCTGATATAAAAGCCCCGATTGCCGAACGCTTTAATCGCACAATAAAAGAGCGAATGTGGCGTTACTTTACATACACGCAAAATAACCGTTACATTGATGTTTTACAAAATTTTTTATATGCTTATAATCACACTAGACACAGCGGAACGCGTATTACTCCGAGCGAGGTAACCCTCGAAAATGCCTCTATAGCCCGAGAAAATTCAGCACGGCGTTACGAGCGTAACGCGAGAAAAATTAAAAAACCTAAATACAGAGTCGGTGACTTGGTACGTATCAGTACAGCTATAGTAGCATTCGTGAAAGGATATGAGCGTGGTTGGAGTAACAAATTATTCAAGATTCAACGAATATCAGTGAATCGAGAACCATTCGTGTATATTTTACACGATCAGAATAACGAGACTATCGACCGTATTTTCTACGAGGCAGAATTATCACGAGTACGAGTGCCTCCGTCATCTGAGAAGAAGAAAGAGAAGAAGAGGACAAAGAGGAAGAACGCTCGGAATCACCGTCCCTGATAAATATGAGCTCCAAGGATAGCTCTTTCTTTGTCGTACTACCGAGCAACAGTAGTATGCAGTATTTTCCGAATAATACAACGATGAAATTTATTACAAAGCTACCGCGTCAGATACGTTTGCACGGAGAATGGTCTGTTTCTCTTGCGGAAATTGCTTATCCGATGACTCTTTTACATGTTCCTACTGTAGGAAATCTCGTAACTTTTGAGGATTGTGATTATGATTTATCGGGTTTTAATCGTTTAACACGGAGACGCGCTGATAGAGACCAACGTCCACCGGGTGTATATCGCTCTATAGACGCTCTTTTGGAGAGAATAAATAAGTTACCTCACGTGGCCGGTCATTTGCGCTTTAAATTGCTTCCGAGCAGGCAGGTCGAAGTGGCGCGCGTATGCGACGATCTACGATACCACGACTTTCGCGTATCGCCCGCTATCGCAAGGCTACTAGGATTCTCGGAAGAGGCCTGTAGGTCAGTAATGATAGAACCGCAATGCGAATACACAGGGTCGAGGCCTGCATCTCTCACCAGTGCTATACCGGGCAGCATGTTTCTATACACAGATATCTGCGAGAGCTATATTACAGGCGATGTACAAACACCCCTCTTACGAGTTGTTCCCATTGATACTGATGACTGTCAGTATGGTTCGATAAAAATTTAATCGTTTTCAACGCCACGATATATACATCTCTTGCGCAATAATTTACACACTATCGAGATCGATATAAGAGACGAATTTGGAGATCCTATACAATTCGAACAGGGAACGTTGACTGTGACACTACATTTCAAAAGGTCCCACGATTGATTACACCACTATGGATGATATTGACAGTGTGCAGCACGGATGGGGTCGTCGCGGGTACGGCGGTATTAGCCATGTTTATATCGGAACACCTAATCAACGAGGACACGGTATCAGCAGCTTTCTCGGGGGCCTGTTTCGTCGAGTGTTACCACTTTTAAAGAAGGGCGCTAAAGCAGTTGGTAAAGAGGCGCTGCGCGCTGGTGTCAACGTAGCTGGTGATATCGTCGATAGAAATATAGCTGTGAAAGATGCTATTCGCGAGAGAGCGCGAGAATCAGGCAGTAATCTCAAACGCAAAGCCTCTGAAAAAATTGACACTCTTATGCGGGGGTCTGGTGATAAAAAGCGCAAAATTCCGCGAACGCCTCATTTATCGAACGAGTGTAAACCACGACGTATCTCCCGTAAAAATAAAATTGTAATACAGAGAAAAGTAACAAATAAGAAGACGAAGAATAATAAGAAGAATAAGAACAAGAAGACTCGTCAACGAACGGTTGCAGATATTTTTGGATAGCTGAAACAAGATGGTTTTTCTACATGCGCACTCGTGCGAGTGTCTTAAATCGGAATTTATATTATTTTCACTCCCACCGACGCAAACTACTATCGAAGGCTCAAATTGGGTGTATTATAAGCTAATTCTTTCGCTAACAGATGATTCACCTATTGAATTTGTTTTTCCTGGACAGGGTGATGAGTATATCGATCTCGCGCATACTATGCTTAGTCTGAGAGTGAAAATAACATCTCCTACTACGGAAATTGCCGCGGGTACAGCGTCGAAATTAGGTACCGTCCCTGTAAACAATCTCTTGTATTCTATGTTTAATCAGGTGGATGTATACCTGAATAAAAAATTAGTTTCACCTCCAAATAATGCCTACGCGTATCGAGCGTATATAGAAACACATTTGAATTACGGTGCAGCAGCCAAAAATTCGTATCTCACGAGCGTTCTCTGGTACGATGATACCCCTGGAAAAATGGATGATATAACATCGGGAAATATGGGTCTTGTGAAGAGAAAACAATTTTTAAATGTCGGAAAAAATGTAGACTTCCTCGGTCATCTGCATTGCGATCCATTCAATCAGCAGCGGTTCCTATTGAACGGTGTTGAGATGCGACTACGGCTGGTGCGGTCTAGAGATTCATTTTGTCTTGTGGGCGATACAAAGAATGGTCAATGCGGCTTAAAGATTCTCGAGGCATCGCTTATCGTTCGTAGAACAAAAATAGCTCCTGGTGTGCTGCTCTCGCATGCTAGAACTCTGGTAAAATCTACGGCTAAATATCCTGTTACGAGAGTCGGGGTAAAAGCCGTTTCAATACACTCTGGTGTTCACGGAGAGACTATCGATAATATCGTGCTAGGTCAATTGCCGAAGCGTATAATTATCGGCTTTGTCGATAACAAAGCGTTTAACGGCGACTTCAGTATGCATCCATTCAATTTTCAAAATTACAAGATAAATTATCTCTCGTTGTATGTACATGGTGCTGAAATACCTTCGAAACCGTTACAACCTGATTTCACGAAAAATCATCTATATGTGGATGCTTTTCAAACGTTGTTTTCGGGATCTGGAATACATTTCTTGAACGACGGTAATTCGATCGATCGCGATAATTATCGCGATGGATACTGTCTGTTTGCTTTTGATTTGAAACCCGATCTTCCGGCGAACAGCAATTCACATTGGAATTTAATAAAGCACCGTAGTCTGAGAATAGAGGTACGATTTGAGGATCCGCTTGCTTCAACGATAAATTGTGTAGTCTACGCGGAATATAATAATGTCCTTGAACTCGATGCCTCTCGGCGAGTAATAGTGGATTTTACCGGATAAGCGAAAAATGTGCTGATGTCGGAATAAAATTATTTCGTGTTAAGAGACGTAGAAGCGTCTCTGTAACTAATCATTCGAGCTCGAGCATCTGTACGGATTAGACGTGAAAATGGATATCGTCGTGGATATACAGGGAATGCGCGGTAAAGGCTCGGAATTTATTCCGAAAGAAATGCCCGTGGTAGCAGTGGATAGACCGTACTCTGCTCATTGGATCGTCGCACCGCCGTGTCACTTTGCCGAATCACCACAGCAATCGAAAAGCCAGAATAATTTTCTCTCAAAATATTTTCACGGTCTTGAATGGTCCGAGGGTGATGTGAGCTGTAAACAAGCATACGCTAACTTGCGTGAAATTTCGCGAAAATCAAGACGTATCTATACACGCGGTCACGAGAAGGCTATACTTCTTTGCGATATCACGAGTCGGGAAATTTCCAACCTGGAGGATGAGGAGGGCGCCCTATCGTACACATTTATGCCAAAATCTTTGTGAAAATGCTTCAGACACGCTATGATAAACCATACAGCATCTTCGCATTGTGCAATGCGCCAGGCTTTCCAAATAAAAAATTGGCTTCGCGAGCACCCATTTAAAGGAGAATCATACATGGATGTTTGGTCAGCAGACGAAGAGGAAGAGAATAAAAAAGAGGAGAAATTTTCATCATGTAGTCGTGACACGATCGACGATGCTGTGAAATAAATTTTGCATATATATACGTCTTTCAAAGCGTATCGGTTATCATTTAATCATTGACTATGTGTTCAGCATGAACACTAGACAAATCTACGAGAGTCTTCAGTATCTACCGCTTTCAACCGTTGGCGTATACCCGGCTGACAGAATTCCTCGTGTATGGTCGTTACCAGCCGGACTCGTAGTTAACACGGATAACCACGACGGACCTGGAGAGCATTGGATCGCCATGTACGTTAACCATCATGGAAAAGGAATGTACTTTGATGGCTACGGGCTACCACCGGTTATACCGCAACATCTCGCACGACTACGAAGAAACTGCAAGTTCTATCGGTACGGCCTGAAGCAGCTACAGAGTAATACGTCGGATGTGTGTGGACAATTTTGCATCGTATTCCTATATCTTATGTCGTGCGGCTTCACCATGTCGCGATTTAATAATCTCTTTAGCGATAATGTAACGAAAAACGACAGATTAGTGCGTGAATATTACAATGCTTTTGCCTCTCGACGATCAGACAGTGATAAAGATAAATTTAACGGCAGAGGAGTCTCCGAGCGAAGGTTACCGTGTTTGCAGGGATGTTGCATACGACGGTAAAGATGTGTAAAGTGATTTAAATAAAATATTGATTCATTAAAAACAAATACATCGTCTTACTGTGTCTCTTATTTTATAATTATATATAAATTATAATCGAGGTCTCTCGCGGTACGGTATCATATTCTGCGTCTTTTACTGCAGAGCAATCGCTTCACGAGGAGCAGAGCGCAAAGCGGTACGCACGTGCAAAACCGCTGACGTTGCATTTAAAGCGCTGCACACCTAGTTATGATTCAGAGGGGCGTTTGTTATCTTTAAGCCCTCTGATACCCGTCAGCAGCATCCGGAGCATTCAGTCTGTCTTTAGCAGTGCGCGACGAAAGTCTAAATCGAGAAAACAAAATGTATCCGAGGTATCTAGATGAGGAGCTATCGGAAGCTTTTGTGTGTCGAATAATATGTGGTAGCAGTGATAATACCGTGTGTCTGCGGACGGACAAAATGTGCGTAGCATTATCCGAACTGGAGGACGAATTGGACAGGATGTATATTATGGAGTTTGTTGAGAGGAGGCGCTTTGTGATCGAGGAATTGTGCGTTGGTGTCGCTTGTGTAGTTGTGCAGCATCAAAGGGCTATGCGCGGGGAGATCGTCGTCGTGAGTGATGACGGGTGCTGCGAGGTGCTGCTCGATATTGAGGAATCGATATACGTCGACTGGCCTCACTTATTTCACCCCGAGCCGTCGATTAGTGTTGTACCGGTGTTGCTCGTGAAGTGTACGGTATTCGGCCTCGAACATTTAATTGACGAGGACGGTGATCTACATCGGATCGAGGAAACGGTAACAATACACTGATCGGGATACGGATGCGTACCCCTGACGGTGCCTACGCTCCATGGGTGCGGGTAGTCCATATTACACGGAGTGAGTGAGTGAGTGAGTGAGTGAGAAAGAGAGAGAGAGAGAGAGAGAGAGTGTGTGCATTTGTGTGTGTACCATGGAGTAAATATTGTGTCCGTCGCCCTGGAGAGTCGTCGTAGATGCCGCCAACAGAAGGGTGAGTTACAAATTTTATTCCAAGTATGCGTACACCTTTGCTCCATCTTGCTCTTATCTCTACTCTTCCTTGTTCATCAGAGTACCTATACCACCTCACTATCTCCACGTTACCGACACTGGTTAAGCAGAGTGGGTAACACGGCGGTGCAAAAGTGAGGTTGTGGGGGTAGCCGCGTGGTGGGGAAGGAGTGGAGATAGGAGTGGGATGGAGCAAAGGTGTACACATACTGCTCCTGTATACTGAGTATATACTCGTGACCTGATCGCGCTTTTTGCAGTGGGCCAAATATGTCTAATGCAATTTTTTCAAAAGGTTTGTCTGGCAGTTCGGGTACGATAGCCGGAGCTATGTCTCAGTTTCTTACAGCTTTGAATTTCTGGCAAATTTTACAATTTTTTATGTAATCCTTCACGTCCTCCTCGAAATGTTCTCATTCCCTGTGTTCTTTTACTCTTTGTATCGTTTTATATTGTCCAAAATGCGAGCTCAAATTAGTTTCGTGGCTTTCAGATATAATTTTCTTTTTATGCGTGTACTCAGGTTCCTCAAACGTCGAAAAACAATATTCGTACTGCGTTTCAGGATCTGTGATACTGAAGAATCTTAATATTGACAAAATCTCTTCCGTGTCTGCTTTCGTCATTAAATTGTCGGTGCAAACCTTGATGTGTTTGGTACCTTTGGTTTTATTGATAGTCAATCTAGTTCTTACTTTATTGAGTATCTAATAATATAGGCTTTGGGGTCTATTATCGGTCGGTGAATTAATTTTTATCCAATTCTTTCCCTTGACATTAGGTTTCTCTTTCAAGAAGTGTCCAAGGTTGTTTGGATTGTATAGCTTGTATGTTGAATATTGATAGAAGTCGAATGGTAACTCGATCTCGGGATCTGGTTTCAGTTCCGGCTCTCGTTGTTCCGAAATTTTGTCTTCATCGTCGTCTGTATCGCTGGAAATTTTCGAATTTTTCTCAACGATAGTGCTTTTTGATGGTAAATTATAATAGACTTGGTTATGCTCATCGACAGTGCTATTTATATCGGGGTTTTCCATATGTGCTTCTCTAGATAACGCGTCAGCTATCACGTTATGCTTTCCCTTGACGTACTCGATCTCGAACTCATACTCTTCAATTTTCAGTCTCCAACGCAATAATCTGGATGCAGGGTCTGGTTTATTGGCTAACTACTTCAAGGCTTGGTGATCAGTTTTTATTGTAAATTTTTTTCCGAGTAGTTATTGTCTGAATCGTTTGATTGCCCAAATTATAGCAAGCAACTCTTTTTCTGTTGTCGTATAGTTTGCTTCAGCTTTATTCAATGTTCTTCAATAAGACGGCTCCTAATCCTTTATTAGACGCGTCTGTCGTCAACACGAATTTCTTTGTATAATCCTGATATTTTAATACAGGGTCGTTGATCAAAATTTTTTTGAGTGTGTCAAACGCCGTTTGGCATTTGTCCGTCCATACTACGGGTTTCGTTTTATCCATCTGATAATTTTTCGTGAGATCGGTCAACGGCTTAGCGATTGCTGAACATTTTGGTATAAACTTCCGATAGTACCATGCGATGCCTAAAAATGATTTGATCCGCTTTGGTATTTTGGGTGTTGGAAATTCTTTTACAGTTTACATTTTACGGGATTCGGTTTCACTCCGTCAGGCGTAATGATGTGTCCCAAATATTGGAGTTCTGGCTTGATGTATTCGCACTTATCTGATTGGAGTTTCAGATTGGTGTCTCTCAATCGATTGAAGAGGATTGTCAGATTTTTATTATGTTCTTCCATCGTTTTCCCGAAAACTATTATATCGTCGAGATATACGAAGCAAATTTTTCCTATCAACCCTCTCATTGCGGTGTTCATCATTTGTAGGTACTCGAAATGTCCTTGGTGAGTGCTAAAAGCGGTGTATTTTCTCGATTTTTCTTCCATCGGTATTTGGTGGAATCCCGCGCTCAAATCCAATGCAGAAAAAACTGATGCTTTTCCTAAGTAATCCAGAATGTCTTCGATAACTGGAGATACGAATCCTGAGCCGTTTTTTCGTTCAATTTTCTATAATCAATAACCATCCTCCACTTCGCTTTCCCTGATGCATCCTTCTTCTTCGGTACAATCCAAATAGGTCCATTGAATGGTGATTGCGAGTGTTGAATTGTTCTCTTTTTCAGTAGTTCTTGCACTTGTTTGTCAACCTCATCTTGGTGGACTTTGGATGGTCTGTAAGACTTAATATTAATCGGTTTTGTCGATTGGGCGATGACGATCACGTGTTCCGCGAGCTTAGTACTTGGTGGTTCGTCGTCGTCGAGTTGGAACAGATCGGCGTAATTTTGTATAATTGTCCAAACTTCATTTTTTTCTTTGGCGCTTCGCATGTCATCTAATCTTGTCTTGGCTTTCAGTTCTTCCATTCTTTTCCTACTCTGGTTAATTTTGTTGGTGGTGAGTCTTGGCTTTGCTTCGAAACTTTGAATGTTTCTTGTCCGAAAAGTTACATTCTTTTTTCCTTCGTTGGCTAACGGAATGTTTACGATTCCGTCTTTTATGTAGTTGTTGGAGAATCAGCTGGCGCACGGCGATCGATATTCGCCGTGCGTCGACCTGTTGCTGCGGTCTAGCACGCGGCGTTCGGTTGGGCCGGAGATAGCCGAGGGAGGGCTTCGCGGAGCCGAGGCTGTGCCTCGCAGGCAAGCCGCGTTAAGTGAGAGGATAGCTCTCTCGCTTGACTTCGGCTCCGTTCACCGGCTATCTCTCTTTTTTTTTACTTCAGCGGCCAACGACGCTTTCGTATCCCGCAGCCATGTTGAAAATTTAGATACTTCCGTGAAAACCCGCTCGAACAGCGTACACATTTTGCAAAGCTCGGAAAATTTTCGCTCTTCTACACCGGATCCCCTCAACTATTTCTTGCTCACCAGGACTCTAATTAAGATAAGAGTACACCGTCATAATTTAACATAATTCACTGACGGTGAGGAGATTAATATGCATCGGTACATCAACATAAAGGTCTCACACTGTGGCGTGCTCTGCAGCGCGGGCTGTACCACGTTTTCACTCAACCTGTGGCTCATTCGATTAATATAATTGCGTGTGTTTTACCAATTCACTGCACTTTCCTCCAATTAAACTTGCTGGGAAAGTGTTGTGAATTCATTCTAATAATTTTGTGCATCCTCAAGCTCACATTTCAGTGCTCTGCAGCGTAGACTACAGCACAGCCTGTCATAGTAGAATTCCACTCAATTGTCAGATTTGCATGTGCTACCACTGACTATCTGTAAATTCTATTTCGCCATCACATTGAGTATTTGCTGACAGGCATGAAATTCATCTACGCACTCATATATCTCATTGCGTGGCATGCTCCGTAGCACTGGCTGCACCGCAAACACACCACTCATTAGATACAACACACAATTAATACAATTGTGTGCTACTCAAGCACTTCACAGAGACAGCACTCAATTAATATAATTGAGTGTTACTCAAAATTGCCTTCAAATCAAAATTCCAATTCTTTTATATTTTATTTTTGTATTAGGTGTATTTTCTGAATTGAGTAATTTGTACTGACATGCGGAAGGTGTAATAAACCACTTTCTCTAATTTAACATCTAATTGTCTGGTTTCTTTTTTTCCTGTCGTGAGTGAAGACTCATAATTTTTCAATACATTCACAGGTCGTTCCAACAACATCCAAGGACTTCTCAAACATTTGGTCCTTCGACCCGGATATTCGACTCACGCACACAGGGAGAACCAGGGTTTCTAACTTCTGCACTCAACCACTCTGCACATCTCAGCGTTGGACTCCGCAGACCCACTTCGAAGTACCCTCCGCATCTCACCAGTTCGTCACCAAGGTCTTCGATTGTTGGGTAAAGTAGATACTCTGTGGAGCATTTCGTTCTCTTACTCCAGACCAGCTCACCGGAACTTCACAATGTCTGAGCCTATTTTCTCAGGCAACGGGGTGGCGCCTGGTGACCTAGAGGAAAAGACGACATTGTTGGTCCCAGACCCCGTCCCACCTGCGAAGAAGACCCGATCACCGACTCGCATACCAGGCGAGTTGGTGCTCAAGGTCCAATCGCAGCAGCGACGGGTGTCAGCACTGGAATTCATTCTTAACACGATCGAGAGCCAGTTGGAGAGTCTCTCTCTGTCCGAACTCGAGACTCTGATCGAGCAAGTAGACGAGCTTCACGCAGAGTTCCGCACGGAGCGTTTGCACCTGGAATCTTTGTGGCCGCTTGCCCACCACGATCACGAGTACTTTGCGAGCAACACGCTAATGATCGAGGCCAAGCTCACCCTCCATTCAAAGATGACTGCGGGAAGGTCATGGAGAGGCTCGGCCAGCTCCAACCCACTGCACCAGTGGTCACGCCGCCGGCGTCACGGACGAAGCTGCCGGACATCAAGCTGCCGACATTCAAGGGCGCCTATTCCGGGTGGCCGGCGTTCCGAGACTTGTTCTCGTCGTTGGTCATCCGGAACTCTAGGTTAGCCGACGTCGAGCGGCTGACTCGATGGGTTCGCTCTCACCGACGGATCATTTACCTTGGCGTGGGACACATTGGTATCCCACTTTGAAAACAAGAGGCTGCTGGTGCAGGAGCGGTTGGACGCTCTCTTCTTGATCAAACCGGCTCATGGGACGCTCGCATCCGCAGTAACGTCCGTCTCCGAGGCCTACGAAGTCTTCACCTCGGTGGCGTCGAAAGAGGAACTATTTGATTGCGTGATGGTATGACAGTTTGGTCAGCAGTTTGACCAGACCACACGCGAGGCCTAGGAGACGGCGTTAGTACGCTCATCCGGTTTCCCGAACTTTGCGAGAATGGAGGAGTTCGCGGAGACCAAGGTTCGGGCCCTGGAGATGGTGAAGGCCACTCCAAAACCCAGTAGTTCCATTCGAACGTCTTCCGCGTGCCCTCCTGCCGCAAGGGCCGGGACAACCCGCGCATTGGCTCATCACGCGGGTAGCATAACCCGCAGCGCTCCTCCGTCACACACCACCGCGTCCGCGTATCTATGTGACTGTTGCCGGAATTCGAGGCACTTCATCGTGATGTGCCTAGAGTTTCGTCAACTCACAGTGGCTGCGCGGCGCAAGATGGCGGAGAAGTCACGGTTGTGCTACAACTGCCTGGGACGGCACAATGCTATGGCATGCCATTCCACGGGCAGTTGCAAGGAATGTTCAGGGCGGCATCACACCATGCTGCATCCAGCAGCGCCCCCTGCAACCTCTTCCGAAACTCAGCCTGCGCAGACACACTCGTCTGCATAGTAGGATGTCGACGCAGTCGTCCACTCATCGGTACAGCTCACACGGAAATGCTCACCATTAGTAGCAACTGCACTTATACACATTCGTACATTGGCATCAACTCATCAGGCAAGACTTCTCATCGATCCTGGATCGGAATTAACGTTTATTACGGAAGAACTCTTTCGTAAACTCAACACAACACGTAAGCACTCATCAATTTCGATCACAGAGATCGGTGGAAGGCACTCAACACAAACACGTGGTTCGGTTCAACTCACAATGTGCTCCATGCACACCAAGGAGAAAGTCACGGTCTTGGCTCACATTCTGAACACGATTACAACTCATTTGCCATCTTTTGAGTCACCAGCTCGCACCTGGCCTCACATAGTGAAGCTGAAGCTGGCAGATCCGGACTTTCTCACACCACGACCGATCGACATTATAATTGGAGCAGATATCTATGGTCAGGTGATTAAACCTAACATTATCAAAAGCACATCATCTTCGCCAATTGCACAATTATCAATATTTGGTTGGCTCATCATTAGACCGATTAACTCATGTCAACCTGATGCACTGACGGTTCATCATGCTGCTGTGCAACTCGATGACCAGGAATTACAGAACGTGCGCACAAAATTCTGGGTTCAAGAAGAGCCACCAAAGGACACAGTCGGTCAACTCACACCAGAGGAGCATGCATGCGAGGATCATTTTCGCGACACACATCAGCGTGATTCTACTAGCCGATACATTATTCGGCTTCCTCTTACATATTCACCTGCAAATCTGGGAAATTCATACTCGCGGGCACATCAGTGTCTGCTGCACACAATTCGGAAAATCTCAAAAAATGCTGAATACGGTCAGCTCTACTCACCATTCATGGACGAATACGAACAACTTTGTCACATGGTGAAGGCTTCGAAATCATCTACAAGTGAAATTCAATACTATCCGCCTCACCACGGTGTACTGAGACCAGACAGTATTTCCACCAAACTAAGGGTGGTATTCAACGGTTCTAGCTCAACATATTCTGGAAAGTTTCTTAATGACATCATGCACACTGGACCTAATTTGTTGCTCAATGTTTCGGACGTTCTTATCTGGATCTGTCATCACAGATACATCTTTGCCACAGACGTTACCAAAATGTATCGTCAAATTCGTGTTCATCCTGATGATTGGAATCTTCAACGAATTTTGTGGATTGATGCTCAAGGCAACCCTGTGCCGTATCAATTAACAACAGTAACATACGGTACAAAGACTGCGCCATTCTTCGCAGTTAAAACTCTCATGCAGCTTACTGAAGATGAAGGTCATCGGTTTCCCCTCGCTGTGCCAGCTATCACGTTTGGCAGGTACGTGGATGACATCTTCGGAGGGGCGGATTCAACTCATCAACTCATTGAAATAGCTCAACAGCTCAAGGACTTGTGCTTGGCGGGCGGTTTTCCACTCGCCAAGTGGTAATCGTCGGACCACACGGTTCTTGCTAATATTTCATCATCATTGTCAAGCTTAGCTATCTCATTGGATGACTGCGAGACCAAAATTCTTGGTCTGACTTGGCTTCCTAACGAAAACAAGTTCACATTCGCATCCCGGTTCAACTCAGCTCAGGAGAATTTCACAAAACGCCTCCTTCTTTCCGAGGTGGCTCAACTCTTTGATCCACTCGGTTTCGTCTCACCAGTTGTGATAAGAGCCAAAATACTCTTGCAAGAGCTTTGGCTTCACAAGCTCAGCTGGGAAGAACCACTGCCATCTCAGGTCTCAGCACGATGGACTGCCATCAGAGAAGATCACAAAAGCCTGACCAGGCTCTCAATTCCTCGTTGGTTCAATACATGGAGCGACTTAACAGTGGAATTGGATGGCTTCTCTGATGCATCTCAACTGGCCATGGCCGCAGTGATTTACATCACTGTCGACTCAACTTCCACAGGAAAGGTGGCTTCACTTATTTGCTCAAAAACGCGCATGGCAACACTCAAGAAGCTTACCATACCACGGCTTGAACTGACAGCTGCACTGTTACTTGCAAAATTGGTTGCATACGTTCAAGCCACGCTCAAGATCAAAGTCTCATTTACTCACCTGTGGACGGACTCGTCGGTAACTCTCACCTGGATCAAAGCTCATCCTGCTCGGTGGAAAGACTTTGACCGAAACCGAGTAGCTCAGATACAAGGACTCACACCGAATGCTGAGTGGCATCACGTGTCAGGCACAAGCAACCCTGCAGATTGTGCCTCGCGGGGTATCTCAACATCTCAATTGGCCTCTCATCAGTTGTGGTGGTCAGGTCCACCGTGGATGGTGAAACCTATTGAATTTTGGCCGAAAATCTCGACTGATGCTGAGGATTTGCACAATATGGAAGCCCGGCCGGGGGTAGCTCTTCCCGCTGCATCTCGGACGCCAGAGTACCATTGTGAGCTCATTTATCGCTGTTCTTCGCGCACAAAATTGTGTCGTCTTACCTCATTTTGTGTCAGAGTAGTAGCCAGAATGAGGAAGAGGTTAGAATTGGCAGGACCCGCTCCTCTCACAGCAGAAGAGATGGCTGCAGCAAATGTTTTTTGGACAAGAGCAACACAAGCCGTGTTTTTTAAACACGAGTTACAAGTACTGTAGTCAGGCTCTTCTCTTCCATCTTCTCACCCCTTCAGTCGACTAACAGCTTTCATCGACCAGGAGGGTGTACTCAGAGTACGAGGTCGCCTTGTTCAATCAGCATTCATATATGAAGGAAGACATCCTGCCATTCTAACTCGTCACTCTCGATTCTCAGCTCTCATTATTGATCAAGCTTACGTGCGGACTCTTCACGGAGGCACTCAGCTCACATTAGCCCAAATAAGGCTAACTCATTGGATCGTCGGCGGAAGAGCTCCTGTAAAATCACACATTTTACATTGCGTTGTGTGTGCTCGGCAGAGGGGAGGTCGGGCTCAACAATTGATGGGTCAGCTTCCTCTGACACGAGTCACACCAACGTGCGCATTCGCTCACACAGGAGTTGACTACGCCGGCCCTCTCACACTCAAAACTTGGAAGGGGCGAGGAAGTAAAGTACACAAAGGCTAGATCTGTGTTTTTGTGTGTCTCGCCACTTCAGCTCTACATCTCGAGGTCGTCAGCGACTACTCAGCTGATGGCTTCCTTTCAGTGTTCAGGCGTTCCTCATCTCGGCGCGGCATTCCTCAGACTCTATATTCTGACTGTGGCACGAACTTCGTTGGTGCTCACAAATCCAAACGTCAGCTGTTCAGGAAGGCCTCTCAAGAACATCATATCAGGAGTACAAATTGAAAATGCGGGATTTTTTTCTATTTTTGAACGTTTATTCTGAAAAAATGGTAACAAATGAATTATTCAAAGTATTGTCCATCGCTAGCCACAACTTTTTCCCATCTTTCTGGCAATTTACGGATACCGTCGCGAAAAAATTCGGCCGGCTTGGCTGCTATCCAGTCATCGACCCATTTTTGGGCTTCTTCGTAAGAATGGAAGCGCTGGTCAGCTAGGCCATGTGTCATCGATCGGAAAAGGTGGTAATCGGAAGGAGCAATATCTGGGCTATACGGCGGGTGGGGTAAGACTTCCCATTTCAGCGTTTGTAGGTATGTTTTGACCGGCGCTGCAACATGTGGCCGAGCGTTGTCATGTTGCAAAATTACTTTGTCGTGTCTTTGCTCGTATTGTGGCCGTTTTTCTTTGAGTGCGCGGCTCAAACGCATCAATTGAGTTCGGTATAGTGCTCCTGTGATGGTTTCGTTCGATTTCAATAGCTCATAATACACCACACCCAGCTGGTCCCACCAAATACAGAGCATGAGCTTGGCGCCGTGAATATTTGGTTTGGCCGTCGATGATGATGCATGGCCGGGGTAACCATATGATTTTTTGCGCTTCGGGTTATCGTAATGGATCCACTTTTCATCACCAGTGACAATGCGATGCAAAAAACCCTTCCGTTTTTGCCGTTCGAGCAGCAGTTCGCATGCAAAAAAACGGCGCTCGACGTCTCTCGGCTTCAGCTCATACGGCACCCAATGTCCTTGCTTTTGGATCATTCCGAGGGCTTTTATACGATGGGAAATGGCTTGTTGTGTCACTCCCAATGAATCTGCGAGCTCTTGTTGAGTTTGACACGAGTCTTCATTGAGTATTGCCTCCAATTCAGCATTCTCAAACTTTTTCACTTGGCCCGGCCGCTCTTTGTCCTCAACGTCAAAATCACCACTTCTAAACCGCACAAACCATCTCTCGCACGTTGAAACCGATGGAACATGACTCGGATAAGCCTCGGAGACCAATCGATGTGCTTCAGCAGCACTTTTCTTCAAATTAAAGAAGTAAATTAAAACTTCCCGCAAATGCTGTTTTGTTGGCACGAAACTCGACATATTGAGAGCTCAAAAAAACTATGAATTTGACACTGCGACAAATTGACACATACTGAAAATTAAAGCTATAAGACGTAGCTTTGACATGAACATAGTCACAGTACTGCCTGATGCGTATAGCGTTAGTAACGCCATCTGTTATCAAACCCGCATTTTCAATTTGTACCCCTGATATCATCGCTTCTTTTCTCGCAAATCAACAAATTGCGTGGAGGTTCAATCCACCTGCGGCTCCACACATGGGTGGCAAATGGGAAGCAGCTGTAAAATCTGTTAAATTTCATCCGCGGCGAACGGTGGGTGATACAGCATTCACGTTCGAAGAACTCGCAACACTGCTGGCTCAAATCGAGGCTATACTCAACTCAAGACCTCTGGAACCACTCTGCGATGATCCTGATGACTCATTAGCTCTTACGCCTGGATACTTTCTCATTGGTAAAGCGCTTACAACTGTCCCAGAGCCTACGCTAAAGGATTTATCAATCTCACGGCTCTCAAAGTGGCAATTGTTGCAACAAAAGGTACAACAATTTTGGCGACAATGGTCTGCACATTATCTACAACGGCAGCAGTCTATATCAAAGTGGCATCACCCCAATAATAACATAAAAATCGGCTCTTTGGTTTTGCTCACGGATGAGCGCTTTCCACCGTGCAAGTGGCTACTTCGAACTACAACCACTACGCTCACCAGGCGGATCTCAAAACTCGCTGTCCTGCCTATCTCATCCAACTCGGAGCAGTAATTAATCATCAACCCCGTTGCTGATGGCGGGCGGAAATGTTGGAGAATCAGCTGGCGCACGGCGATCGATATTCGCCGTGCGTCGACCTGTTGCTGCGGTCTAGCACGCTGCGTTCGGTTGGGCCAGAGATAGCCGAGGAAAGGCTTTGCAGAGCCGAGGCTGTGCCTCGTAGGTATGCCGCGTTAAGCGAGAGGTTAGCTCTCTCGCTTGACTTCGGCTTTGCTCACCGGCTATCTCGCTCATTTGACTACAGCGCTCAACGACGCTTTCGTATCCCGCAGCCATGTTGGACATTTAGACACTTTCTGAAAAATCCATGGGAACAGCGAACGCATCTACTGCACATCTCGAACCTTTTCACTAAATTCACCGGACTCGCTCAACATTCTGTGCTCACCAGCACTTAAAACTCAGGTAAGAGTACACCGTCATAATTCTGTGTAATTCACTGACGGTGAGGAGTAAAAAATAAGTCGGTGCATCCTCATAAAGGTCTCACCCGTCAACGTGCTTTGTAGCACGGGCTGCACCACGTTTTCCACACCACTTGTTGCTCACCCAATTAATATAATTGCGTGTGTGCATATCAGTTCACTGTACTTTCCCCCAACCAAGCTTGCTGGGAAAGTACAGTGAATTTATTCCACTCATTTTATGCATCCTCAAGCTCACTCTATCGTGCGGTGCAGTGTTGGCTGCTTCACAGTCAGTCATAAAATTCCATTACTCAAGTACCAGAGTTGCATGTGCAAGCACTCACTCTCTGTACGTTATATTTGTCTATCTTGTTGAGAAGTTGCTGGGATTAGTAAAATCTACCTGTACACTCACATATCTCATAGCGTGGCATGCTCCGCAGCGGTGGCTGCAGCACGTACACCGCTCTTAATACACACTGCACACAATTACTATAATTGTGTGCTGCTCAAATCTTGAAGCCAAAATGAATTCAATTCAGTTATTTATATACAGTTTTAATTCTCAGTTTCTTGGTGCATTTATTTCTATATCCATTGTGTATTTTTCTAAATTTAACCTATTTTTGTATTTATTTTTCACTTTGACATTCTTCCAAATTATGCACAAAACTGTATTTTGTATTCGAGCTGACGGAAGGTAGAATAAACCGCTTCCTCAACATACCATCGACGTGTCTGGTTATTTATCACCCTGTCATGAGTGAAGACTCATATTTTTCTAATATATTCATACATCGGTCAAACAACATCGGACGGATTCTCAAACATTTGGTCCTTCGAGCCGGATCTTCGACTCGCACAGGGTAGAACCAGGGTTCTCTACCTTCTGCTCTCACCGCTACACACTCTTCGGCTCATATTGGGATAGGACTCTGCGTAGCCCGTCGCAGGATCCTTATCGGCTCATCACCTCGTCAAGCGCACACAGTGGGGTGAAGTACATTTCTGCGGAGAATCTTCGTTACTGTCTTTCTTTCTTCTACTCACGTGTGCAACAGGACCAGCAATGTCCGAGGGCACTCCTCCAGACACTGAGGTGGCGCTTGGTGCTCTGGACGAGAAAAAGACGTTGCTGGTTCCTGGGGCCTGCGTCGTTCCGAGGAAGACCCGATCACCGTCTCGACTCGCAACCGAGATGGTGTTAAAGGTCTAGTCGCAGCGGCGCTGGATCGCTCAGTTGATCACCATCTTGTCGATGCTTGACGAGGGCTCAAGCTCCCTCTCCATGGCTTCGCTCGATTCCATCATCGAGCAGGTCACGGAGCTCCACAGCGACTTCCGCAAGGAACACGAGCTGATGGATGCTTCGTGGCCTCCGACCTGCATGGAGCACGAGCATTTCACTGATGATCTGCAAAGCAGGGAGGTGCAGCTCGCGCTCCGCTGCAAGATAGCAGCACGGGAAGCCATGGAGAGGTTGGCGGAAGGGCGTCTGCCTGCACCACCAACCGCGTCGCGGCAGCTCCGCACAAAGCTACCAGATATTGAGCTGCCGGCATTTGAGGGGGATTATTCCGGATGGCCGGCGTTCCGTGACTTGTTCACGTCGCTGGTCATCCAGAATACTCGGCTTACAGATGTCGAGCGGCTTCTCTACCTGCGTGGCTGCGTGTCGGACTCGGCGGCACAGCTCATTTCGGGGTTCGCAATAACATGCGAATCGTTTAACTTGGCTTGGGAGACGCTTGCGTCTCGGTCCGAAAACAAGCGACTGCTGGTGCAGCAGCGCCTAGATCAGCTCTTCGCGCTCAAGGCCGGCTCAATGGATGCGAAGTCTCTCGCACCCATTCTGACTTCGTTCTCCGAGGCTTACAAAGTTCTTTCTTCGCTGGCGACGAAGGAAGAGCTTTGGGGTTGCGTGATGGTGAGGCTGCTGAGTCAGCAGCTTGACCAGACCCCACGCGAGGCCTGGGAGACGAAGCTAGGACGCTCATCTGGCTTCCCGGCTTTTGCTGAGCTTGAGGAGTTTGCTCAGACCAAGGTCAGAGCCTTGGAGATGGCGAAGGCCACTCCAAAACCTGATTCAAGCTCGAGCCGGACATCATCGGCTAACTCTCCCCCGGCAAAGGCCGGGACGCGCGGCGCGTCGGCACATCATGCGGGTAACGCAGCCCGTGGCACTCCGCCATCACACACCACCTCGACCGATTATCCCTGTGATTGCTGTCGGGCTCGGGGTCACTTCATCGTGATGTGCCCTGAGTTCCGTCGGCTCACTGTGGCTGATCGGCGCAAGATAGCGGAGAAGCTGCGGCTGTGCTATAACTGCCTTGGTCGACACAATGCATCAGCTTGCCGATCCACCCGGACGTGTAAGGAGTGTGCAGGGCGGCACCACACGATGCTGCATCTAGCAGCGCCCCCTGCAGCTACATCCGACGCACAACCTGCTCAGGCTCAGTCGTCGACCGAGTAGGATACCGCCGCGGTCGTCTACTCATCGGAACAGCTCACACGGAAATGCTCAACACTATTGGAAACTGCACTAGCACTCATACACACATCGGTATCAGCTCATCAAGCAAGACTTCTCATCGATCCTACGTCGGAATTGACTTTTATTACGGAAAAGCTCTTTCGTAAGCTCAACGCAACACGCAAGCACTCATCAATTCCAATCACAGGGATCGGTGGAAGGCACTCAACACACACACATGGCTCGGTTCAATTCACACTGTGTTCCACATATACCAGGGAGAAAGTCACGGTTCTGGCTCACATTCTCAACACGGTTACTACTCATTTGCCATCTTTTGAGTCACCAGCTCATACATGACCTCACATCGTGGAGCTGAAGCCGGCAGATCCTGACTTTCCCACACCATGACCAAACGATATCATAGTTGGAGCAGATATTTATGGACAGGTCATTAAACCAAATATTCTCAAGGGCACATCATCTTCACCTATTGCACAATTATCGATATTTGGGTGGCTCATCATTGGACCAACTAACTCCTGCCAATCTGACGCATTCACTGTTCATCATGCTGCGGTGCAACACGATGATCAGGAATTACAGACCGTGCTAACGAAATTTTGGATTCAGGAAGAGCTACCAAAGGACACAGTCGGTCAACTCACACCAGAGGAGCAGGCATGCGAGGATCATTTTCGCGACACGCATCAGCATGATTTAACAGGCCGGTATATCGTTCGGCTTCCTCTCATATCATCACCTGCGAATATGGGAAGCTCACACTCACGAGCATTTCAGTATCTGCAACACACTATTCGAAAAATCTCAAAGAATGCTGAATACGGTCAGCTCTACTCACAGTTCATAGACGAATATGGCAACTCGGTCATATGGTGAAGGCTCCAAAAACATCTTCAGGAAAATCTCTCAATGACATCATGCACACTGGACCTAATTTATTGCTCAATATTTCGGACGTGCTCATTTGGATCCGTCAACATAGACTCATCTTTGCCACTGACATAACGAAAAAGTATCGTCAGATCCGTGTTTATCCTGAGCACTGGAATCTTCAACGGATTCTATGGAAAGATGGTCAACTCAATCCTGTGCCTTTTCAACTAACTACAGTAATATATGGTACAAAGGCTACGCCATTTTAGGCAGTTCGAACTCTCATGCAGCTCACCGAAGATGAAGGCTATCGTTTTCCGCTTGCTGTGCCACCTATCAAATTTAGCAGGTACGTGGATGACATCTTCGGTGGGGCGGATTCAACTCACCAGCTCATTGAAATAGCTCAACAGTTCAAGGACTTGTGCATGGCGGGCGGGTTTCCACTCGCCAAGTGGCACTCGTCGGACCTCAAAGTACTTGCCAATATCTCATCATCAAGGTCAAGCTCAGCTATCTTAATGGACGACTGCGAGAAAAAAATTCATGGTTTGACTTGGCTTCCTAGTGAAGACAGGTTCACATTCGCATCCCGGTTCAACTCATCTCAAGAAATTTTCACGAAATGCCTAATTCTCTCCGAGGTGGCTCAGCTCTTTGATCCGCTTGGTTTTGTCTCACCGGTTGTGATAAGAGCCAAGATTCTTTTACAAGAGCTTTGGCCTCACAAGTTCAGCTGGGATGAACCACTGCCATCCCAGGTCTCAACACGATGGATTTCAATCAGGGAAGATCTCAAATGTCTGGCCAGACTCTCAATTTCTCGTTGATTTAACACATGGAGCAACTCAACAGTGGAATTGCATGGCTTCTCTGATGCATCTTAACTGGCCATGGCCGCAGTGATTTACATCACTGTCGACTCAGTTTCCACAGGAAAGGTGGCTTCACTTGTCTGCTCAAAAATTCGCATGGCACCACTCACGAAGCTCACCATACCAAAGCTTGAACTGACTGCAGCATTGCTGCTAGCAAAACTGGTTGTGTATGTTCAAGCCACACTCAAGGTTAAAGTCTCATCTACTCACCAGTGGACGGACTCATCAGTAACTCTCATTTGGGTCAAAGCTCATCCTGCTCGGTGGAAAGACTATGTCCGAAATGGAGTCGCTCAGATACAAGAACTCACACCCAGTGCTCAATGGCGTCACGTGTCAGGCACAAGCAATCCAGCTGACTGTGCCTCGCGAGGTATCTCAACATCTCAATTGTCTTCTTATTAGTTGTGGTGGTCAGGTCCACCGTGGATGGTGAAGCCTATTGAATTTTGGCCGAAAGCCGCAACTGACTCAGAGGATTTGAGCATCATGGAAGCCCGCCCGGGGGTAGCTCTCCTCGCTGCAACTCAGACGCCAGAGTATCATTAGGAACTCATTCATCGCTGTTCTTCACTCACAAAATTATGTCGTCTCACCTCATTTTGTGTCAGGGTAGTGGCAAAAATGAGGAGAAGGTTAGAATCGGCAGGAACCGCTCCACTCACAGCGAGAGAAATGGCTGCCGCAAACATGTTTTGGACGAAAGCCACACAAGCGGTGTTTTTTAAGCACGAGATACAAGTACTGCAGTCAGGCTCGCATCTTCCATCCGCTCACCCCTTCAGTCGACTAACAGCTTTCATCCACCAGGAGGGCATACTTAGAGTAGAAGGTCGCCTTGCTCAATCAGCACTCACTTATAAAAAAAGGCATTCTGGCATTCTACCTCGTCATTCGCGATTCACGACTCTCATTATTGATCAAGCTCACGTGCGAACTCTTCACAGAGGCACGCAACTCACATTAGCTCAAGTTCGGCTAACTCATTGGGTTGTCGGCGGTAGAGCTCCTGTAAAATCTCACATTTTATATTGCGTGGTGTGTGCTCGGCAGAGAGGAGTTAAGGCTCAGCAATTGATGGGTCAGCTTCCTCTGTCACGAGTCACACCATCCCGCGCATTTTCTCACACAGGAGTGGACTACGCCGGCCCTCTCACGCTCAAAACTTGGAAGGGGCGAGGTAGTAAAACACACAAAGGCTGGATCTGCGTTTTTGTGTGCCTCGCCACTTCAGCTCTGCATCTCGAGGTCGTCAGTGACTTCTCAGCTGACGGCTTCCTCTCAATGTTCAGGCGATTCTCATCTAGGCGTGGCATTCCTCACACCATGTACTCTAACTGAGGCACTAACTTCGTTGGTGCCCACAAATCCATACGTCAGCTGTTCAGGAAGGCCTCTAAAGAGCATCATCTCATCGCTTTTTCTCTCGCAAATCAACAGATTGCATGGAAGTTTAATCCACCTGCGGCACCACATATGGGTGGCAAATGGGATGCAGCTGTAAAGTCTGTGAAATTCCATCTGCGTCAAACGGTGGGTGATATAGCACTAACGTTCGAAGAGCTCTCAACGCTGCTGGCTCAAATCGAGGCTATACTCAACTCAAGGCCTCTGGAACCGCTCAGCGATGATCCAGATGATTAATCAGCACTCACGCCTGGACTGGTGAAGTTGGATTGGTGAAGCACTCACAATGGTCCCAGAGCCGAATCTCGAAGATTTAGCAATCTGACGGTTCTCAAGGTGACAATTGTTGCAACAAAAGATACAACAATTTTAACGAGAATGGTCTGCACACTATCTACAGCGGCAGCAGTCCATTTCAAAGTGGCATCACCCTAACAACATCATTAAAATTGGCTCTTTGGTTCTGCTCACGGATGAGCGCTTTCCACCATGCAAGTGGCCACTTGCACGAGTCACGGCGTTGCATCCAGGCAAAGATGGGCTCACCAGGGTGGTGACACTTCGAACTGCTACCACTACGCTCACCAGGCCGATCTCAAAACTAGCTGTCCTGCCTATCTCATCCAACTTAAAGCCATAACTAATCATCAACCCCGTTGCTGATGGTGGGCTCAATGTTGGATAATCAGCTGGCGCACGGCGATCGATATTCGCCGTGCGTCGACCTGTTGCTGTGGTCTAGCACGCGGCGTTCGGTTCGAGGAAGGGCCTCGCGGAGCCGAGGCTGTGCCTCGCAGGCAAGCCACGTTAAGCTCTCGCTTAAGGGGTTATACGCAGTTATGAGGCAAAAAAAAGACGGTTTTTCCTGAAGAATTTATCCTGGAGAGACTTTTGAATTTATTAATTAAAAAATTTTTGTGGTTATAAAAGCATCCTTCAAGAACGTAAACAAATTTTTTATTTATAAAAATGTTGATTATAGAGGGCGCTGCAGGCGATTTCCGGAACCTCCTCTAAAAAAAGACGATTTACGGTGATCATCGTAACTCAAGATTGGATTATCTGAAATCAAAAAACCAAAAAAATTTCGTTAATATATTAGATTATCTAGTAATTAATCGTTCGGCTAATCAAAATATTGAATTTTCACAAAATGGCGGCGGCTTCTCAAAAAAATGTTTTCGATTTTTTATGTAAAATTTGGCCTTAAATTGTTTATAAAATGGAAAATAAGTATCGGATTGACAAAAGGAACGATTAATTACTATAAAATGTATCTGAGAAGATTGTGTTAAAATTTAAGACCGATCGAACAAGCCGTTTTTGAGATAACGTGTTCACCGACTTGAAAAATGCTGTTTTGAGAAAAACGCGTTTAAAGTTTCAAAACCGATTCACACATAGAAAAAAAAAATTATTTTCAACTTACATGGTGTCGTCTATTCCAGGGCCATATAATAAACCCTCCATTCCTTCAGCAGCCTCCAGCAATTCAATTTGGTGCTGTCTTCGAGCCATCCTTCCCTCTCGTGTCGCTTCGTGCGCTCTGCGCTCGGATAGCGTAACGCGCTCTTCGTCCTCCTTTTGTACATATGCATGCGCATTGGGCCCCAAAGACAGTCCCATTGCATTCATATGGTACAAAAGTGAAATTGAACCTTCATTAAACATACCGGCGGCAATATTTGCGGCCATTTCAACAATTTTTGAGCCACTTGAAATGATTTTCGGCGTAATTTTCCAGATGATTTGGTTGTAACTCTCGTTATTATTTTGTGTAAAGCCGCCTACACATCGTTCCAATAATGTCTCGCTGCTGAGGTCTTCGTAAATTGAACGCACAGCTTCAGCAACATCCGTGGGTAATGGCTGGTAATCGTGCTCAAATTTGGTCAGTTTTGATTTTTTTCGCAGATGCGCTGAAGCTGCTTTCGTCCGTCTCAACTTTCTTCGGATTAAAAACGTTTTTCTGTTTTCGATTTCTTGATTTGTTCGCGCTTGTAACAGAACGCCGTTCTCTACTTACTTTCATATTGAATTATTATACTATAATTCACAATTATCTTAGAAATCCGAACGAAATATTGCAGAAAATACGGAAACGAACGCACGACTTCACTGCTTGCCTCGGCTGTATATACTGAATAAGCGTCTAGAAACCGTTGAATTTTGCTCTCAGGTACAAGGAAAACACTACTACACTCTCACACAATGTATAAGAACACAATACACAGGTATATAAAAGGAGCACCGGTCCAGGTAAACAGCTGCCGCTTGATCCTCTGCCCCACGTACTTTCAAACGCGCCGAGGCGTCTCTACATATATAGGTATAACTCCGAAAGTATTGCTCGGATCGACTTGAAATTTTGTGTGTATACTTTTGAATATACATTACAAAAATGCAATAAAAAATCGATTTTTTGAAAATCATAACTGCGTATAACCCCTTAACATCCTCTCGGATGTCTCTCTCGCTTCACTTCGGCTTTACTCACCGGCTATCTCTCTCAATTGACTTCAGCGCCCAACGACACTTTCATATCCCGCAGCAATATTGGAAAATTAGACACTTTTGCTACACATCCACGGAACAGCGCACGCATCTAAGGACTCTAGGACCCTTTTCTGTCGCAATTCACCGGACTCGCTCAAGATTTCTCGCTCACCAGGACTCAGAACTCAAGGTAAGCGTACACTGACATAATTCAGAGTAATTCACTGTCAGTGAGGAGTGAAGAATTAACGGTACATCAACATTATTGTCTCACTTTGTGGTGTGCGCTGCAGCGCGGGCTGCACCACGTTTCCCTCACTTTATCTTGCCGGCTTAATTGACATAATTACGCATGTGCTTTATATTCACTGTAGTTTCTCCCAGAAAATCTACTGGGAAAATACAGTGACTATTCTCTGCTCAATTGTGCATCCTCAGTCTATGTTGTATTGTGCTACGCAGTGCTGACTGCATAGCTGTTCTTACATTCACTCACAGCACTCAAGCAATTCAATTGTAAGTGCTCTCATCTATTCTCTGCAACTTCTCTCAGATAAATCTGCTGAGAGCTTGCAGTGAATAGTTTACACATCTCACGCACTCATTTATCTCTTAGCGTAGCGTGCTCCGCAGCACTGGCTGCAGCACGCACACCGCTCTCAGTCCATACAGCACACAATTAATATAATTGTGTGCTGCTCAAATCTTGAAGCCAAAATTAATTCAATTCAGTTATCTATATATAGTTTTAATTTTCAGTTTCTTGTTGCATTTATTTTTATATCAATTATGTATTTTTCTAAATTTAACCTATTTTTGTATTTATTTTTCACTTTGACATTTTTTCAAATTATACACGAAACTGTATTTTGTATTCGAGCTGACGGAAGGTAGAATAAACCGCTTCCTCAACATACCATCGACGTGTCTGGTTATTTATCACCCTGTCGTGAGTGAAGACTCATATTTTTCGAATATATTCACAGATCGGTCAAACAACAACGGACGGATTCGCAAACAGTGTGATTGATTCTATTGTTATATTTTCTTTTTATTGTTTTTGTTGAGACCTCAGTCTGGGTTTACTGATTTGCATATGTCCGTGGTGGACATGCGGTTCGTTACCCTTTCATCATTGGTCTTTGTATTTGTAGGGTAATTCTCTATTTTGTTTGTGCGTAAGGCACTGATTGTTTTGTTAAGTTGGTGAGGAGGACGGAATGGAAGTTTATGGTCGAGTAGGATGATCTAGTATCGTTCGTATGGACTCTAACCTTCGATCGCGTCCTGGTTGTTATGCTATACTTTTTTATAATTACGGAAGTGGAATAAATTCCAGTATTTTCACATTCTGACTCGATTATTTGTATGACGAAGAGATCTCGTACACACGGAGCTTGACACTTAATTTATCTATCGGGGTTTATCGCGCTTGCGATTTATCGTAAAAGTGCATATGCGGAATTGTTTCCGGTATTTTAGGTTTTGACGCTATAATTCGTATGGCGATGAGATATCGTACATACGGAGCTTAACACTCAATTTTTCTATTGGGTTTATCGTGTTTTTCCTCTACGCGATAGTCTTAAATTACATATGCGGATTTTCCAGTATTTTTTAGTTCCTGATTTATTATTTGTGTGTTGAGAGGATACTATGTGTGCGGAGCTTTGTATTCAATTGGTGTAGTGAATGACTGCGCGTGAGTATATGCGATTTTACGAGGGTGGGGCTTGTTAGGTTTTTACTGCCTGTGCTTATCCTCATACGGGGCGTTCCTTGGTATGTTCGTTAGATATAACGAGGGGGGGGGGTGTTTTGTGATAGGTCACGTGATGTTTGTCGTACCTTATTCACTGGATGAAGGACGTGCAGGGTGTCGTGTAGGTGTTCCGTTATGTCGTGAATTTATATATTTAGCCGGTACTTGTCTTCTTAGGGTTTGAAACGAGGTTCCGGCGAGGTTGAATTCCGTGGGATAATGTTACATTCCTACCTGCTGGAGGTTTAAACTTCCTAACGGTTTTTTTTGTGGTTTAGTTTTTTGTGGTTTGGTTTTTTTATAATTTTGTCATATGTCGGTCTTCTCCTACCTCGTGTGTGTTCGCCTGTCTGCTTTATTGATTAATATTTGCCAGGATTGATTAATTATTGCCAAAATTGTCTTTCTCTGTGAGTTTTTTTTAGGTTTTCCTCACTGGTTTTTATGTTATTCTAGTTTTCGTTTATTCTTAGGTGTAGGGGCGGCCTTGATTCCTATTTGTTCATTAAATTTCGTGAGAGATCGGCTTGATTTATGCGTTTTACCTAATGTTAATGTTTATCCGTGAGTGGGGGTCGGTAGCGAGGCTTCATGTGAATGTACCCTGTTGTTTTGTCTGGAGGATTTGTGGAATCTCGAGAGTTCCACTAATTCGTTTGTCATTTCCCCGTAATGTGGCGTTCTTGGCGCGTTGCCGTCTGCGTGGCATGGTCTATTGGGGGGTAGGGCCGACTGTGCTCTCTTTGTACGGTAAGGCGTTTGGCTTTACGCGTGGTTCCGCCCGCTCTTTCGTAGGGCGAGGGCTACTACGCTGGGGTCCGGTATACAGCGCGTGGTATTGCTGGCCGTCCTGCCTCTTGTCATGCTCGCTTCTCGCGGGCTTTGTTTTGTTTTGATGGTAATCTTCGTGCTAGGTGTGGTCTACTGTTGCCGCCATTCTGTTTAGGGTGGGTACTCGCGGTGGCTTGTGTGTACCTACTTATCTGTTATGTTTTCCTTGTCTGGTGGTTACTTATTCGTTCCTTGTCTGCTCGTTTATTAAGGGGGAATCACTTTTTAGTGATTTATCTGTTTGACTTACTGGTTTTAGTCTGTTTTTGTTGGTGTGGGTTGGATTGTGTTGGTTGGATTAAGGTTCTTAATTCTAGTAGCGGATCGCTTCAATTGCGTTCCGTTACAATATATTGTGTAAACGAATCAGCAGTGTAATGGAGCAAAGGTACAATCAGACTTTAAAGAACTCTTGAAGTACTTTTCGATGCTCTTCATCATGAGCTAAGTGTGAAATAGACTTCGGAGACCTCTATCAGTATCGCTGTGTACAACCTACGAAAGAGTTTTGAAAGGCCGATCCAAGTGTTTTCTTAGTGTATAAACTGCAAAAGAGTCTTCGAAGATTGCTTTAATTGTTGTCGCAATATGCAAACTGCAAAATTTTTAGACGACCACTCCGAGTGTTGTCGCAGTGTACACACTGAAAAAGAGGCTCCTAAGTTGTTTGTAAGTATTGTCGCAGTGTGAAAGCTACGAAAGACCCTTTGAAATGTCTTTGGCGATGATCTCTGAGATTAACCGATTTATTACACTGTACACTGAATACCATAAAATGCTTGTCCTACTAGGGTTGTATGAGAAGTACGTGGCCTCGACCAGAAAGAAAACATTGTTTGGGGCAAAATTCATTTCATTTTTCAATATAGTCTCCTTTTACAAATATAGTCTCCTCGATACACTTAATCAAACGTTTTTCAAATTTTTGAATCCCTTTAGAATAATACGATTTCTCCAACACTTGAAAATAGGCGTTCGTTTCGGCAATGATCTCATTGTTGGAGGCAAATCTCTATCCGCCGATCCATTTCTTCAAGTTTGGAAACAGGAAATAGTCGCAGCGGGCTAAATTTAGAGAATACAGTGAATGTGGAAGTAATTCGTATCCTAATTCATGGAGTTTTGTCATGGGAACTACACACGGATGCATTTATACATAGTCTTGGTGGGAGAGAATTTTTTTTCGCCAAATACGGATTTTTTTTCTACAAACCGTTGTTGAAACGGTTCTATAATTTGGAATAATATTCGGCGGTAATTGCTTTTCCCTTTTCAAGGTAATCGATTTGGATTATGCCGCATGCACCTTAAAAAACTGTAGCCATATCCTTGTTGGCCGATAAAGTGGCCTTAGGTGCCATTCTTCGGTGCCGATTCGCCACGAGAAGTACACTATTTCGATTCCTTGGTCTCTGGTGTACCGTGATGGATTCATGTTTCGTCCATAGTTATGAATCAACACAGAAAGTCCTTCGGATTGCGCTTTAACTTCGCCAAACATTCCATTGAACGTGTCACACGTGTGCGTTTATGGTCAATTGTGTGGAATCGCGGCACCTATCTTGCGGAAAACTTTCTCATGTCCTAATGATCTTCCAAAATATTCTGTATTTTGACATCGTAGTTGTCATCGTTCGATCGAGATGCCCACAGCTCCAGAAATCTCACGCACTTTCAATCTCCGATCATTCATTACCATATTGTGAATTTTCTCAATTATTTTTGGTACGGTGACCTCATTTGGATGACCTGGACGTTCTTCATCACAAATGCTTGTACGGCTGCGTTGAAATTCAGATGTCCAATATTTTATTGTAGTAAACGAAGCTGCAGAATCCCCATAAACTTCTTTTAATTCCATTTTTATTTCATCATTCGTTTCATATTCATATGTTTCATTTTTTTATCACTGCTTGACACTCAATTTTTTTAATTTTTGTAAAAATACTAAATTCGTTAATTTTCAATGACTAATGGCGCAGCTGGCTGAAAATTGTACAGTAGACATTTAAAGTGTGACACTTATAAAAAATTGCATTGATTTAATATTAGGGGCGCCATCTCTTGACGAGACCGGGCACTTATCATACAATCCTCGAATGATAGACCACAAGCACACGAAAAGAGTGAGGAATAAATCACAGTTATAGTTATCAGGAGTTCACAGTTCGGCATTTCGAGCGGGAAAGTAACCATTCGTTATACCAGCTGAGCATGAATTCACGCACTGTAGTGTGTATATAGCGTTGTATATATGTATATAACCTATATACAGATACAGCTGTTATGCCAGCATAAACTAATGGCTTTCTTAAATTTTAACATGTAGAATATATGTAGGGCATCCCGTAACAATAGAAGGCGGCGACGCCGCCCTAAATGAAACGACCCGTGTGCCTCCTACCGCCTCCTTAAGGAACTGCGATCGTTGTCTCCGCATGTATCACATCACCTTAAGATTGTATAATTGAATTTTTTTTTAAAGATGATATTAAGGAGCACTTAATTCAATTATTATTTTTGTCGTGAACGTCTGTTCGTGAAGCTCCTTTCTCTCTTATTTTTTAGGTATTCAGGTATGGATGGTAAGTAAGGTGACCCTGATCGGTATAATCCACTGCCAAATGATCACGTGGCGATCGATTTAGCGGGGGTCGCTAGCTCGCGAATAACGGAAGAAAAGCGCTCGTTTATAGAGAAAAGAAATAGTAACGTTTTATTTAAAGTAAGCTTTGAATAAATCTACATTATGAGAAGTAATAAGTAGAAAATTAATCGTTTAACTACGCAGAGTCACCACGTGCGACTCAGCGTGTTCGTAATTGCGTCGCGTCTCTTTGGTTTACATCGTGGAGTAATTTGTAGGGTCGTTGCTGAGTTTCATTCGGAACGTCCTCGCGTGTAACCTGGGCCGTTGCTAACTGCCGTCGGTCTCGGTGATGCCGTCGGTCTCGGCCGTACGCAAGCGCGTGGCGGTCGGGCAGCTTCAGTGATATTCAGCCCGACTTCCAGCTAGCTACTGTGCGCGCGTCGAGATTCATGCTCGTTCAAGACATCGGCCATCCTGCACCCTTCCTCGTCCTCGAAGAAATCTTTAGTGTAGTCTCGCAATCTGACGGGGAGGTTTCACTTCCGCAATGGGTTTCGGCGTTGTTCACCCTGGGGGCGTTTCGTTCGTACTTGCCCCCGTCTCTGGCGGGTTTCCTTCGTCGGTTTCCGTTACTTCGTCCGCTTTGCTTTCCGTATGTAATGAATTCATGAGTTCGTCGTCGCTTTGGTATGGCCGCCAGAGTCTCAGCTTGTCGCTATGGGTCGTGGTGACATAACTTCGTCTGGCGGTCCGTTGAATATTGGCCACTTCGTACTTATCGAGATGTGGTTTCTGACGTATTTTCGGGCTCCCAAAAAATTGAACTGCTTCTGCAGCTTAACGTGCGTCCGCTCTATTCCAGGGTGCCCCTGGAGATCGTGGTACCTTACTACCAACAATTTTCGCATTGCTCGAGGGGCGACGAATAACAGGGCGTCGTCCACCTTCTTGTAGATAATTCCCTGGTGTAGATCGTACTCGGTTGTTTTGCTGGTGTCACAAGGTGTTCTCCCGTCCGTCCCTTTTTCCAAGAGCTCTCTCTTTCTCTTGAGGATTTTGTTGGTTGGCTGATGGGCGGCCATCTCATCGGTCACGGTCGTGATATGGCACATTTCTTAGTCGTGGACTCTTGGTGTCGTGGGTGTAGTTTCGTTGAGTGGGGCTCGACTCAAAACATCTACGTGTGGCATCTTGTCCCCCGCCTAGTGAGTCATGTTGAACGCATATTCGCTCAAGGTGTTCGTCCAACGGATTATTTGGGAGTTGAGCATCTTTTGGGTAGATACATACGGTAGCGCCTGGCAATCGGTGACGATGGTAAATTCTATGTTTGCGATCATCGGACGTAACCTGGGCACTGCCCACAAGATCGCAAGCAGTTCCAGCTTCCTAGAGTGGTAGTTTCTTTCAGTGTCACTGGTCGTCTTGCTTAGGCCATACGCGAGTTTCTACGGGGTTTCTTCTTCTCGTTGTACTAGCATTGCTCCGAGCCCGACCGCACTCGCGTCGGTATGTAGTTCTGAAGTTCTGTAGTTCTTAAATCGTCTGATGAAACAGACCATGCCCAGGAACATCCGTACCTCGGTGTAGGTAGTGGGCGCCGGGTACTCGCTGATGGCTCAGACCTTGGTGTCACCCGGCCGAATTCCTCATCCTCGACCTCGAAGCCCAAGTACGTTACTTCCGTGTTGTAGCGAATTCTAGCACTCAGAGCGACGGCCTAACGGGTGCGATTAAATAATATAAAGGCGAAGATTCCCGAAATAATCCCCGACAAGTTACGAGTACGCGACTACTCGATAGTAATAGACGATCTAACGAGTGAAGGCATTTTTCATCAGACCGTTCGAACTGATGGAGGCTCCAGTCTGGTTAAACCTCATCAGTATTATTTTACGAAAGTTCGCCATTTGCCTCATCTATCTTTCATATAGGTGTGAAGAGAAAATAGATGAATGATTATATATATATATGTATATGTATATGAACGATTATATATATATATATATACTATTGTGTTCAAAAAGTAAGGTGAATTTTTAATTTAAACTTCCCGCGTTAACCGAATCGGACAAATGAATTTTTTTTTCAAGTTGGTAGGACTGTTAGTGACATATGTGACAAATTGCATGTCAATATCATCATTAGTTTTTAGTTTACGCTTGGTTTTGTGAACAAAGAAAAGTGAATTTGGCGATTTTTACGATGTCGAATTTTGTTGAGCAAAGAAGTGCTATTAAATTTTGCTTGCGGAATGAAATTTCCGCCGCTGAAACGTATCGAATGTTACAAAAGGCCTTCGGTGACGAGACTATGTCACAGAAAAATGTTTACAAGTGGTACAAAGACTTCAAAGAAGGCAGAGAACGTGTTGATGATTTGGAACGCTCTGGACGACCATCAATTGATGAGCAACACTTCAAGAAAATCAAGGAATTGGTGCTCGAAAATCGTCGATTAACAATTCGAGACCTTGCCGACATGCTTGTGATATCAATTGGATCAGTGCAAGCAATTTTGAAGGATCATTTGTGCCTCAGCAGAGTCAAATCGCGTTTGGTGCGAAAATTCGCGTTTGGTTCTTCATGAGTTTTTCGCCAAAAACTCCACTCATGTCGCTCCACAACCACCGTATTCACCTGATTTAGCACCGTGTGACTTCTGGCTGTTACCAAAGCTCAAGAGACCACTCCGGAAAAATCGTTTTAAGTCGATTGAAGAGATCAAACGTGAATCGCTAGGCGCATTGAAGGCTATATCTGAGGACGACTTTTTAGCATGCTTCAAAGATTGGAAAAACCGTTGGCATAAGTGTATTGTAGCTAGGGGGGATTATTTTGAGGGGGACGAAATGGATTTGGAAGAATAAAAAAAAATTTTAATTATAAAACAAAATTCACCTTACTTTTTGAACACAGTAGTATAAATATGTATATATATGTATATATATAGAAGAAAAAGGATGTTTTTTACTTTAAATGCGAATAACTCGGCGATAAATTATCGTATCGAAACGATTAAATAATCATTTTAAAGAGGAGACTCTGTACTATCACATGCTTTTTATCCCATTATGTTGCGACACCTGATTCACGCCATGGGTCGTCGCACACTCGGACCAATATTTTTCAATTTCGCATGCTCTCGCTTTGTCATCCGCCATTTTCAATGAATTTATCTCGCAACATTAAAATAAATCGATCCTTTAAGTAGAGATTCCAAGCTTTATTTTCATTCTTTAAAGACTTTTCTATCTTCATTATTTTTTTCCAAATTTTAAGAGTACCGCTTTTTTTACGGGTGAGTGTATATATATTGAAATTACATGTATATTTTCTGGTTTATTGAATAGTATGAATGTTTATTGAAAATCCATGATTAAATAATGGATGCACCTATTTATGGTAAAACATGATGATAATTAAAGTATGTGGCAACCTAATTTGTGTCACTCATTTCATTGTCAATTAAAATACCGGAGGCTGCAGTTTCAGCGTTCTCGTAATTTTTGAGATAATCCTAATTATTTATTACACCGATTTTGTGTTTGAAATATCAACACTTCGAATCCCATTATTATTTGACAATGAATGTTTGATTAAAATGGGATGACAGGAAACAATTTATAATGAACATAAAATACAATTGTGGTAAAATAAAAGAAATTGTGACAATCAGAAATAATAAAAATTAACAAAAATAAGAATCATTATAGTGTGCATGAATTTGCACTTCGTTAGGATAAGCGTGAGCCGGGCGTCTGTTAGCGCTGCTGTTGGATAATCAGCTGGCGCACGGCGATCGATATTCGCCGTGCGTCGACCTGTTGCTGTGCTCAAGCACGCAGCGTTCGGTTGGGCGGAGATAGCCAAGGCAGAGTTTCCCGGAGCCGAGGTTGTGCCTCGTAGGCATGCCGCGTTGAGCGAGAGGATGTCTCTCTCGCTTGACTTCGGCTTCGCTCACCGACTATCTCTCTTAATTGATTTCAGCGCCCAACGACGCTTTCATATTCCGCAGCCATATTGGATATTTTGACACTTCTGTGAAAGACCGCCTGGACAGCACACACATCCTCGGTACACTCTCGAATTTTTCACCAGCTCACCGGATTTTCTCAGCATTTTCAAGCGCACCAGGATTCAAAAAAACGGTAAGACAACACCGTCACAATTCAGTGCAATTCAATGTCGGTGAGGAGTAGAAAATAAGTCGGTACATCAACATAAAGGTCTCACACTTTGGCGTGCTCTGCAGCATTGGCTGACCACGATTTTCATCACTACATTTTGCCTGCTCGATTAATATAATTGTGCATGTACGTTCTATTCATTGTATTTTCCCCCAGTAAACCTGCTGGGAAAATACTGTGAATATTTCTACTCATTTGTGCATCCTCAGTCTATGTTGTATTGTGCTACGCAGTGCTGACTGCATAGCTGTTCTCACATTCAGTCACAGCACTCAAGCAGTACAACTGCAAATGCTCTTACTTATACCCTTTATTTTCTCATATAACTTTATAGAGAATTTACTGAGAATAAGTCAGATTTTTTACACACACATTTCTCACTCCGTGGCATGCTCCGCAGCACTGGCTGCGTCTTGCTCGCTCTCAAGCGCACATAGCACACAATTAATATAATTGTGTGCTGGTCCTTATGTAATAAAAGACAGCACAATTAGCATAATTGTGTGCTGGTCTCTCAAGCCACAGTCAATTCAATTTATTTATGTATACAATTTTTTAATTCTCTGATTTTTTTATGTATTTATTTTTATATCATTTTTATTTTTCTAAATTTAACCTAATTTTGTAATTGAAGTGCGGAAGGTGTAATTAAACCACTTTCTCAAGATAACAACTCATATTTTTCCAATATATTCGCAGGTTCAAGATCTGTCAAGTTACACCGGATGGATTTCTCAAACAGCTGCCAATAATTGGATCAGCTGCAATCGCATTTCGATCCAGTCCCGGGCCGGAATGAGGACGTCGTCCAGATAATCTAGAACTGCTTCATCTTGGAGTGGGCCCATGGCCTTGTACATAGCCTTGGAAAAGTGGGCGGAACCGTTCATTAGGCCAAATATAATATCATTCGGTTAAATTCGACCGTTTCATCAGGGGTGATGATCGTGGTTTGTGGTCAAACCGTTAGTGGAATTTGCAAGTAGCCGTGCGTTAAGTCTAAAACCGTGAACATGGTCGCTCCTCACAGCTGAGCTAGGAGTTTATCGATGTCCGATAATGGAAAGTGGACTTGTTCTGTTTGTGAGTTCAGTCACCGGAAGTCCGCTACCAGTCGCGGTTCCTCATTTTTTTTCTTTACCATGAGTATAGAACTTGCGTACCGGGTCTCCGTGTCCCGTACTATTCGCCCTTCATGCCATTCCCAGATTATACGTCCCATTTTATCCCGCTCGTTCGGGGTAGCTCGGTAGAGTTTCGTACTTTCCGACTTACTCACAATCAGTGTATTCTCCGTTATGTCTATAGTGATGTGTCTTGCCCTTCCGAACTCGTTGATCGTGAGGGCCACACAGTCCCATTGATCGTTTATTATTTCCCTTAGCTCACTTATTTTGTGTGGACTCTGCTCCACCCCAATGTTTAGTTGTTCACGCGTTATGCGCGGCGCTATTGTCCGGCGCAGTAGGTGCTGTATTTCCTCTACAGTTCCTCGTGGAATGTAATGTAGCGTTCACACCGTTCGCGCGTAGTTGACATTGCAACTAAACAGTCAACTTATCAGCTGGCAACTCACAACTTTTCAGCTAGTTTTGCAGTTAATATAAAATGCAAATCGCCCTTCAGTGAGCTAAGTTACGTTCTATTTTACCCTAACAACTGGGAAATCCCAGTGCGATTCTGCAATGTAAAATGTTTATTTTTCCAAATTTAGATAGGGACAACAAATAGTCGGTTGGAAACGTTAATCCTTTTTTATGCGTATATCTCATTCGATGTGGTATTAAATCTATTGTACTTTTATCTGATATTTTATGGAAAGTATTCCGAGCATATAGATTGTTGTAATATAAACAATAATAATTTCCTATCAACATATTGTGAAATGCGTACAGTTAAATAAAAGTTGCATGCGTTCTCAAGTAAAGTTGTTTTTGTATAATTAGTTACAAATTATATAATACTTTATTTGAAGATGAGTCGAACGATTATTTTAATTATAACTATTATTAATTTATCATTAAGCGGATAATAAAAAATACTATCCAAGGTTATTGAAAAGATCAATGGTCGTAGTATTCGCTAACATCATTGACATGAATTTGCAATGTTCAGCATAGTATCTTTGTCCATCGCGAATCCGCTTTTATTTATAACAAGTAAATGGTAACTCATATCATAGTTCCGTTTGCGTCGTTCGAAAGATTAAACTTGAAAATATGCATAACATTTTATTTAAAATAATTGTGAAACTTTAGCATGACAAATGGTGCTTTCCAACTTCCGGTATGAGACCGCACGAGGTGCGATTATTTTTTATTCTTATTTTTGTGTAAATAATAATAAGGGATTTGGTTATATAGGATATCGGAGCTATTTTATGTTATTTTCGAAATCTAATTTCATTTATATTGATTACACTACAACGGTGGCTGTGGAAACCCCGGGACACTGTAAAATGAAGCCTAAAAACATGTACATACACTGCAAAATAAAAAAATTTGGTTCAGATTTTATATTTACAGTCTTTCCAGAATCATCATTTAACTCTGATTTTTCGGGATGAAAGATTGGGGTTCTGTCCAAAACATTTAAACAAATTCTCGAAACTCGTCTGTCAGATAACAAATCTTTATTTTTATGTTTTTAATATCGGAATAAAAGAAAAACGAAAAGAATAAAAGCTAATGTCGGCCACTCTGGAATACGGAATATTTGATATCGGGCACTCGAGTGTTGTGAATTTTTAGAAATGTATAAAAAGGGACCAACGATTTGTTTTATGTAACTTTTCTTGAAAAAGTATTTCTTAAATAGGTGCTACCAAAAAAATCTATAAAACAAGCTTCAAACATTTTAGAGTTATCACAAGAATATCAAAAATTGTAGATCAAATCCCAGAAAGTGAGGGTAATTATATTGATAATTAACAACAAACAGCTTTTCTACAGAGCGCATACAACTTTGATTTAACTGTATTGTGCCGTACACCCCCCCCCCCCCCGCTCACACATACATGGCTCATTTCTGCAAGCGCTGGCTGTCCAAAGTTAAGAGCCGAAACAAACACGTGACGTCGCAGCATCCGGAGATGTCCCTTGCTGGCACGGAAAGCGGGTCAGCGACCAGCTGACCTCGCTTGGCCTCGAGAGGAGCGCCAGGACGCCACAGTGGGAATCTGAAAAATTACAAAAGTCTGTTAATTTTAGATTAAATTAGAGAAATGCAAGAGGGAGGGGCAGCAGGGGACGGGTATAAAGCACCATTTGCATTTGCCTAGACACACGTCACGTCTGGTCGAATATTACGAACATTCTCAAGACGTTTATTCGATCTCTAGCAACTCCCCGCCAATATCGATCGCCATGAGGGTGTTCGCTCTGGCCGCGATTTTCGAAATCACCTATATTACGTACTTATTTGACAACCTGTGGAACAAAAAGAAAAACTAACGAACATTTAAATTTACCTCTACGACACTATTGGGAAGAAAATCAGTAAGAAGATTAAACTCCTCAGAGGGGATTAATCCGAGCAGGAGAATTAAATCTATCCCAGTTATTCTGCAAATTATCACTTAAGCTATTGTTTAAGTTAGACCCGATAGAGGGTAATAGAACTGAATGAGAAGCGAGAGTATGAAGGAAGAGAGAATAATCAAGAACAAAAACTAGAATAATTTTGGTAGAAATAAACAGGCAAAAATAAGAAAAACTCAATTGAAAGAAATAAAAGATAAGCTGAGCATACATCCATCAGGGTGAAAGAGCCAATGTATAACTAGAGTCCACGACAGCAGATCACATGCCAAAGTATTATAGGCATAGAGGTCGGCGGGAAATCAACCGTCTCTCGAGTATTCCTCTCAGGACTAGTAGCGAGGAACTTTCAAATGGTATTGGAGAGAGAGAGGATGAAATTCCGGCCGGAACTGAAATTAGACCAGATCAACAAGACAAAACCAAGAAGGTTATGCTAAACCCGGTGGAAGTTGGCTAAGTTATGTAAGTTCTGCATGAAATGGTGGTGGCGAACAACGAAAAACACGCTGAAGTGATCCAGGCCAACTGGGAATCAAGACCGTGCTGGATGGGAATCGGCGTATTACGCGAATCAGCCGAAGATGCGCTCGAAAATGGAATTACCGCAGTTGAGGGCAAGACGAACCGAAAGATAAAGAAAGCGCATCAAAGAGTAAGAGGAGATCAGGAAGATACAAATAATTGTTTCCAACGGCAGTTTGATGGTTAGAGGATAACTGCTGAGAAACTCGAATGGAGAACACAGGGAATAATGACCAAGATCGTGGCAGCACAGAAAATCGCCGATGAAAACACGGAAAGGATCGAAACATTGGAATAGATAATGCAAAAGTGCTATATATCTGTAAATTTGGGCAAACTATGGGAGACGGACTAAACGTTACACGGTTATATGCCACAGCCCGAAAGCCTCCGACTTATGAGGTTTTTGAAGGAATTCCTTGAATTCTGTCTCGCTGGAGGGATAGATGGGGTGAAAATCCGACTCACGTTTGGATTGGCCCTAAAAGGTGTAGCAAATGACTGGTGGCATAAAAGGAGAGGTGTACGACTTAAGAACGTTTGAATCTAAATTACGATGACGATACTGGGCACGCGATATGCAAGACAAGGTAAAGGAAAATGTAGAGTTCGGGACGTTTTACACCGAAGAACAGATGCTAACCCGTGCTGAATTGGCGACACGAGTAACAGGAAATACACGCGATCTGAGTGAGAAATTAAGTGACTAGTACATTACCAGGCACCTCGCTAGACATTTAGATGAGAAGGTTCGTAGTACGGTGAGAGTGCGATAAGTTAATAATATCGGACGGGCGGCTATGCAGCGCCTAGACGTCATGCAATCGTGCAATATTACAGAATAGCGAGAGAAACAGGGTTTTCCAGCCGTGGGGACTTTAGAATGCAGGTGGAGGAAGCGGGTCACAGTGGCAGCAGAGCCGACCATGGCCACAGACAAATCCACCATGGAGTTATGGGCCAGACCGGCAGTAGCAATCATGGCACGATAACAGGCCAAGGTACCCGTCGAGACCGCAGAAAAACCAAGTGAGTAATTAAAATCATCATCCGCCTGGGCCATACGTGGCACACACGATCCCGAAAGGACATCGACCTAGTTTCTCAATACCAGACACGTCACATTCGGCAAACGCTTAATCGTTGCGCCCGAAAATCTTGAAGACGATAGTGCGAGAAAGAGAAATCGAGATGCAAAAGAAAATGAAATTCAGAGAAAAGTACGAGACAAAGAATGAACGAGAGGAAGAGGATAAAGAAGAGATTAAGAGATCAAAGGAAGAAGAATGAAGAGGATGAGAAGAAGGAACAAACGATAAAGAAGGAAGCGAAAGTGAGCACCCGATGGCGAAGGCCGTCTGGGTCAGGGGAAAAGCAAGTTCAAGAAGACGAGACAGGCACACGTTGCGCACAGGCGCAAAAAGTGGTCGCTTGGTTAAGTGGCTGGTTGTGGTAACGGTTGAATCCAGAGCACGAGAGTGTAAAAGGATTGAACAGGATAAGTGCAGCGTTAGAAGAAAATGATACCCACGAAGGAGAGATGAACATCAGCTTAACGGAAAAGGTATTTAACTACGAGATGGCAAAATATCCGAACCTACAACCAGAAATTAGTAGAAAATTTAAGGCGGTCGTAGAAAGAACCAGAGAGATTTTCGACTAATTGTAAGTCCCAGGAAGAATAACTGAATACTAACATAAATTACTATTGAAGGATCCAAAACCGTACATTCATCGATCATACCTAGTGTCATTGCTGCAGAGAAAGAAATCCAAAGAATACCAAAGGTCAGCGTAATAAAAAATATGAGTATCCATTAATAAATCCTGTAATGCCAGTCACGAAAGATAAAAACTCGGTACGACTCTGTTTAGATGCTCGTGAATTAAATAACTACCTCATTAACGACGATAATAATGCGCCACCGATTCGAAAAGATACACAGTTTTCCAGCACAGCGGGATATGTTATGAATATACCGTAACGTCTTTTCGATTGAAAACAAGTACTGCTAATCTAATTAGAGCACTCGACGTGGTACTTGAAGCCTAGGTTTCGTAATAAACTGTGTGGATGACTTATTGATTGAGTCAACCTCGCACGATGAGCACATTGAATATCTACGGATATTGTTTGAAAGGTTCCGTGAACATGGGATGACGCTAAAATTCGGTAAATCACATTTCTTTCGACGAGAAGTTACATTTTTGGATCATATCCTGACAACCGCAGAATTACAATTAGATTCTGAAAAAGTTAAGGCCATACAGGAATATCCACTTTGAGGGACAATTAAACATTTAATAGGTTTCTTAGAATCAATTAATTTCTACACGAAGTTCACGAACTGCCACACACACGAAACTGTGCCACTGGTAAGATTACTGAGAAAAGAAGTCCGATGGAAATGGGACGAGAACATGGATAAAGACTTTGAAAGAGTAGAGAAACTGTTCTGTGAAGAGATTATAATAACATTCCCAGATCCATGGAAACTGTATGTGCTCACTACAGATGCCAGACGATATGCACTAGAAGCGATAATATCACCGAGAAATGCGGTAGGCAAAAGCGAGGTAGTAACTTCCGCCAGTCGAACATTAAAGGGAGCAGAATCGATTAAACGACCATCAAGAAGAAACTTCTAGTAATCGCGTGGGCGCTTCAGAAATTTTGCATTTATCTGCAAGGAGTGAAAATACAGATTGAAACGGAGAACAAAGCTCTCATTTTCCTGAAATTATGTCGTTTTACCGTAGAAAGGTTCATGAGATGGGTGCTCTCAATCCAGAATCATGACCTGCAAATCAAGCACGTCGCGGGAAAAGTCAACATCATCGCGGACACGTTGAGCGAAGGAAGGAAAGATGACGAGTCGTCGATGGACGATAAGAAAGGAATCGTTATAGTCACCGGTATGCTAGTGGAGAAACTCTCACAGGAACTCGCGAAGGAGTTAAAATCTATGGGAAAATTGCAACGCGAGCAAGAATATTTGAGAATCATCATGGACTTTCTCGATGAGGAAAAAGAGAGAGAGCGGAGTGTTAAAGACGAAACCTAATTTTCAAGTTTCAGGTAAGTATTTAATGTTTGATTGAAGATCAACGAAGGAGCGGTTGGCCACGTAGCGATCGATACACGAGGGTAAGTATTTGTGCATGGAAAGAATACTGAATACGTACATAATATGGATTTAATTAATAAGTAACGATATACAAGTTGAACATACAAAGTCACGTTTAGTAAGGTCTTGAAGTTCGTTGACGCTCGAATACGTCGACACGTGTACGACAGTGGCCATCGGGCCCTTTGTCTTCGTTGCCTCGTAGTAACTATTGCCTGGGTCCCTCGAATGGCGGGTAGTGGTACGTCCTCACTACCACGGTCGTTGTTGCTGACTGCCTGACTGTGGCGTGCTTGATGGCCCCCGGGCTCTCAGGTCATTTTTGTAGGTTTCGTTTGGCCACGTTCCGCTGGCCTCCCTGCTGTCATAGCCGACGGTGTCGGGTGCGATTGTGCATCTGACCAGTGAAAATGAATCGGTTCATAGAATATCCGGTGCAACATTTGAATACGAGGTAGCTAGACGACTCCGGCTATCCGGACATACCCAGTGGATGCGAGAGAATCCCCCGTTAGACTATGGAAACGATGGTGGACGGTTCGACAAACAACATCGTGGCAGACGGCGAGTTGAACGCTAACGGGAGCAACAGGGACAACTAGAGTAAGGAGCTGATGGGACCATAGCGGGGTACAGTCATCTAGAAGATAACAGAGGGGGATTCGCGGGCTGGGGGCAGACGGTTCACCGCCCCTCACCTTTTCACAATGGCCATGCAGCACCAGGACCACGGACGTAATCATAGTGGAGCTCGGGTCGCTGATTCCAGACGGCATTGCCGAATTTTTGGAGTGGCTAGCCCCTCCAACTCTGGACACGGCAATATACCAAACGCTGGAGAAATGGGACGTAACAGCCCCCGACGACCACGACATGATAGATAGTGACCAAGGGCAGAGACAACGATAGTGACGGGACCTGAATAAATAATTGATATTACGCGAAAAAGAAACCTGAGTTGTGTAACTTATTTGAGTTGATTTATTATTGGATATGTTAGAATAGATCTAAATAAGTAAATAAATAAATAAATAAATAAAGATATTCAGAAAAAAATGAACACAAATAAATAAAGGGAGGATTAGAGAAGAGTCAAATCGAATCAATAGGAGCATGGAAAGTAAGATTGACATGAGAAAAGCAATAGATAAACATAAGAACGAATAAAATAAAATAAGAACAAACCGGAAGAACAATGGAAAATATTAGGTGCGCAACTAAGTTCCCGCTGTTTTTTAAGAGATGGCTCCAGTAGTAAGTACTGGTCGATTGGGACATAACCAAAACGTCATGAACCAAGCTTAGACATATGGTAAACAAACCGCTTTGACACATTAGTGATTTTGTTTTTGCGTCATATTTTGGTTGTGTGAAAATGTCTGATTTTGTGCCAAATAATCGTTATTTGCGGGAAGTGTTGCTTTTCTTCTTTCATTCGAAGAAAACGGCGGCTGAAGGGCATCGAGAACTCCAAAAAGCTTACGGAGATGCTGCACTAAGTGAAACAACATGCCGTGATTGGTTCCGTCGCTTCAAAGACGGTGATATTGATGTTGATGCGTTGGGAAAGATTCAAAAACAAGGAACTTGGGTTCCTCATGATTTGAAGCCAAGAGACGTTGAGCGTCGTTTTTTCGCCTGGGAACAACTGCTCCAGCGGCAAATAAAAGAAGGGTTTTCTTCTTCGCATCGTTACGGGTGATGAAAGATGGATTCATTACAGCAACCCAAAGAGAACAAAATCATGGGGACTGCCCGGTCATGCTTCTACGTCGTCGGCTCGACCGAATATTCACGCTGCGAAGGTTTTGCTGTGTATTTGGTGGGACCAGGGCGGTGTTATTTATTATGAGCTGTTGAAACCGAACGAAACCATCACTGGGGAACGGTATCGAACTCAATTGATGCGATTAAGCCGAGCACTGCGCGCAAAGCGGCCACAATACGAGCAGAGGCACGAAAAAGTGATTCTACAGCATGACAACGCTCGGCTTCACGTTGCCAAACCCGTTAAAACCTACTTAGAAACGCTCAAATGGGAAGTCCTACCCCACCCGCCATATTCTCCAGATATTGCGCCGTCCGATTATTACTTGTTCCGTTCGATGGCACATAGTCTGGCTAATCAGCAGTTCAGCTCATATGAAGACATCTCAAAATGGCTTGATTTGTGGATAACCATATAAGACGAACACTTCTACCGTGACAGTATTCGAGCTCTGCCAGAAATATGGGAAAAAGTTGTCGCTAGCGATGGGCAATATTTTGAATGATTCATTTGTAAACATTTTTTCACAATAAAATTGCATTTTCATAAAAAAAAAACAGCGAGAACTTACTTGCGCACCTAATAAAAGAAAAACATATAACAGTAGTATTATATGTGTACACCTTTGCTCCATCCCACTCCTATCCCCACACCTTCCCCCACCAAACGGCTACCCCCACCGCATCACTTTTCCACCGCCGCGCTACCCACTCTGCTTGACCAGTGTCGGTAACGTGGGGGTGGTAAAGTGAGGTGGTGTGGGTACCTTAGTGAACAAGGAAGAGTAGAGATAAGAGCAGGATAGAGCAAAGGTGTACACATACTTGGAAACACGAATAAAATTATATACTCACCACCACAGCTGTTGTAGGCATCTACCCTCCTGCCAAAGCGATTTCAAACTCCTGTCTCTCGAATGTACACACACACACACGCGCGCGCGCGCACAGCGTCGTGTCTTTAATTCATTACTATATCCTCGTCAAAGCCCTCGTTCACGGCATCAATATCGTAGCCGATATCTATCTCATCACCGAGGGCTTCTATAATAACCGCCGCCACGTCCGCGCGTTCACCGTTCAATAATCGAACCCGCGGAACGCTATCGCCGGCAAGAGGTCGCATCATGACAGCGATCAAGTCATCTCTACCGCACGCTTCATCGACGAGCTGCTCAATACCTGCAACATCCACGCGTTCGAGTCCGTATATTGAAAACTCCATGACAAGAGCCGGCAGCATACTTGCTAGAGGCGCCGGATGAAATAGGTGAGACCAGTCGATGTAAACAGATTCGCCGAAATCGACTAACAACACCTCGTAGTACCCATCAAAGTCCGGGTAAATCACTTCGCTGCGGATAACGCTATTGAAACGAGGCACTATACAGGACATTCCGATATACAGCTCCCCAAGTTCAATGGATCTTCCACGACGTTCCACTAAATACACGCTACGTAGGAGCTCTTCCAGATCGTCGTATGCATCGCACATTTCCTGTGTACGCAGGAACACGCTCATCACACTCTCGACAAACATTACTCGGCACCAAAACGCGTCGCTTAAAATCTCCTTGCCGTATCGCGGATACATGTTGCTTTTTATTGTTTGCAAGTAGGATGCCAAAGACAGACTAAATGCTCGAGATGCTGCTAGAGAGTATCACGGGAATAAAGATAACAACCTCCTATGAATCATAACTAGGTATCCATCACTTCGAATGCAACGAAGGTGGTTTTCGAGCATCCATAGCTCTGCGCTATGCTCCTGGCAAAGCGCTTGCTCTGCAGTAAAAGATATAGAATATGATCCCTCACAGAGAAAGAGAGAGAGAGAGAGAGAGAAAGACTTCAATTATAATTCTCTAATTATTATGCTATAAAAATAAGAGACACAGTAAGATCAGGTATTTTTTAAATTAATCAATATTTTATGGAAAGCACTTTACACATTTACCGTCGTATGCAACATCCCTGCAAACACGGTAATCCACGCTCGGAGATTCCTTCACCGTTAATTTTATTTTTATCGCTATACGGAATTCATTTGTATTATCACTCGTAATATCGCTTTAAAATTATTTTTCGCTGTGGGTGTTGTCATCATAGTGTACTTCTGAAAAAAGAATGAAACAGCTATTTAATTGAACGCGCTGATCAATAAAAAACATCGTGTACAGAATAATCGATATTGTCTTACCTGATACCCACGCCTCATTATACAAAGTTGGCAGCGTTGATGATCTTCTGCCACCGACGACAACTGTGGATGAGGATGTCGGGTGACACTTTTCTTTCACGAAGTTAGCTCTATCTGTATATGTATCCTCCTCTCGCTCTCCATAACACGAATAATAAACCCTCGGTGTCGGCTCATATGCAGGGGCTGCTCGCTCTGCAAGACATTATTTTTTATAATTAAAAATAAATATTACATGATTTAAAATTACGATTTTTAAATTATTTTATATTTTTTACTTACCAAGCTCTCCTGCTTTGCTGCTAATCGACATTGGCACGTATTCCATGATCTGCTGTGTTAATGAAACAGAGACGAGCGCTCCGTCGTCTTTCTATCGCAGACCTTTGCTGATGCTTCGGTTTTAGGACTCTCTCTCTCTCTCTCTCTCTCTCTCTCTCTCACCGTGACTGACCTCGGTGTATACTTTATAATATTTCGAGCGAAATGTACACTATATACAATTATTTACAACAGTGTCTTTATCACAGATAGCTGCACATACAGAGAATTATTGCGTTCGCAACGCAACATCCGATGCATGATCAGCGATATGACCACGAAACAGCACAATTATTTCGGACAAAATAATTTTCATAAACTCCGTATCCTCCGTCGTTAGCAAGATCGCGATGTGCTCGAGCGCTTCTTCAAAGAATTCCTTGGAACCGATGATCTCATACGCTGCTGCAGGAGGCATTTCACTGACACCTATCTTTTCACGGACATATGATACCACCTCGTTCATACACCGTTGTATCGTTTCACTTTCGCTCTCTAGAGCCTGCATATGAATATCAATTCTTCTACTTATTTCGATGAGCATATCAAATGTAGGCCGCTGAAGAACAATGTTTGGAAAGTATTTTCGGAAGCGTTTCCGTTTCGATTCTCCAGATTCCTCTTGATTCTCGTATTCCTCATTAGCGCTACCACTTATTTTACCAAATGACACAGCTCTGTGCTGGTAACACGAGGTTAAAAGTGTGTAATGCGTTGTGTGCTCTATGCGGGTATTACACATTTTCTCGTTATCAGTCCCATGAGCTTCGAAATATTGTTGTACGCGAGAAAAATCACTTTTAAACACTCGCCACTCGTCCGCACTGAGTGTAATTCCGGTAAAAGTATTTGACAATATTTTATTGACACCACTGGTGTAAGAGTACACGTAGAGTTCAACTCGAGCCCAGCGACGATTATTTCACCAAATGATTTATTTAAGGGCTTATACGCAGTTATGAGATAAAAAAAAGACTGTTTTTCCTGAAGAATTTATCCTGAAGAGACTTTTGAATTTATTAATTTAAAAAATTTTGTGGTTATAAAAGCATCCTTCAAGAACGTAAACAAATTTTTTATTTATAAAAATGTTGATTATAGAGGGCGCTGCAGGCGATTTCCGGAACCTCTTCTAAAAAAAGACGATTTACGGTGATCATCGTAACTCAAGATTGGATTATCTGAAATCAAAAAACCAAACAAATTTCGTTAATATATTAGATTATCTAGTAATTTATCGTTCGGCTAATCAAAATATTGAATTTTTACAAAATGGCAGCGGCTTCTCAAAAAAATGTTTTCGATTTTTTATGTAAAATTTGGCCTTAAATTGTTTATAAAATGGAAAATAAGTATCGGATTGACAAAAGGAACGATTAATTACTAGAAAATGTATCTGAGAAGATTGTGTTGAAATTTTAGACCGATCAAACAAGCCGTTATTGAGATATCGTGATCACCGACTTGAAAAATGCTGTTTTGAGAAAAACGCGTTCAAAGTTTCAAAACCGATTCACACATAGAAAAAAAATTTTTTTTTCACATTACATGGTGTCGTCTATTCCAGGACCCTCCATTCCTTCAGCAGCCTCCAGCAATTCAATTTGGTGCTGTCTTCGAGCCATCCTTCCCTCTCGTGTCGCTTCGTGCGCTCTGCGCTCGGATAGCGTAACGCGCTCTTCGTCCTCCTTTTGTACATATGCATGCGCATTGGGCCCCAAAGACAGTCCCATCGCATTCATATGGTACAAAAGTGAAATTGAACCTTCATTAGACATACCGGCGGCGATATTTGCGGCCATTTCAACAATTTTTGAGCCACTCGGAATGATTTTCAGCGTAATTTTCCAGATGATTTGGTTGTAACTCAGGTACAAGGAAAACACTACTACACTCTCATACAATGTATAAGAATACAATACACAGGTATATGAAAGGAGCAACGGTCCAGGTAAACAGCTGCCGCTTGAGCCTCTGCCCTACCTACTTTCAAACGCGCCGAGGCGTCTCTACATATATAGGTATAACTCCGAAAGTATTGCTCGGATCGACTGGAAATTTTGTGTGTATACTTTTGAATATATGTACATTACAAAAATGTGATAAAAAAATCGATTTTTTGAAAATCATAACTGCGTATAACCCCTTAAACCGTACATAACGGGGGTTCGCTATATATGGCGATATCGCGTGAGACGTAGCATCGTTATTTGCTATTTTTATTGCTTTCGTGTAAACTGTAACTTTTCGAATGAATCGTTGGTGGTGTTTATACTCCGCTTTATACAGATTTCCCTCACCATCTAGTTGCATCGCCTCTTCTTTTGATACTGCAAATCATACGACTGAAAATTGCTAGCCAATATCCATTGATATTTGTCGCATTCTCCTCAACAGCCTAGTAACAGCAGCAGCAGCAAATATATCCCAAAACTCTTGCATACTCTCGCACACCTACGTGCACACGCACACCTCGACATACAGATAAGATGTGACATGAAAACTATATAATACTCGTCGACGAAATTTGATAATTTTGCTCATGGCTGAGTGCCCTGAAATTAGATTAAAACAATATAACTTTCATCAGCGAAACTCGATAACTAAGTACATCACCATCGCTAAATATTTCCCTAGGTCTTGTTTTTGTAAAGTTATCGCGTGCGGCCATCTTCTTGGTTAGTCGTATTCATTACATCGCTGCAATATATGCAGAGAGAGAGAGAGAGAGAGAGAGAAAGAGCTTGTTAAAGGAATATATATATAAAAGTGAGCCGCTTTGAAAATTCTCTAGTTAATTGTCTGATTTACTGTGGTTACTACTACTACTACTCTAACAGCAGAATCATGGTCAGAGTGGTAAAGCGCTCATTGATAAGAAAATTGATAGAGTTTATATTGAAGCGTAGACCGTCGTTGCGTTCGCGGTGGGGGAGAAGAAATTTACAGATCACCCTATGGGAACTTCCGACACAGGCGGTTGTTCGTAAAATTCGCGGTATGCTGTGAGAGTTTCATCAGCGTGATTTAGTTGACGCGTATAATATTGGATTGTCTGATAATCAAATAATTATTGATTCGGTGGTGCGTGTTATTCGTCGACGTGGTTGGTTGAACGAGCCTGCTCTATAGCCCATACTCAATGAAAGACGTAAGTAATATACAGCGCTAATTACTTATATTTTATTTCTTTTATTTCATAAGCTTTTTATATAGTTCGACGGTATGAAGACGAAGAAATGGGATCCGACACCTATGATTTCGATGAGGAGGGTAGAACCGATTCAGATGATCATAGCAGGGACAACGATGGTGACAGCTCCGTAGGGAATCTTGGATAAATTTTACCCAGCCATTCTGCGGTTATAAACCAACAAACGGTCTTTTCATGGCAGGCCCTGCGAGAGAACCAGATGGAGCCGTCGATGTAAACGATGATACCAACAGTAATACAGACAACGAGGAAGAAGAAGAAGAAGAAGAAGTAGTAGTAGTAGTAGAAGAAGAAGAAGAAGAAGAAGTAAAAGAAGAACAGGTGGAGCAGGACGAGGACGAGGAGGAGGAGGAGGAGGAAGAGGACCCGGTAGATTCAGGTAAGCTCTTAATAATACAATTACGCTGACAAAAATAAAAAAAATACGGGGATAATAATAGTAAAATGAAAAAACAGGGTACGAGTCGAACCCAAACGTTTTTCGCTTTGCACGATTCACTGTGCCGAGACCGCCGACAATCGAGTTGGTTTACGAAATGCGTCGGCGGTTCCCAGGTGCAGTCGATGGATTCGAGGACTAAAAACAAATATAAGTTTGTAATTCTTACGTTACACGATTAATATACATAGTATATAGCTAGCGACAAACAAAAATTTTAATTAAATGAAATAAAAATTCTAATAAATGGCTTAATTATGCTTGCAGGTGGACAAATTGGCGATGGGACGACAGCTGCACGGGATGGTGATATTTTGCCACCTGGTGAGCGTTTCGGTATCGACAATGAGCAGAGACGATATTTTCCACGCTTTAAGATGCAGGGTCGAGAGACAGATTTTTATTTTCGTCAGCCACCGGACGGTATCGATCATCTGACATGGTTCGAGGGTGGTGTACGAGATGTTCTCACACGCCTTACAGAATCGTGCGAAGGACATGATTATGTGCGTATGACTCTGAGCGTACCGTCTCACAGTGGGGCCGATTCCCGAAAAGCTAGTCTAAAGTCGAAAAATGAAGTTTTATTTTATAGGATTTAGAGTACATACAGTAGCCGTCAAAAGTTTAAGACGATGAATTACAATTTGGTTCATAGATCTGTCATACAAGTACTAACGTTTCTTTCGGCTTGTTGTTTTTTTACAATACATGTGTACGTTTGACCTTCATAATGTAGAAGTCTCGGTCGTCAAATGTAAACAATATAGATTATACAATTTTTTTTTTCTTCCAACCATCTGTAAACAGCGGACATTAGTTTAAGACGATCTGTCGAACAAGACACCCGTAGTCGATCCACGCAATAATTTGATATATTAATACTGTAAATAGTTTGTGGTGTATCATCCAGTGTCTTGAGTTTAATTACGTACGAAAAGAGTATGGGTAAAGCCCGTAATTTGTCATCAACTGAACGAAAACTAATCGTGTCTCTACGGAAGCAAAATGAGACATTTTCTTCAATTGCAACTCAAATGAATCGATCAGAAACTTCTTATAAGCAAGCGTGGTACAAGTTTGTGAAGACTGGGGACTATTTTGATCGACCAAAAAACGGTAGACCGCGGAAAACCACGCCAACGCTGGATCGTCGGATTCATCGATTAAGCGAGAGAGATCGTTTTCGTTCAGCAGTCGATATCAGAGCTGAAATATCCAGTAATAATAATGCACGAATTAGTGTAAGAACTGTCCGAAAACGATTAGACGAATTCAATTTGAAAGCACGAAAGCCACGGAAGAAGCCGATGCTCAGTAAAAAGAATAAAAAATTACGACTGCAATTTGCTAAGGCTCATCGGCATTGGACAAGTGAGGATTGGCAAAATGTGCTATTTTCGGACGAATCCAAATTCAACCGAATTTGTTCTGACGGGATACTGTATGTAAGACGTCGAATTGGCGAAGATTTAAATCCTCGATGTGTTTTACCGACAGTTAAGCATGGAGGTGGAAACGTAATGGTGTGGGCATGTTTTTCTCGCAATGGTCCTGGACCAATACGCCGAAATAATGGAATCATGGACCGTTTTCAATACTTGGATATATTGAAAAATACTATGTTACCGTATGCCTACGACAATATCGGTGATAATTTTATTTATCAACAAGATAATGACCCAAAGCATACGGCTCGGGTAGTGAAAAGTTTTTTGCAAGATGAAAAAATCACTTTATTACCGTGGCCGTCACAGTCGCCGGATTTAAATCCAATTGAAAACTTATGGTGTACCATAAAAAGAAGGGTTCAAAGAAATAAACCAAAAAATTTTGACGATTTGTACTCTTTGGTTGAAAAAACGTGGAATGAAACAACTGTGGACGACTGCAAAAAATTAATTGATTCAATGCCTCAAAGATGTGCTGATGTGATAAAAAATAATGGACTGTGGACAAAGTATTGAAGGGAGGAAAATATCTGTATATTTTCTACCAAAAAATATTTTTTTACGCATAGTCTTAAACTTTTGTCCCCGAAGATATCAAACAAATTTATATTTTCTTTGTTTATTGTATCTAATGTTGTTACGCGCAAAATTGAATTTATGTAATAAATAAATAAATTAATGATTAATTAGCTAATACAAAAAAAAATCCACTGAGTCAATTCTTTTCATAAAAAAATCAACGATTACTTTTTTTTTCCTCTCCGTCTTAAACTTTTGTCCGCTACTGTAGGTGGATAGAGTAATGTTTAAAGAATATAATGGAACATTTTATAAGGGCTAGTGAAGTATACCTGGCAAGTATAAGCCAGTACAAAAGAGATCTTCGCGCAAGTAATAGCTCGATCGTTCAAGCTCATATTCAAGCGTCATATTAAAAAATTCGTAGAAAATCTTAAAATTGGTGTTTCTTAATTCTGAAAATTGGAGGTTTCAGGTTGAAGAAAGTAGTTTATTATCATATGCGTCGAAAATTATAACAGATACATATAAATTAATAGCTAAACAATGTCTAAAGTAGAAAAAAATGAAAAATTATGTGCAATCATTTTAGAAAAACAGGGAAAAAGTTAAAAGTTCCGCAGTGTTCCGCAACGAAACAAGTTTAAAATTAAAGTTTGTACTGTTATGTAACAAAATTAGTAAAAATCAGCTGCAGCTAGCTGCAACTTTGTTTTTAGTGCACATTTGAATATAAAAAATTACAAATTCACATTAACCACTTGTTGCACGTTTTTTTCAAATGAATATAATTTTGTGAAACTTGTTACTCGGGGGTTTTGGGGGTCGCTCAATACGAATCCGGTGTCAAAAAACCAAAATTCAAAATGGCGGATCCAATATGGCGGGCGCAATTTTCGAAATCGGTCGGATTCGCTTGAAATTGGCAATCGGACAAATGTCTGAAGATGCACAGGAGTCTTGTAATAAATATATTAAAAGATACCGTGAAGATTTTGCACGAAAATGCAGCAGAACAAAATCGATGGAAGATCTTTTCTTGCGCTTGCTAGTGACATCAGATCCGTATATATCAAGCTTAAAGAAATTCCCACATAAGAAATAAAAATCCTTATTTCCGGAAACAATTGCTTTGCTTACTTCACCAACTGTTTATGTGTCTACTGATGATTCTATCTCTTCTTTTTCGATGTCGTCAGATTCTTCAGATTTTTATACAGACAATTCGACTGATGATGAAGACTAATTTTTATGTTAATATTAGAACAATATTCTTGTTAATGTAAATTTATTTTTTGAATTTGGCTTTGTACTGTATTTCTCAAATAAATATGTTAGTATTTAAAAAATCGTGTTCCTTGTTACACTTTCTTATATATTTGAATTATACATTTTTCAATATTTTTATAAGTGATTAAAAATGTAATTACTTATCTGAAATATTCACAAAATATTTCTTTTAAACAAGAAAATCATTACTCTGTAATCCAAATACATTTATTTTAAAACTGTAAATCAAATTATTATATAGTAATCTTAAAAAATGTTTACTTAAACTAAAATAATTATAAATTAACTGAGTGAACATGTTATCTTTATTTCACAAAATCTATTTTATTTCAGAAAATGATTTTAAGAAATATGTGTTTCAAAGAAAAAATTACTTGCATGTAACTGAAGTACTTTCACTTCAATAAAAAAAGGAAATGTAACTTGTAAATAGCATAAAATAAGTCTTTCAAAAGTGATTTTAATCCATACAATTATAGATGAAAAAGTAGATGTTTTATTGCTTTTTATCAAATATATAATTTACTAACAGATTTATAAAAAGTTAATAAATTTTTATAATCGCTATTTTGGATCTGCAATTGTGAATTTTGTCTTTTTCACATGGGATTCATGTTCAGCGACCTCAAAAACCCCCGAGTAACAAGTTTCAAGCGAATCCGGCCAATTACGAAAATTGCGTCCGCCATATTGGATCCGCGATTTTTAATTTTGTTTTTTTCACACCGGATTCGTATTCACCGACCTCGAAAACCCCCAAATAACAAGTTTCAAGCGAATCCGGCCGATTACGAAAATTGCTTCCGCCATGTTGGATCCGCCATTTTGAATTTTGTTTTTTTCACACCGGATTTGTATTCAGCGACCTCGAAAACTTACAGAAACCAAGTTTCATACAAATTCGACAAACATTCCGTATTATAACTGAGTATTTTCGGTTTACTATCGCCATTTTGAACCCGCCATTTTGTTTCTTCACAATTTTGACTTCAAATTCGTAATCAGCGACCCCAAAAACCCTTATATACTATTTCTCAAACAGAATGAACTACGTTTTCGACTTTTGACCAGCTTTTCGGGAATCGGCCCCACTGTGCGTTTTTCGCGCAGGCACCTGTATGGTTATCATTTCGACCAGCTCGTGACATCGTTCCTGACGATATATGGCGACTAATTAATAGTGTAGCTCAAAGTATGCGCGAATTTCGAATAGACGCTGGTACATGTCGAATGACGACATGTATAGTACGAGGTGTCGAAGGAGCCGGTGTGGGTACTAGACTTACACACGAGTCTATAGCAAAAAAGTCAATTTTACGCATAAGTAATCGCGATAATTTGTATCTACAACGATCTCTTGTCACAGCCCATGCGCATGCCGAACGCGGTCAAATACGTACGGGCGAACTACACAGACGATGGTGTCAAATTCGAAACGGGCTTCGAGGTGCGCAATATACAGCAGCGATAGAGCTCACGCGTAATGCAGGGATAACGACACCGTCTAGAGGGTGCGGTGCGCGCGAGATTCAGCTCTTTCAGGAGTACTTGGTTCACGAGGGTATAGCGATTGTTGTTTATGAATTTCTCACCTTCGGAAAACGCGTTCCGACTTTGTACGATGGGCGAAAATACGTACTCACCGCAACAGGTAAAATTAATCATACACTCTGTATTTTCTATTACGAGCGTTCTCATCACTATCAACCGATATTAAATCTCGCCGGTGCGCTAGGTATTCGAGGGTTCTGCGCACAATGTAATTCCAAGTATATTCGAGTACTCGAGCATCGATGTAGCTATCAATGTGCTCGATGTAAATCCACTTATTGCAACGGCAATAGAAACTCTCAGCCTGAGTATTGCGCAGACTGTAATCGTTCGTTCTTTGGTGCTTTTTGCCTCGCTCATCACAAGGGTGAGGGCTCCGAGGGTATCACGTCTCGTAAATATAGACGGTACAGCGTCTGTAACGCATTGAAAATCTGTAGAGGCTGCTCGCGTATGATTAAAACCACAGATAAAAAAATGCATGTATGCGGTATATCGTTTTGTATTACATGCAAATAAACGCGACCGACTACGCATGCGTGTTTTATAGCACCTCTTAAGAAACCAGAGGCGCAAAAGGAGAAGAAAAAAGACAAGTGTTTCACAAGATTTTTATTTTATGATTTTAAGACGCAACAACACGAGCAATTGCATGATGATAAATCGACACGGAATCACGAGCCGAATTTATGTAGAGACCGATTGTGCTAACTGTGGTAAACGTGAATTCGTGTTTATCGATGATCCTCTTGGGGAGCATGTGCGATAGAGATGCTCGAACTAAATTCGGTGATACAATGGATGAGCGATACGAGCGTACCGTTCGTATTTCCGGGCGAATCAGATCGAAAGGGTACACTCTAACCGAAATAGGGGAACGCGATTTTGACAGATTACTCGAGAATAACGAGGAAATGTCGATATACGTGAAAAATCACGCCATGGTCAAGCAGGCGCCTTTCGAATCACGCGATGCATTCTTTGGCGGTCGAACGAAAAATTTTGTAGGCTTGTACGACGTCGCGAATGGGGAGCAGATACGCTATGTGGATGTTTGCTCGCTGTATCAATGGGTGTGTAAGAATGGGAAATATCTCGTTGGACACCCAAAATTGTACGTAGGTGACGAGTGTCGAGAACTCGTAGGACTTGAAAACGATCTAAGTGTCGCCGAGGGTCTCGTGAAGTGTACCGTGGTGGCACCGCGCGATTTGTATATCCCCGTACTGTCTGTTCGCATGCATGGGAAACTACTGTTCCCCCTGTGTAGAACGTGCTGTACAGATATGGACACATCGGAGGTTTTTACACACGATGACACGACTGAGCGAGCGTTTGACGGCACATGGGTCGTGCACGAACTGAGCAAAGCTGTGTCGATCGGATATAAGGTGACGTGTATCTATGAAATTTGGCAATACGTTGTTAGGCAGTATGACTCGACAACGCGACGAGGCGGTCATTTTGCCGAGTACATCGATACATTCCTAAAAATAAAACAGGAGGCGAGTGGGGCGCCAACAGAGTGTAACGATGACGAGGAAGCAATAGAGCATTTTATAGCATTGTACAAGGAGTCTGAGGGTGTATATCTCGAGCGAAGTACTTTGCAGCCAAATCCGGGTTTACGTTCAATCGCAAAAAAGGTTCTTAATTCATTCTGGGGAAAGTTTGGTCAACGAGAGAATCTCACGAAAACCGTTATCGTTTTCACGCGCGCGGAGCTAATGAATTTACTAACGAGTCCGGAGATTGAGGTGACGGGGATGCTACCGGTTAATCACAAAATTATGTATGTGAACTATGTGAGCAACCGCGATGCTATCCAACCATCCCCGACATCAAATGCCGTGATTGCAGCATACACGACGGCACAGGCACGCCTAAAATTATACGGTTATCTTGAGGGGCTCGGGCGACGGATATTGTACTGCGATACGGAGTCCTGTATTTACGTGAGTCGCCCCGGTGGTAACGAGTATGAGCCGCCAATCGGTCAATTTCTAAGAGATCTTACGGATGAATTAAGCGAATACCGGCCTGGTAGTTATATAACCGTTCCTTTTGTCACCGTTCCCTTTTGTTCTGACTTTCTCGTGCTACATCCGTGGATATAATATTGCTGTTTAGAATTTGATGATTCGTAAAATTTGCACATAGAGATGTATGCATAGTGAAATAAAAATATTGCTTTATTTGTGCGAAATATAAAAACTAACGTTATTTAATTTACATACGGCGTAAAGACCAGCTTATACCGCGGGCCCGCGCCTCATCAGCTAGTGCAGGCGCGCCGCGCCTTATCAGCTCGTTAAGGCCGCGAAAATGGCTGATGCCGCGGGGTCGCCGCGGTATAAGCTTATTTAAGAGTCAGCTGATTGACTTTGATAGACACTCATCGATATGGATACACGTTGGAAACATCCATGGACAGCTGTGATAAGCGGTCCTACGGATTGTAGTAAAAAATATTTTGTAAAAAAATTCTTTAAATATATACGCGAAATGACGGATGTTCCGTTCGAGCGTATACTTTTTTATTACTCAGAGTGGCAGTCTGGATATTCAGAGTACGGTGATAAAATCGAATTTCGCGAGGGTTTACCGCAAGCAGTAGACTACTCGAATGATACAAGACCTAAACTTGTGGTCATTGACGATCTAATGCGCGAGGCATCCAACAATACTGTGGTCGATCTTTTCACCAAGGGTAGCCATCATAAAAATCTTAGTGTCATTTTCATCACGCAAAATCTTTTCCATCAGGGTCACGGGCTGCGCGATATCTCCTTAAACGCTAATTATATCGTTGTCTTCAAAAATCCGCGAGATCGCGCGCAAATTCAGCACCTAGCCCGTCAGGTATGTCCCGAGAATCCGCGATTTTTGCAGGAGATATTTCGATGTAACAGCCGCACCGCACGGCTATCTATTATTCGACTTGAAACAATCGACGCCTGATAGATGTCGATTTCGCGCCTGTATATTTCCCGATGACCAATACCATTACGTTTACGTGCCTCAAAAAGCAATAAAAGTTCGCGATGCGACGCGCGATGTACCAGTAATGCGCTTGTAATGGCGTTGCGCGGACCTCTCGATAAAAAGTAATTAATTATATTGCAAGCGCTGTGTTATCGGAAGCAAGAGCAACGACGTGCACATTTGCGCAAAGCAGATGTAGCGCTCGTACGCTGTATATGCGAGTGTGCTCTAAACGTTTGACAGGGAAACGTGAGTCTGAACAACGTGCAAAAGAATCATCTTCGGAGGCACGCGACAATTCTTCGACGAGTAGCCGCCAAAAAGGGAAATTGGAGCGGTATATGCCAGAAAGATGGTACTTATTTCTCATGATAACATACACAGTCACGCTGGACTCGCCACTACTACTAGTGCAGACCCGTTGCCTTCCGTACAGACTACCGGTACGCCATTATCGCGCCTCGACTCTGAGCTGAGTGAAATTCTAAACTCTCACTCGTACAAAAGGGAGAGAGAGAAATGGATAGCGTACCAGCAGGTTTTACAGCGTTATCTATTTCATCAAAATGAAAAATAGCAATACTCGATAGCCTCGAGAATAAATCCGACGCCGTTTTAATGAACAAAGCTAAATCTCGACTCAATGACACACTTATTATCGATAGCGTACCAAAAAAATTCCAATATCGTTGATCTTGTTAACGATGCTATAAGACCTAGAAAACGCGAGAAACCCATCGGACGATCTCACTTTGCCAAACTCCTGCGAGCGATACAGATGCCACGCGAATTTATCGGCAATCCCGAGTTACTACACGAGCCTACACCTACATCATCCTCGACATCGCAGCGGCGTCTCATTTTACCACGTGATAGTGATAGTAGCAGCAGCAGCAGCAGCAACAGTAGCAACAACAACGAGGCCGAGACCGCATACTCAAACAGAGATTTAATGCTCACGGCGGACAACGACATCATCGAGGAGGAGGAGGGGTATGAAGAAGAGGACGAACAATTGCAAAACATCGCACAAGCAGAATATCGACCCCCCACACAGTGAGAAAAGAAAAAGAAAAAGAATCCATTTAACTGGTCATCGCTAAAATTATGAAAATTCTTCAAAAAATCTATTATGACACCGCTCATCCTGCTTCCTATTCTCGAGCAAAAAAATTGGCCCAGGTGGACCGAAGAGTAGCGCGAAAAAATGTTTTACCCTAGCTCGAGACACAGGATTCATATAACATGCATCGTCTCGTGCGACGACGATTTCCCCGTCGTACGTACAGCGTGAGTAATATACCAGGTGTATGCATAAGTTTTTTCCGGTTTTTTGGTAAAAAAAAAACACGTAATTTTCAAGGGAAATTAATTTTTGTTTTATTCAAAATATTGGCCATCGGCTTCTACACATTTCGCCCATCTTTCAGGTAACTTATGAATACCATGCCAGAAAAACTGCTTGTCTATTGCGGCAAACCATTCGTCGAGCCATTTTCCAACTTCCTCGAAATTGCTGAAGTGCTGCTCTGGGAGCGCGTGCCCCATTGATGCGAAGAGGTGATAGTCAGATGGCGCCAGGTCTGGTGAATACGGCGGGTGCGGAAGGATGTCCCATCCAAGCGATTTCAAGGTGTCTTTCACTGCTTTTGCTGTGTGAGACGGCGAGTGACTTTGCGATTTTCTATTTGACGTTCATTCAAATCGTGTGGGACCCATTTACCGAGTTTATTGATCTTCCCCATTACTCGTAAACGTCTGCTGATTGTTTCTTGTGACACATGTAATGCTTCTGCTAATTGCCGTTGAGTTTGAGTTGGGTCATCATCCAATAACTCCTGCAATTGCTCGTCTTCGCATTTTTGTGGTCTACCAGAGCGCTCACTGTCTTTCACATTGAAATCACCACTTTTAAATTGTCGAAACCATGTCTCACATGTTCTAATCGATGGAGAGTGTTCACCATATGTTTCTACCAGCAAACGTTGACTTTCAGCAGCCTTTTTCTTTTGATTAAATAAGAAAAGCAATGCGGGCCGCAAATGTTCTTTTTCAGGCACAAATCTCGACATGATCACTGAACGATAAAACAAAGACGCTAGTTTTTGGCAGACTCAACTTGTGTGTGTTTGTAGGTTAATGTCAGACGAACAAAATGACGTATGTGTCAAATTAATACGCTGCGTACTTTTCGCTGGCGCCATCTCTTAGTTAAACCGGAAAAAACTTGTAGTAAAGTGAAAAGTAATAAAGGAGAAGAAGAATACTAAGAACAATAAGAAGAAGAAGACTCGTCAACGAACAGTTGCAGATATTTTTGGATAGCTGAAACAAGATGGCTCTTCTACATGCGCACTCGTGCGAGTGTCTTAAATCGGAACCTGAATTATTTTCACTCACACCGACGCAAACTACTATCGAAGGCTCCAATTGGGTGTATTACAAACCAATATCTTCGCTAACAGATGATTCACCGATTGAATTTGTTATTCCTGGACAGGGTGAGGAGTATATCAATCTCGCGCATACTAAGCTTAGTCTGAGAGTGAAAATAACATCTCCTACTACTACAGAAATTGCCGCGGGCACCTCGTCGAAAGTAAGTGCCGGCCCTGTAAACAATCTCTTGCATTCTATGTTTAATCAGGTCGACGTATACCTGAATAAAAAATTTGTTTCACCTCCAAATAATGTTTACGCTTATCGAGCGTACATAGAAACACTTTTGAATTACGGTCCAGCAGCAAAAAATTCGCATCTCACGAACGTTCTCTGGTACGACGATACCCCTGGAAAAATGGATGATATAACATCGGAAAATACGGGTCTCATGAAGAGAAAATAATTTTTAAATGTCGAAAAAACTGTAGACTTGCTCGGTCATCTGCATTGCGATATATTCAATCAGGAGCGGTTCCTATTAAACGGCGTCGAGATGCGACTACGATTGGTGCGATCTAGAGATTCATTTTGTCTTGTGGGGGATACAAAGAATGGTCAAGGCGGCTTAAAGATTCTCGAGGCATCGCTTCTCGTTCGGAGAGTAAAAATAGCTCCTGGTGTGCTGCTCTCGCATGCTAGGCTAAATATCCTCTTACGAGAGTCGAGGTAAAAGCCGTTTCAATACACTCTGGTGTTCATGGAGAGACTATCGATAATATCGTGTAAGGTCAATTGCCGAAGCGTATAATTATCGGTTTTGTCGATAACAAGGCGTTTAACGGCGACTTCAGTATGAATCCAGTCAATTTCCAAAATTACAAGATAAATGATCTCTCGTTGTATGTAGATGGTGCTCAAATACCTTCGAAACCGTTACAACCTGATTTCACGAAAAAACATCTATATGTAGATGCTTTTCAAACGTTGTTTTCGGGAACTGGAATACATTTCTTGAACGACGGTAATTCGATCGATCGCGATAATTATCGCAATGGATACTGTCTGTTTGCTTTTGATTTGACACCCGATCTTTCGGCGAACAGCAATACACATTGGAATTTAATAAAGCACGGTAGTGTGAGAATACAGGTACGATTTGAGGATGCGCTTGCTCGATAAATTGTGTAGTCTACGCGGAATATGATAATGTCCTTGAAATTGATGCCTCTCGGCAAGTAATGGTGGATTTTACCGGATAAGCGAAAAATGTGCTGATGTCGGCATAAAATTATTTCGTGTTAAGAGACGTAGAAGCGTGTCTGTGAGTAACTAATCAGTCGAATTCGAGCATCTGTACGGATTAGACGTGAAAATGGATATCGTCGTGGATATACAGGGAATGCATGGTAAAGACTCGGAATTTATTCCGAAAGAAATTGCCGTGGTAGCAGTGGATAGACCGTACTCTCACACTTTGCCGAATTACCACAGCATTCGAGAAGCCAGAATAATTTTCTCTCAAAATATTTTCACGGTCTGGAATGGTACGAGGGCGATGTGAGCTGTAAACAAGCATACGCTAACTTGCGTGAAATTTCGCGAAAATCAAGACGTATCTATACTCGCGGTCACGAGAAGGCTACACTTCTTTGGGATATCACGAGTCGTGAAATTTCCAACCTGGAGGATGAGGAGGGCGCCCTATCGTACACATTTATGCCGAAATCTTTGCGAAAATGCTTCAGACACGCTATGATAAACGATACAGCGTCTTCGCACTGTGCAATGCGCCAGGCTTTCCAGGTAAAAAATTGGCTTCGCGAGCACCCGTTCAAAGGAGAATCATACATGGATGTTTGGTCAGCAGACGAAGAGGAAGAGAATAAGAAAGAGGAGAAATCTTCATTATGTAGTCGTGACACGATCGACGATGCTGTGAAATAAATTTTGCATATATATACGTCTTTCAAAACGTATCGGTCATCATTTAATCATTGACTATGTGTTCAGCATGAACACTAGACAAATCTACGAGAGTCTGCAGTATCTATCACTTTCAACCGTTGGCGTATACCCGGGTGACAGAATTCCTCATGTATGGTCGTTACCTGCCGGACTCGTAGTTAACACGGATAACCACGACGGACCTGGAGAGCATTGGATCGCCATGTACGTTAACCATCATGGAAAAGGAATGTACTTTGATACCTACGGGCTACCACCGGTTATACCGCAACATCTCGCACGACTACGAAGAAACTGCAAGTTCTATCGGTACGGCCTCAAGCAGCTACAGAATAATACGTCGGATGTGTGTGGACAATTTTGCATCGTATTCCTACATCTTATGTCGTGCGGCTTCACCATGTCGCGATTTATAAATCTCTTTAGCGATAATGTAACGAAAAACGACAGATTAGTGCGTGAATATTACAATGCTTTTGCCTCTCGACGATCAGACAGTGATAAAAATAAATTTAACGGCGGAGGAGTCTCCGAGCGAAGATTACCGTGTTTGCAGGGATGTTGCATACGACGGTAAATATATGTAAAGTGATTTAAATAAAATATTGATTTATTAAAAACAAATACATCGGTTTACTGTGTCTCTTATTTTATAATTATACAGGGTGCGCCATCTCAATCTGGTCGATGGAAGTATTGAATAACTCTGACAGATTTTAACCGACCAGCGTCGTACAACACGTTTCGTATAGGTTATTTCAGTACAATTTCAACCATGTATCGCTATACGCCGAAAGAACGCGCCGAAATAGTTTCGCTTTACATTGAAAATAATCGTTTAGTTGTGTCAACTCAGCGTGCGTATCGTAAAAAATATCGCGGACGTTCTGCGCCCAAAGGCGAGACTATCCGTCATTTAGCTTCAAATTTCATGGAGCACGGGTCTGTAGCGAATCTCCAACATCAAGCTCGACCGCGTCCAGGTCGTTCAAATGAAAATATCGAAGCTGTTCGACAGAGTGTTGCAGAAAATCCAAATGTCTCATACCGCCGCCGGTCTCAGCAATTAAACATCAGTGGAACCACTTTGAGAAGGATTTTAAAGCAAGATCTTCACATGTTTCCGTACAAAGTGCAGTTGACTCAAAGATTATTGGAAACTGACAAGCCGCGACGCTTGGCTTACGCTAATAACGTTAGTCGAATGAAGGAAGCTGAGCCGGATTTTTGGGAGCGAATTCTGATGACCGACGAGGCTCATTTCACCCTCTCTGGCGCTGTCAACAAACAAAACTGTCGCATGTGGGGCACCGATAATCCTCATATTATTCACGAAACTCCATTGCACGATGAGAAAATGACAGTTTGGGCCGGTGTTTGCTCAAAAACCACCATTGGACCATTTTTCTTCAGAGCTGGTGAAACTGTCAATGGGGATCGATATCGGTGGATGTTGGCACACTTTGTTTTACCACAAATGCGTGAAAAAGGTCTTAAGGAATTTTGGTTCCAACAAGATGGTGCGACATGTCACACTGCGCACTCAACAATCGACTATTTGCGTCGGAAGTTCCCAGGACGTGTGATATCAAAGAAAGATGATATTGACTGGCCACCAAGATCGCCGGATTTGACTGCACCGGACTTCTTCTTGTGGGGATTTTTGAAAAGTAAAGTCTATGCCAACAAGCGGAAGACCATAGAGGAGCTAAAAAACAACATTCGAGCCGAAATCGCAGCGATATCGCCCGAGACGCTGGCAAATACAATAGAAAATGCCGAAAAAAGAGCTCATTTTTGTCTCAGTAATAAAGGCGGACATTTGATCGATGTGGTTTTTGGAAACTAATCAAAATAAATTGTAATGAATCAAATTTAATAAAAAAATACGACTTCGTGAAATCTGTTGAAAATTCTCTAAGTTATTCAATACTTTCATCGACCAGATTGAGATGGCGCACCCTGTATCAGTAGATTCAAACGCGAGAGGTTGGTTCCTCGTACGGGCTCGAAACCTCGATTTATGGTATTATACTTTTATTGACTTTTAAATAGACAACGGAAAGTTGCCGTTGCCTATAATAAACACATCCATTTTACATAAATTCACGTTTACATGAATTACTCGAGTTCCATCTCCTAATCAGCAAACGATCCCAAAATAATAACTTTTTGATATTATACCGATTACCGAGTTATCCAATTACGCGGTACCGGCATAACATTTAATAGAAAAAGGCCTGACCGTTATGAGAAACTATTGCAAAGGAAAACAGTAGGAAGATTAAACTCCACAGAGGGGATTAATTTGAACAGGAGAATTAAGTCGCTCCAAGTTATTCTGCAAATTATCATTCATGCTATTGTTTTAGTTAGATTCCATAGAAGGAAGAGAAATAAATAAGAAGCGAGAGTGTGAAGGAAGGGAGAATTATTAAACAGAAAAACTAGGATAATTTTAGTAAAAATAAACAGATGAATATAAGAAAAAACTCAATTGTAAGAAACAAAAGATAAGCTGAGAATAAATTAAATAATTAATTTAATAAAATAGAGTAAGGGCCGTACTATCTCACAGAAGTAGAAAATAATATTTTAGAGAAAAAAAGACAAGGATTCTGCAATATTCAATAGCGGTATTATAGTCATAACTAGAAATAAGTTAGTAATAGGAGGTAGGAATAAGTTTGAGTAACCAGTATAGAAGATTAGAGTCGTAGTAAATCCAAGATATAGGGTGTGTTATGGAACGCGCGCTCTCTCTCAGCTGCCGACAGCTGAAAGGTGCCTAAGTTGCCGCTCGAGCAGCCGGTTGGCAACACGGGACGGGCACATATTCTTCATGTGGTGGGCGACGTTCGCGCCTAAGAGAAGCATCAGCGTTAATCGGTAGCGTTGCTTTAGGGTGCGTTTGAACGGGCAGTCATCTTTACAGGCTTACTTCCGGAACGCCAGGTTCATCTCCTCGTGTTTTAAAAATCGATCAAGTGAACTCTCAGAACAACTCAACTGCAACTCATCTCATCAGTGCTCAATTTGGTATAGACAACGCAGTGCATTTGAACAATCAGTAAAAGGCAGTGGGTGACTATTAAAGTTCAAACTTTGTGGATCTTATCAACGGACTCTTAACGTACGTGTCTCGGTATCAGGTGTGTAAAATATCCGCATGCGAGCGCGAATTAATACAATTTGCCTCGCAAAACATTCTCATCAACTCAATGTAAAGTATTGAATCTTAACGAACCTTATGTCGCGTTAAATACACTTGTCGTTGTGGATCATTTACTGTCTTGCCTTTTTTGTTATCACCTGCCTCGATCTACGGCTCATCCATATTTATAAAATGTAAAGTCCACACCACCAGTAGCGAGGAAAACATCCAACATGCGAACAGGGTGAATAAAATAAAACAAGAATGATCACTGAAAGTAAAATAAGAAAGAATCCGAATTGAGGTGATTAAAGAGGAGAAAAGTAGGAAATTGTGTCACGAAAGGGGAAGAGAAAAACGAGCACAGCTGCGCAAGCCAAAAAGACCGTAGCGTGTTAAGACGAGACGCTGCCGCAGCAGGCAAGAGGAGAGAAAAAAAAATTATTCACCAAAACTATCCTGCCAGACTACTACACCAAAGCACTAGGTCCACAAAATTGTCGCTGAGCACGCCGGGGTATCAAACCTGCCAAATAAATAAAAAGCGCTTATAGATAAACAAAATTGGGTGTCCACATCACCGCATAAAACGATCACAATTCTTGGCCCGGAGACCCCACAACCATAAGCCGACACTCTAACAACCCCAAGGAACAGCTCAAATATGACGACCACCACGGCACCAGTGAAAAACAACATAAGAACGTGAATTTTCCTGAAATTTTGATATCAGCGGATCGCGATCCGAGCATGCAACACCCGACATATTAGAGTTCCCATAGATAGAATCCGCACATCATACGCTTGCTCGCCATTTTTGCGCAAGAAACTGGCAGTGTGTAGTGTTCATCGACATGGACGCGAAATATGTTTAGGTGCGAGCACGATCTTATTCACGGGTTTTGCGCAAAAATGGCGGATCTATAAGGACTCTAGACACATTGGTTAGCAACGCCACGTCACGGGTAGTCAACGCCATGCGCCCAACCGCATGCTAGATGAAAGTGCTCTCAGCGACCTAGGCGTACCAGCATCTAGTCGGGAAACCCAGTCCACTGCATCAGTTTTCGGTGCTTTACACCGAATAAACCCTGATTTTACCTATTGAAAAAGCCTGAAATTAATTTCTTCACTGTCCAATACCGAATTCTAGACCTTTAGAAAAAAGACATAAATGTGAGCGGAGTAATACTGTTACAGTATATGCATTTCATAATATAGTATGTTGATAGGAACTTATTATTTTTACGTTTAGAAAATCCCATTAAAACGAATTAAACCTTATTAAATGGACAGAAATCCCATTAAAAACTAATCGGATCCAATCGGTTTCAATGTGTTTTTTTGTTCGTTTGATCAGTTTTAATGGGATTTTTTAAGCAGAGAACGTTACCATCCTACTTTTTATCACTCTTTCCTAAATTTAGAAAAAAAATATAAATAAAAAAAAGCAGAATCAAACTGGGATCTCACAATGATTAGGATGAAATAGAACGTGGTCTAGATCACTCAATGTCGATTTGCTATTTACATTAACTGCAAAACAATGATTATGTTTCCATCGGAGGTTGGAATCGGGTCAGAGTCAGGTTAGAGTCGGGTTGGCTTGTCGGTTTCCACCGAGACAGATTTATAACCTACCTAAAGGTAGTCGGACAATTTAGAATTTTGGCTTTTGTTATGTCCAATCCATTGGCGTTCATTGGTGGTCGATTGGTGGTCATTTAGTGGTCAATAAATTCCGAAAAAAACAACAAAAAAACAAATATGCAGTCTGGCCGAGTAGGATACAGAAAAATACTGAATTGTGATTGGCGGAGAAAAAGACCTAGCGACAATGACTCGTTTTGCTTAATAAAATTTGTAAATCTCATCCGGCTGTGTTCTACGAAGTCTTAATCGAAGCAAGAAAGTGTGCTACTATTTAGTAGATTTATTGCAGCATTTAATGGTTATTGATGAGCGCACGTGACCTTTAAAAACAGTACGTTTGCAGTACAGATAGCAATAAAGACTGGGATTGACTCACAGTATGTTTGATAAAATCTGTAAATCTCGTCCGGCCGTGCTTTACGAGATCTTCATTGAAACAGGAAGGTGTGCTAATATTTGGTAGACTAATGGTGTTGGATAATCAGCTGGCGCACGGCGATCGATACTCGCCGTGCGTCGACCTGTTGCTGTGGCGTAGCACGCTGCGTTCGTCTACACCGGAGATAGCCGAGGCAGGCCTCGCAGAGCCGAGGCTGTAGCTCGCATGCAAGCTGCGTTAAGCGAGAGGTTATCTCTCTCGCTTGACTTCGGCTTCGCTCACCGGCTATCTCGCTTATTTGACTCCAGCGCTCAACGTCAATTTCATATCTCGCAGCCATATTGAAAAATCAGGCACTTTTTCGTGACAACCATCGGACAGCGCACGCATCCTGGGACTCTCGCATTTTCAACTTCTTTTCACCGGACCTTATCAACCTCTGTGCTCACCAGGACTCAAAACTAACGGTAAGCGTTCACTGACATAATTTAGCGTAATTCACTGTCAGTGAGGAGTAGGAAATTAACCGGTGCATCCTCATAAGGGTCTAACTCTGTGGCGTGCTCTGCAGCATTGGCTGCATCACGTTTCCACATTACACGTTACGCACTAAATTAATATAATTGCGTGTGATCTTAGTTATTCACTGTGCTTGCCCCCGCCAAGTGAACTTGCTGGGAAAGCACTGTGAATTTAATCCTCTCATTTTTGTGTATCCTCTGTCTATGTTTGTAATGTGTTACGCAGTGCTGACTACGTCACTGTTCTCATATTCAACTCACAGCACTCAAGCAACCGAATTACAAGTGCTCTCACCTATTCACTGCAACTTCTCTCAGATTAATCTGCTGAGAGCTTGCAATGAATAATTGACACATTCTGCGCACTCATTTTTCTCACGTTCACTTGCCGTGCTCTGCAGCGCTGACTGCATCATGGCCTGTCACATTACAATTTCAGCACTCAAGCAGTACAACTGCAAGTGCTCTCATTTACTCAGTTAATTTCTTCACACAATTTGCATAGAGGATTTATCAACAATAATTCAGATTTTATACCAGCTCACATTTCTTGCTTCGTGGCATGTTCCGCAGCACTGGCTGCGGCAAGCTCACCTAAGTGCACAGAGCACAATTCACCACCAAAATTCAATTCACTTTTATTTTTGTATTTATTTTGAGATTAATGTTTTCTAAATTTGATATCGTCTTGTAACTTTTTGGAAGGTAGAATAAACCGCTTCCTCAATATAACATCTATGTGTCTGGTTTATTTTCCACCCCGTATCGAGTGAGGCTACATTCTTTCTCAATATATTCGCAGATTCATTCGCCCACGCATTGGACGGATTCTCAACAAATGGCAACATTTGGTTGTTATTTATGAGCGCACAAGATATTAAAAAACAGTACGTGCGCACTACAACAAGCAATGATTGACCGAGAAATATTACAGCCTTGGCTGCTCGTTGTACAGCCTCGTATTGCATTTAATCATCGCGTGCGCTTATCAATGATCACCAAATGTTGCAATGAGTCTACCAATTAGTAGCACACCTTTCTGCTTTCATTAACATGTCGGAGAACACAGCTGGATGATATTTACAAATTTTATCGAGCAAAACGTTAGTCAATGTCGCTAGGTCCATTTCTCGGCGATCACAGCCTTCGCTGATAGTTGTACGGCACACATAATGTTTTTTAATATCGGGTCCGCACGATAATCACAACCAAATATTGTATTTAGTCTACCTAACAGTAGCAAACCTTCCTGCATGTACTGTTTTTAAATATCGCGTCCGCTCATCAATGACCGCCGAGAATAGCAATTAGTCTATGAAATAGTAGCACATTTTCCGGTTTCGATTGAGAACTCGTAGAGCACAGCCAGATGAAATTTACAAATTTGATTAAGCAAAACATGAGTTATTGTCGTTAGATTTGTTTCTCGGCCCATCACAGCTTTCGCTGCTAGTTGTACTAGACAGGTACTGATTTTATATATCGCGTGCGCTCACCAATTACCACCAAGTGCTGCAATTAGTCTACCAATTAGTAGCACTGTTATATCCTTGATTTTGATGATAGAATACTTTGTACCGTTGCTATAATTGGGCGGCCTCGATTTAGCCGGGATTCACCCGCAGGGATGAGGCTAGGTCTTTCGTGAATGATTCTCGAATAATCTCGTGTGTTATGCCGGTACCGCGTAATTGGATTGAGTATTCGGTATTCGGTATAATATTAAAAAGTTATTATTTGTTGGGATCGTTTGCCGATTAGGAGATGGATCTCGAGTAATTGATGAAAACGCGAATTTATATAAATAGAAGTATTTATTATAGGCAACGGTAACTTTCCGTTGTCTATTTAAAAGTCAATGAAAGAGTGTACAATAATATGTTGTTTTGAGTATTTGACGAGGAACCAACCCGTTTTCTCTTGAGTCTAATTTATAACTGATTTTCGTAAAGCAGTTGCTAACTGTGTTCACGAAAATCCCTTAATTCGCAATTTTAGCGTTAGCCTATCGTCGATCGTCAAGCGAGTCGCCTCATGCTGCGTCGGCGTTCTTGGTGTCGATCGTACGATCGGGCATTGGACTTCGTTTCCGGTCTTGAACGAATTCCAATGTTTTTTTGCTATGGAATATTCCCGAATATACGAAATACGAAGTGGAATATTCCGGGGCACAACACGTGTTTGTTATGTGTATTTAATCTGAATAGTTTACTTTGACTCAGAGGTTAGCTCGAGAGGATTTGTATAGCTCGAGAGGATTTGTATAGCTCGAGAGGATTTGTATAGTTCGAGAGGATTTGTATAGCTCGATAGGATTTGTGTAGCTCGAGAGGATTTGTATAGCTCGAGAGGATTTGTGTGGACGCAGTAGAGCCGTACAGTATTGTGAAAGCACGATTGAATGCAAGGAGAAAAATGATTTTAAAGATAATATATATTTTAAATTAATGATTTTAAAGATAATAGGTCGCGAAATAAATTTTACACGCAGGATATTTGTTTTTTTTTTTTTTTAGAATGATGATTAAAAACTCGCACTTAAATGTTTTACGCCGTCGCAATGTTTTATGCTTTTAACTTAATAATTAGAATCGTGTCGTACTCTTGTACGACACGATTCTAAAAATGAAACATGTGTTTTTTCTTTTTTCGATCCGATGTGTAATTTCTCGAGATATTCGCAAAAATCAGGTCCCTTTCGATTACAGCGCCATCTATCACGAATCGAAAAAAAATGTTCAGATAAAAAGTACTTATTTTTTTATGGGGAATCCGAATCTGCAATAAAAAGTAGGGGTTCCTACTTACGGATTCAAAGTTGCCCCCACCCCCATCCCAGGCGGTAGGGGTGAGGGGTCAACTTTAGTATCATTGGATGACCCTCTTCCAGGCGAACAAATTTTATTTAGAACTTTTTTTGATCCGATGCGTAGTTATCGAAATGATTCAATATCTTCAGATAAATCGGCCACCCTGTATAAGAGGGAATTATAGGTAAGAAAATTACAATTTCAACATCAAAAATTAGGAAAATAATTCTATTAGGTGCGCAACTAAGTTCCCGCTGTTTTTTTTTTTTTTATGAAAATGCAACTTTATTGTGAAAAAATGTTTACAAATGAATCATTCAAAATGTTGCCCATCGGTAGCGACAACTTTTTCCCATCTTTCTGGCAGAGCTCAAATACCGTCACGGTAGAAGTGTTCGTCTTTTGAGGCTATCCACGAATGAAGCCATTTTGAGATGTCTTCATATGAGCTGAACTGCTGATTAGCCAGACTATGTGCCATCGAACGGAAGAAGTAATAATCGGACGGCGCAATATCTGGGGAATATGGCGGGTGGGGTAGGACTTCCCATTTGAGCGTTTCTAAGTAGGTTTTAACGGGTTTGGCAACGTGAGGCCAAGCGTTATCATGCTGTAGAATCACTTTTTCGTGCCTCTGCTCCTATTGTGGCCGCTTTTCGCTCAGTGCTCGGCTCAATCGCATCAATTGAGCTCGATACCATTCCCCAGTGATGGTTTCGTTCGGTTTCAACAGCTCATAATAAATAACACCGACCTGGTCTCACCAAATGCACAGCAAAATCTTCGCAGCGTGAATATTCGGCCGAGCCGACGACGTAGAAGCATGACCGGGCAGTCCCCATGATTTTGTTCTCTTTGGGTTGCTGTAATGAATCCATTTTTCATCACCCGTAACAATGCGATGAAGAAAACCCTTCTTTTTTTGCCGCTGGAGCAGTTGTTCACAGGCGAAAAAATGACGCTCAACGTCTCTTGTCTTCAAATCATAAGGAACCCAAGTTCCTTATTTTTGAATCATTCCCAACGCATGCAATCGCTTGGAAATGGCTTAGCGGGTAACTTCTAATGCTGAAGCAAGCTCTTTTTGCGTTTGGCACGGATCCTCATCGAACAATGCCTCCAATTCAGCGTCTTCGAAGGTTTTTGACCTTCCTTCACGCGAACGGTCGTCAACATCAAAATCACCGTCTTTGAAGCGACGGAACCAATCACGGCATGTTGTTTCACTTAGAGCAGCATCTCCGTAAACTTTTTAGAGTTCTCGATGCGCTTCAGCCGCCGTTTTCTTCGAATGAAAGAAGAAAAGCAACACTTCCCGCAAATGACGATTATTTGGCACAAAATCAGACATTTTCACACAACCAAAAGTATATGACGCAAAAACAAAATCACTAATGTGTCAGAGCGGTTAGTTTACCATATGTCTAAGCTTGGTTCATGACGTTTTGGTTATGTCCCAATCGACCAGCACTTACTACTGGAGCTATCTATTGAAAAACAGCGGGAACTTAGTTGCGCATCTAATAATATTATAGACAAGTTTTAAATAATGAACCTTTATTTTTAAAGAAATACTGAACACTACAATAGACAGAATAATAACAAGGTTTTGCTATAACATAAATTTATATCAACACGTATATTTATTTTTATATTAAGTTACTAATTAAATTACATCTAACGCATCAAAACTTAATGCGAAGTATGTTGTTGTTTATTGGCACAAATTTTATCAAATCTTGGGGGCAATTTCACCAACAGTAAAAGGATGAAATGTTTCTCTAATTGCGGCTATGAATATTGATGGGATAATATGGCATGAAATAATTGCACACTGCGGTTAATCCCAATATTTTTTGCAATTTTTTTCTGAGATTATTTGAAAAACTAGCTGAAAAAAATCTTAACACGGTACGGTTTGGACAACGTAATTATTCATCAGTCAGTGGCAATAGACTCATTTATTATGTCTTCCAAATTTAGACAATTTATTGGATCCGCCAGCAAGTCTCTAGCAGAAAATTTGACCTTTGAAAATACTTCTTCGATTGGATTCATCATTGGTGAATATGGCGGTAGAAACACTATGTCATGATTTGTATGTCTAACAAGCTCACGCACTTCCTGAGTATGATGAATACTTGCGTTGCCGAAAATGAACTGTACCGCGTTAAGATTTTTTTCAGCTGGTTTTTCAAATAATCTCTGAAAAAAATTGCAGAAAATATTGGGATTAACCGTAGTGTGCAATTGTTTCATGCCATATTATCTCATCAATATTCATAGCCGCAATCAGAGAAACATTTCATCCTTTCACTGTTGGTGAAGATACGATAATTATTTGACTGGTTAATTTGATTTGTAAAATGTTTAATTTAATTTGAAAAATGTTTAATTTGATTTGTAAAATGTTGAATTTGATTTGAAAAATGTTTAATTTGATTTGTAAAATGTTGAATTTGATTTGTAAAATGTTTAATTTGAAGTGTAAAACCTGTATAGTATGAAAATTATTTTTTTATTAAAAAATTTTGGCGCCTCCCCTGGCAATAGTCCACGCCTCCTCTGGGAGGCGCGCCTCCCAGTTTGGAAACCGCTGTCTTAAGTGCTAACTATCGTTGTCTTAACTAACTATCGTTGTCTTGAAAAAATCCGGGAGATCGCGCGCAAATTCAACATGTAGCACGCCAGGTATGTTCCGAGAATCCGAAATTTTTGCAGGAGGTATATTTCGATGCAACAGCTGCACCGCACAGCTATCTATTATTCTACTTTAAACAATCGACGCCTGATAATTGTCGATTTCGCGCCTGTATATTTCCTGATGACCAATACCATTACGTTTACGTGCCTCAAAAAGCAATAAAGGTTCGCGATGCCACGCGCAATGTACCAGTAAGGAGCTTGCAATGGCGTTGCGCCGACCTCTCGATAAAAAGCAAATAATTATATTGCAAGAGCTGTGTTATCTGAAGTAAGAGCAATGAAGTGCAATTTTGCGCAAAGCAGATGTAGCGCTCGTACGGTTTATATGCGAGTGTGCTCTAAACGTTTTACAGGGAAACGTGAGTATGAACAACGTGCAAAGGAATCATCTTCGAAGGCACGCGACAATTCTTCGACGACTAGCCGCCAAAAGGGGAAAATGGAGCCGTACGAGGAAGATCATCGTCAAGCACTGTGTCGGATTTCTCAAGTTGCTTCTTGTGCCTGTTTTAGCCTACACGAGCCATGGAATATGCCAGAAACATGGTGCTTATTCCTCATGATACCTTACATCGTCTCGCGTGTCTCGCCACTACTACTACTACTACTACTACTACTACTACTACTACTACTACTACCACTACTGCTACTGCTACTGCTACTTCTACTCCTACTCCTACTACTACTACTGCTACTACTACTACTACTACAATCCCGTCGCCCTCCGTACAGACTACCGCCATTATCGCGCCTCAACTCTGAGCTAAGTGAAATTCTAAGCTCTCACTCGTACAAGAGCGAGAGAGAGAAATGCATAGCGTACCAGCAGATTATACAGCGTTATCTTCACTTGGTCGAGTACGATAATACAGTACCAAATATTTCGTCAAAACGAAAAATAGCAATACTCGATAGCCACGAGAATAACATCGACGACGTTTTAACATACAAAGTTAAATCTCGACTCAATGACACACTTATTATTGATAGCGTACCAAAAAAAATTTAATCTAAAGCAATATCGTTGCTTCGCAATCTGCAGCGGAGCGCCGTCGGTAAAAAAATGACATGGGATCGTAACGGTATTGTTTCCATAGACGGCAGAAGAATAAAAAATTCCAATATCGTTGATCTTGTTAACGATGCTATGCGAGCTAGAAAACGCGAGAAACCCATCGGTCGATCTCACTTTGCCAAACTCCTGCGAATGATACAGATGCCACGCGAATTTATCGGCAATCCCGAGTTACTACACGAGCCTACACCTACATCATCCTCGACATCGCAGCGGCGTCTCATTTTACCACGTGATAGTGATAGCAGCAGCAGCAGCAGCAATAACAGTAGCAACAACAACGAGGCCGAGACCGCATACTCAAACAGAGATTTAATACTCACGGCGGACGACATCATCGAGAGGCAGGAGGGGGAGGAAGACGAGGACGAACAATTGTAAAACATCGCACAAGTAGAGCGCCAACGACACCCCAGTGAATATCTATCCCCCACACAGTAAGAAAAGAAAAAGAAAAAGAATCCATTTAACTGTTCATCGTTAAAATTATGAAAATTCTTTAAAAAACCTATTATGACACCGCTCATCCAGCCTCCTATTCTCGAGCAAAAAAGAAGAGGTGTCGGTGGGACACCCGGTTGGAACGAAGTTCCTTTCACTATACATTATGTATTAAATAAGAGGCACAATTAAATAAATTAACAGCGTTGGAGAGTAATTAAATGAAAAAATAAAATAAATGAGGGAATAGTAATAAAATTGTAATTAATATATTTTTCAGGAATAAACTTTTTATTACTAATTATTGTACAAAAAAATATAAACTTAATATAAACTTAATCTGTACAGTCAATTGTAGTAATGATTGGTTTGTGATAACTAAAATAGGACACATGTTTGCGATTGAATGTTATGTAAGTGTCTCGAAAAAACTGTATCGATAGTGGTATTGTATCTTGTTGTAGATTCTGCTGGATCATTGTTAATTCTTAAATCAAATTCATCCTAAAGAAATTGTAACAATGGCATTGACTTTTTATCAGAAAAGTTGATGTTGAAATCGCCAGCCAAAATGAGTGGAAGTTTATGTAAATTTTTGTTGTATCTACTAAGCGTTTGAGATACATCTTTAGAATACTCTAACAGTGCTCTATGAATGAATTCTTAAATATCTATTATCTTAATATTATTTTGTTATTTGGTGATACGTAGATGACTGCCATGATTAAGGTGACACCGTTTTCCATGACACACTCTGCTGCACATAAATCTGCAACACTTGTAGATCTTACGTGCAAGTCCCGAATATTGTTCATTATTACCTCCAGATTTGATGTTACAACATTAGCCGTATCACTTTTGTTTTGATATATTGCAACTTCACCTGAACGAACAGAATCACGTTTAAAGTGAGTAATACAATTAAAATTTGGTACCTCACATTCCTCTTTATTGTCCGACCACGTCTCGGAGAGTAATAAAATGTCGCTTTTTTGTGTAACAGAGTCATTTAAATCAATCGAATGTTTGGGAAGGCTTTGAACGTTGAGAGTATACAATGAGATATCTCTTTTATTACCAATGAAATCAATGATGGTTTGCGCTTTCGTTTGTAGTTTATTTAACGACAGCCTCTTGAACTCTTGTAACAAAGATACGCTTGATGAAGCTTGTACTCGATTATGATGAAATCTAAATTTAGTTTCATCATCATCAAATGCTACGATGAATAAACCTTCGATGCTTGTTACACGAGAGAGTGCAACATAAACAAGTTGTTGTGGATGTGTTCTGTCATACTCGTAAACAATTTGATCAAAAGTCCCACCTTGTGACTTACGAATGGTCATAGCACAAGCTGAAATTAGAGGAAAGTGTTTTCGTTTAACAGTATCTTTTTTATTCCTTATCATAGTAATGTTGGATGTTCGCAATTCAATAGGCACAGCAAGATTAACAACTTTGCTTTGAACAGCTAGTAAAGCAGCTTTTTTTCTTGCTTTTTGACCAACTTTTGGTGAACCACAAAATTGAAGCCAAACTCGGCAAACGATGTTGTCTTCATTGAAGTCTAGGTGAAGTAGCTTACCAACTGCGCCATTAACTAAGCCATCAGTCACATCGATGTTTGTTGTGATAAGGTAATACTTTCCTTTTACTAAAGTGATTTGGTAAGGTAATCCACCCGTATCAATAACAGACTTCTTGTGTAGGTGTAATCTAATAGAAGCTTGTTGTTCAGCAGTTTTTGATCCAGTTATTACATCGTTAGCTATTGAGATGACTTTATCTGAAGCTTCTTGCAAAATTGCATTGTTGTAACTATCAACAGCGTGATTTGTGTAAAATAAACGAACACCATGAAGGCTTAATCGTTGAGTTTCTGTTTTTTTTTAATCTTGACTCGATCATTTCTAACTCAAACTGTTGTAAAACATCACCATTGCCTATTTTCGTTAGTATTAAAGAAAATGCAGCATTAGCCTGCCTCATGACTTGCGTTAGTTCAAAAAATTGAAGACTTCGCCATAAATGGGGACCAACCGTTCGCGTTTTAATTGGTTTATACCAGGTGTATGCATAAGTTTTTTCCGGTTTTTTGGTAAAAAAAACACGTAATTTTCAAGGGAAATTAATTTTTGTTTTATTCAAAACATTGGCCATCGGCTTCTACACATTTCGCCCATCTTTCAGGTAACTTATGAATACCATGCCAGAAAAACTGCTTGTCTTTTGCGGCAAACCATTCGTCGAGCCATTTTCCAACTTCCTCGAAATTGCTGAAGTGCTGCTCTGGGAGCGCGTGCCCCATTGATGCGAAGAGGTGATAGTCAGATGGCGCCAGGTCTGGCGAATACGGCGGGTGCAGAAGAATGTCCCATCCAAGCGATTTCAAGGTGTCTTTCACTGCTTTTGCTGTGTGAGACGGCGCATTGTCGTGTAACAAAATCACTTTGCCATGTCTTCTGGCCCATTCCGGTCGTCTTTCGATTAATGCGTGGTTTAAATTAATAATTTGTTGGCGATAGCGTTGTATATTAACGGTTTCGCCGGGCTTCAAGAGTTCATAATACACAATACCGCTCTGGTCCCACCAGACACAGAGCATGGTCTTCTTGCCGAAGCGTTTTGGCCTTGGTGTTGAAGGACCGGCTTCGCCAGGTGAAAGCCACGATTTTTTCCGCTTTGGGTTTTCAAAATAAATCCATTTTTCGTCACCCGTCACAATTCGATGCAAAAATGATTTCCTTTCGTGGCGTTGAAGCAGCACTTCACAAGTGACTGCGATTTTCTATTTGACGTTCATTCAAATCGTGTGGGACCCATTTACCGAGTTTATTGATCTTCCCCATTACTCGTAAACGTCTGCTGATTGTTTCTTGTGACACATGTAATGCTTCTGCTAATTGCCGTTGAGTTCGAGTTGGGTCATCATCCAATAACTTCTGCAATTGCTCGTCTTCGCATTTTTGTGGCCTACCAGAGCGCTCACTGTCTTTCACATTGAAATCACCACTTTTAAATTGTCGAAACCATGTCTCACATGTTCTAATCGATGGAGCGTGTTCACCATATGTTTCTACCAGCAAACGTTGACTTTCAGCAGCCTTTTTCTTTTGATTAAATAAGAAAAGCAATGCGTGCCGCAAATGTTCTTTTTCAGGCACAAAACTCGACATGATCACTGAACGATAAAACAAAGACGCTAGTTTTTGGCGGACTCAACTTGTGTGTGTTTGTAGGTTAATGTCAGAGGAACAAAATGACGTATGTGTCAAATTAATACGCTGCGTACTTTTCGCTGGCGCCACCTCTTAGTTAAACCGGAAAAAACTTATGCATACACCTGGTATATCAATGTTGCTCTTACTGGTGGCGCCTGGCGTAAATCCCCAATTAAAATGATGTCGATACGGCCAAAATCAACATTATAATTTCCAGTAATTTGCTTTAAACGCAAATCAATTTTCGTTAACAGTTCTGCACTGATCATGCTAATCTCATCAATAATCAATGCCTTGACATCTAAAAAGAGATCTGTACAGATGTAACATTTCAGATGATAAAGGCAATAGTTTCGAAATAGAAATTTTAAGAGCGGTGTGAACCGTAGTACCATCAATCGCCACAGCAGCTTTACCAGTAGAAGCACAAGCTATATACGAATTGCAGTAGCCATCATTGTCAGTAAATCTGTTGTAGATTTCCATTATAAGTTAGATTATGTAACCGCTCGTTTAGAGAACAGCTAGCGATACATATATATATATATATAATACTCTATCGACTCCCACCCTTCATCCATTCCAATACCCGTGTGAAACCCGTCGACGGACCGTACGACGTTCAAACGTATCAAAATACATTATAATGAGTACAGAGATATAATTGTATGTAGATTGTAGGTAGTAAGCTCCCAAGAGCAGTCATTATAATTAGTCGCTGCGTAGCAACCGAGCAGCGCGCTCATTCTCTTTCGCGTACGCCCAGTATACCGGTATTTCGAAGAATCAATTCTCATTTCAACGGTTGTATATGTACGTGTATATTTCGATGTGTATCAATGCAATCTCGGCGTGAATTACTTTCTCGAAGGAGAAATCAAACGACTTTTATAAAGTCAATACTATTCGAAGCCACGCGGACGAAAGTTGTCGGAATGAACGCACATAATTAATCGAGTGTCATATCATTTCAAATGGTTATATAAAGACATATAGCTCATGCAACGTGGTACCATCGGCAATCAGACATGGCCTAAAGGAGGCCTTCATCGCCTTGTACTCGATCACTCATCGGACCTACTCAAACTCCAGAAAGAGGACAATTTTGGGAAAATAGGGTGTAAGGTGCATAAGGCTGCTCTTGAGGAGAGGAATATCAACTGTCCACGCGAGCCTAGCATCCACGCACCACCCCCTGGCCTCCTGAGCATCGAAGATTCGTCGACGTGAAGCAACGCGCCCGCAGCTAAGTTTTAACGTTAATTATAAAATCATAATGTTTAAAAAATCATTCGCGGAAATTCTGTATCGCGTCTAACACGCTTGATCCTCGATGTAGATATATATATATATATATATATGTATGTGTATTATATATATATATCTAGATCTTTATTGTAATCAGTATTCATAGCTGTTAATTTGAAATCATCTCACAGAATATTCGTTCGCTATCTAGCACAAAGGTGTTTATAAATCGGTCACATGAATGCCGACGGCCAACAGTTTTTACGTATAGATTTGAAACTTATGTCTACAGAAGGCGAATTCTATTATGTCGCACGGAACTATCTATAATCCGCCTGTTATCATACATTCCGAAACGAGATGTTGATGTCGGGATAAGAATACTCAAAAGAAAATTATTGCCGTTACTTGTATCCGCATCGGGATACCAATTAAAATCATTTGTTGAATTTGTCGAAGTTGTTATAATATCGATTCGTACAGAAAAGATCTTGTCACATCTTCTAATGTACCATGTATTCAATATCCATATGATGTTCGTGTTTGAGAATTTGCGAATATGGATGGAACTGATTATGAATCATGATCGAACGTTCTTATTTATAGTATGCAGTAGAGATACGCTTGTCTGATTGACAAATTGTCTATTCGGTCTGAAATGAATATGTTAATTAATCGTATGTTCGCTATTATGATGTGAATTGTATTATGTGTCGACTATGCCATTATTAATTATAATTTATGCTCATTTTCTTGGAAAGAAAATAAAATGAATATTCTTATGAAAATTATAATCATTATCATTCTATATAAATTTATTATAAATTAAAATCATTTATTACAATCTTTAGGATCAATGAACGAATTGAGAAGGACATTTTCCATTGTCGAGCCTGAGATAGGGATATATATCCACATATAAACACAAAGACCTGAATAGCATCCTGTTTATAGTAGATCGGAACAAAAATAAATTCAAATATCTGAAGTACATGAAATTACAACATAACACGTTATATAATTTGGCGCCCAACGTGGGGCCGACAAGGGTAAAAGCTTGGATGTTCTCTTGATTCGTTAGTTGCAGAATATAAGAGGTAGTGTACTGTTAAAGAAGTTTGATGCTTCTCAAGCATACACCTCCTAAGACTCGGTCACGACAGGGTCTTCGAGACCCTATTACTCCACCAATACAAACCGTTAAGCGCAACCGGACAAGAATTGTCCATACCGATAGTTTTAACGACAGTCAAACTAATCTGTGTGAATCTCTAGGAATGGCTCAACGGATGGATATGGAGGAACAGCTTATGAATATGCGTGAGGAGATGGAGCGCTTGGTTCAGCAGCGTGCTGAATTTGAAAGAAGGCAAAGCGAAATTCAACGTGTCGATAGTACAACGATGATGGGTGAGCTACGAAGAATGCGTGCTCAGTTAGATGCACAGCAAGTCGAGCTAGAAACGCTAAGAGTAAATCAAGGTCATTCCGTGCGGGATGTTCGTACTCCACCACCCATCCTGGATAATGAAGTAGGTATGTTCAATGGGCTCATACGCGGTTTTCAATCTATCAAATTGGATATTAAATTACCGAAGTTTGAAAGTGATATAAAGTCACATCCGCATGAATTTCTTGAGCATTTAGAAAAATACTTTGTCGTCAAACGGGTAGATCAGGAAGATTGTAAATTGTTAATAATAGAAAATGCACTTGAGGGTCGCGCGAGGATTTGGTTTAACGCAAATCGTCAGGGCTGTCGTACATATGATGCATTCAAAAGAGCATTTCTACTTGAATTCTTCTCGATTCCGGTGCGTGTTCGCATCAAGACCTAATGGTCAGCAAGACGCTATGCCTATGCCATGGGTTCCTTACAAACATTTTTTTACAGCAGATTACGGAAGCTCAATATTTTCAGCCACCACTCGATGTTATAATACTCACTCGTCACTCGTCGCCATTGATTTCACTAGTTCGGATGCGGTATCCAGTGCACTCGCATTACTTGATATGGCGAATGATGAGCGTGAACGGACGCGTAGGAGTAATTCGGTTGCTGGTGGTGATTACCGTGGCAGCGTAAATAGCGTGCCTCATAGGTATCCTTCGCCAGTTGATGGTGTTTCTGGGGGCAACCGAGGTAGTCAATACCCTCGGAGACAGAATACTCATAGTTCGTCCCAAAATATGGCTAGGATGCCAACGACTGATGGAAGGAATGCTTCGTGCATCCAGTGCGGTGATCAGGGTTATCCATCTTCCAATCACTTGGCCGGTATGCCAGATTTTAATCATGCAATGCCTCCACCGGGCATACCGAGCTATTCAATGCCACCTCCTCCAATCCAGGATAATGTTAGAGTTAACGAGTCTGACCATTTAAACTGATAGTGGGGGTGTTGAATAAGGGTCCCTCGACACCTCAGCATCCTTTTGACGTTTTTGAGGACCTGATTAAAGGTATCACCGAGGAGCCTAGTCGTGATTTTGACAATGGGCGCTTTCGAAAGTGTCCACAGCTTCTGGTTGATATTTTTGGGGTTCCCATTGCTGCCCTATTAGATTCTGGTAGTCAAGTAACGTGTGTCAGTGAGAGATATTATGAGTATCTCAACAAACATTTTAAGTTGGTCGAACTTCCCGTCACTAATATGGTCATTACAACAGCCGTAGGGAAGAAATTTACGAAAATACAAAAACAGATTCTCCTTGAATTGACTTGTGGAACTTGTGCGACATCAGCTATTTTCATAGTAATTCCCTCTCTCACGTCTAATATGATTTTGGGAAATGATTGGATGCATGAAAAAAAGGCCATTTTGGATTATAAGCACCTGGCGTTCAGCATTGATGAATATGTAGTGCCCGAAGACAATATTACGTTTGGAATTCCGTGTTCGGAGCGAATACTCGCTTCCTCTGAAGGTCGAATTACATATATACAGGTTATATCGGTTGGCAGCTGGAACAATGCGGTGGTAAAGTCTCAAAAGGTCGTACGAACCGTGGAGGCACGGTCATTCAATAATGTCGATCAGGTTCAATTAATAAATGACACCGGTAAGATCGTTGTCGAATTCAGGCACTCTAACGCATGAGGATAGAATGAATGAGGGGCGCTCAAGTAACCCTCCTCTAAGCCAGAAGAATACACCGCATTTTGAAGGGGACTGTTCTTTGCAGGCCGTGGCTGCCCACCCCCCGGATAAACGTGGTTCAGACATAGAACCTTTAGTCTGGCGAGAAGAAATTGTTCCCCTGCGAGATGGTAACCAACATGGCAATTATAATAAGAAGAGAAAAACAATAGTTGCGCCGTGTTAAATGGTCAAACCGGCACGATGTGCTCCTGAGGCGGATTCGGGTCAGTTAAGGTTATTAATTCCCAGTAATGAGTCCCGAGTTGCACGTCGTGAGGTGGGTCGTACCAACGCAAATTATGTGAAACTTGACAGCCACGAGGTATTGCACATTAAGGGGGATATAGATGGTCCTACCGAAATAATGTGCCCACTTTCCCAAAGTGATGAATTTGTGGAGGTCGCCACTGAAGACGACTTTGACACTTACAGATCTTGTAGGCTATACATCCAGGGAGAGGATCAGAATTTCTTCAACGATATAGATAATCTCGTCAAGACCGTGTTATCATTATCAGGCGAGCAACAAGTCGCGTTGAAGCAGTTGCTATGCAAATTTAAGCGTTTATTTACTTCTAAGACGGAGGCCGCGGGTTCGTATGAGCACGTCATTAGGTTGACTACACCAAAGACCATCGTACGTCGCTCATACCCGGTTCCGCATGCGTTGAGACCGGCGGTCGAAGCTGAACTTGATGAAATGTTACGGCATGGCATCATTGAGCGATCAAATAGTCCTTATTGTAACCCCTTGAGGATAGTACAAAAGAAAGATGGCCGTCTGCGTATTTGTTTGGACGCGCGATTCATAAACCAGATCATTGAATCCGATAACGAGTCACCACCATTGATTAGTGACTTGGTTCAACGATACCATGGAGTTCGGTATATGTCCACTTCGGATCTGGCAAACGGGTATTGGCAGATATCACTAGAAAGGTCGTCGCGCCAGTATACCGCTTTTTTGTACGGCTCGACCCTTTATCAATTCTGTCGTATACCATTTGGACTCAAAACTGCTGGAAGCGGATTTATTCGGGCGATTAGTCAGGTCTTTGATAGGCACTTTGATGGGTTCCTCACCGTATATATCGACGATTTACTCATCGCTTCAACGTCCTTTGAGGAGCATATCACCCATCTCGAAGAGGTTTTGACGCGATTGCAGGATAATAACTTCACATTACGGCTGGACAAGTCACATTTCTGTCGTCAGTCTGTTGAGTTTCTCGGATACGTTCTGTCAGTAGATGGTATCCGGCCTCTTCCGAATAAGTTAAAAATCATTGAGGAATTCGCTGAGCCCCGTACCATAAAACAGTTGCAACAATTCTTAGGTATCTGTAATTACTATCGGCAATTCAGCATTAAACACGCTACCTTCGTCGATCCTTTTCGGTCCTTGTTGAAAGGCAAGCATCAGTGGGAATGGACGGCCGATCACAGTAAGGCATTCAAGGAATTAAAGGAAAATTTCGTCAAGTCCATTGAGCTGAAGCATGTAATTCCTGATAAACGGTTTCAGTTGCAAACCGACGCCTCAGATAAGGGAATAAGTGGGGTGTTGTTTCAAACAAACGATACTGGTGAACGATGTGTCATCACTCTAGTCAGCCGCTGTCTTAACATGGCTGAACTCAATTATGGTACGACGCAGAAGCAACTTCTTGCGATCGTGTGCTCCGTTCTCAAATGTCATGCGTATCTGATGGGAAGGTGTTTTGAAATTATCACGGATCACAAGGGTTTGAGTTTTCTGAATTCTACGCAATATCACACGGCACGACTCCGAAGATGGTGCTTTGCCTTGTCGCGGTATAATTTCACTGTAACATATTGCCTCGGCAAAGACAATATCATCGCGGACTTCTTTAGTCGCAACCCATCAGGAAAATTTGAAAACGATGAACCCGACATTCTCACGGTTGCGTCAATGCTCAATGTTTTACCCATAAACCTTAATAAGGAGTTCGCGACATGCATGATTCAGAAACTGTCCAAGGATCTGGATAGTTTGCCTGATGATATACGGGATGGTCTGTTGGCGGTTCGAACGTTGCAATCGCAAGACGCCCGTATTACCCATATCATAGATCGCGTAAAGAGGGGTGAGCTAACCGACATTTACACTGTTCATAACGATATACTGTTCCGGTTCTACAGTAATACGGAGCGGTGGTTATTAATCATACATTCGTGTTTGACCCCTCGGATTGTAGAGTATGTCCATTCCAAGCTTGGGCATCCGGGAACATCTAAAACACTCGCCTATGTTCGTCAATACTTCTACTGGGACCACCTCGCTCGGGACGTCAAGCGATTCGTACACACATGTGATTTCTGTCAACGCGTCAAGTATTCCAATCAGCCCATGCAAGGTGAATATTGTATGATCAAGGTAACCAGACCCGGAGAACTGGTGACCGTCGATTTCTATGGACCACTGCCGCGATCCACAGGAGGGGTGCAATACTTATTTGTAATGCTTGATGCATTCTCGAAATATGTGAAGTTGTACCCCATCAAAAGAGCCACAACCCGCATTGTTCTGAAGAAAACCATCGACAATTATATTCCGGAATTGGGCAAACCCGACGCCATTCTCGCGGACAATGGTACACAATTTACCTCTGCTCAGTGGAGAAACTGCCTCGAGAGACACGACATCAAGGTTAGGTTCTGTGCCATCCGAAATCCCCAAGGAAATCCGACTGAGAGGGTTATGAGAGAGCTGGGACGTTTGTTCCGAACGCTGTGTAATGACGCACATTCCAGTTGGGCCAGGCATGTTCCGCGGATTGAGTCAATGCTTAATATCGTGACTCACTTGAGTACTGGGTATACCCCGTTTGAATTGCAGTTGGGTCGTGCACCTCAGAATGAGATCGAACGTTTCGTCTCATTCCCGGCTAGTGAAGAGGTAACTCATGAGAGAAAAATCATCCTCGCGAATGAACAAATGCAACGTAGTTTTGAGAAGCGTTGTCGGTCTCAAAAGACTAAATCGACTATCGTGCTTGAGGTGGGCGATTTGGTGTTACTTCGAGTCCCGTACCCATCAAGAGCTTTTCAAAGTTTAACGACAAAGTTTTTTCACTTATTTTATGGTCCGTATCGGATCTCTAAGCTTTTTGGAAATAATGCATATCAACTCGTCCATATAACGGGCTCCAATGCCGTAAAAGGGGTTTATAATCGCCGAAGCCTTCGCAAATATCACGAGCCTATTTAGCATATTGTCTACGTCGAGTACACCTTTAGTTTCGTTGTAAGTCCACGACGCGATTATGACGTAACTCACATACGTGTGTGTGTAACTTTGTAATCAATAATTTTTGTCATCGCTCTCTGAGTCTATGTATATAAAAAAAAAAAAAAAAATAGAACGATGACACAAATTAAGGGGGATAGATGTAACCGCTCGTTTAGAGAACAGCTAGCGATACATATATATATATATATAATACTCTATCGACTCGCACCCTTCATCCATTCCAATACCCGTGTGAAACCCGTCGACGGACCGTACGACGTTCAAACGTATCAAAATACATTATAATGAGTACAGAGATATAATTGTATGTAGATTGTAGGTAGTAAGCTCCCAAGAGCAGTCATTATAATTAGTCGCTGCGTAGCAACCGAGCAGCGAGCTCATTCTCTTTCGCGTACGCCCAGTATACCGGTATTTCGAAGAATCAATTCTCATTTCAACGGTTGTATATGTACGTGTATATTTCGATGTGTATCAATGCAATCTCGGCGTGAATTACTTTCTCGAAGGAGAAATCAAACGACTTTTATAAAGTCAATACTATTCGAAGCCACGCGGACGAAAGTTGTCGGAATGAACGCACATAATTAATCGAGTGTCATATCATTTCAAATGGTTATATAAAGACATATAGCTCATGCAACGTGGTACCATCGGCAATCAGACATGGCCTAAAGGAGGCCTTCATCGCCTTGTACTCGATCACTCATCGGACCTACTCAAACTCCAGAAAGAGGACAATTTTGGGAAAATAGGGTGTAAGGTGCATAAAACTGCTCTTGAGGAGAGGAATATCAACTGTCCACGCGAGCCTAGCATCCACGCACCACCCCCTGGCCTCCTGAGCATCGAAGATTCGTCGACGTGAAGCAACGCGCCCGCAGCTAAGTTTTAACGTTAATTATAAAATCATAATGTTTAAAAAATCATTCGCGGAAATTCTGTATCGCGTCTAACACGCTTGATCCTCCATGTAGATATATATATATATATATATGTATGTGTATTATATATATATCTAGATCTTTATTGTAATCAGTATTCATAGCTGTTAATTTGAAATCATCTCACAGAATATTCGTTCGCTATCTGGCACAAAGGTGTTTATAAATCGGTCACATGAATGCCGACGGCCAACAGTTTTTACGTATAGATTTGAAACTTATGTCTACAGAAGACGAATTCTATTATGTCGCACGGAACTATCTATAATCCGCCTGTTGTCATACATTCCGAAACGAGATGTTGATGTCGGGATAAGAATACTCAAAAGAAAATTATTGCCGTTACTTGTATCCGCATCGGGATACCAATTAAAATCATTTGTTGAATTTGTCGAAGTTGTTATAATATCGATTCGTACAGAAAAGATCTTGTCACATCTTCTAATGTACCATGTATTCAATATCCATATGATGTTCGTGTTTGAGAATTTGCGAATATGGATGGAACTGATTATGAATCATGATCGAACGTTCTTATTTATAGTATGCAGTAGAGATACGCTTGTCTGATTGACAAATTGTCTATTCGGTCTGAAATGAATATGTTAATTAATCGTATGTTCGCTATTATGATGTGAATTGTATTATGTGTCGACTATGCCATTATTAATTATAATTTATGCTCATTTTCTTGGAAAGAAAATAAAATGAATATTCTTATGAAAATTATAATCATTATCATTCTATATAAATTTATTATAAATTAAAATCATTTATTACAATCTTTAGGATCAATGAACGAATTGAGAAGGACATTTTCCATTGTCGAGCCTGAGATAGGGATATATATCCACATATAAACAGAAAGACCTGAATAGCATCCTGTTTATAGTAGATCGGAACAAAAATAAATTCAAATATCTGAAGTACATGAAATTACAACATAACACGTTATAATTACAAAAGTCTTACCACTGCCAGCTGAACCAGTGAAAAAAACTTTAAATGGGTTTTGATTTTGAGTTTGAAGATGAGATATAATATGCATTAACAGTTCTGTTTGCTCACTGTTTGCCGATCTCATCAAGCCGTAAAATTGTTGAGTATCCATTAAATTTTCTCTTTTTTTTTGCAATGGCACCAAGTTTGCTGAGTGTTGCGTTTTGTATATCAGCATTAACGACAGAATTAACATCCCATACTAATTTTGCATAAGGATCTTCTTCAAAGATTGCATTGGCTTCGTTTCGCAACTGTTTGTCTTCATCGTCTTCGCTACCTAATTGTCTGCAAATTTCAAAGGTCTTCTGTAGGTCCAAATTAGATTCGAACTCTTGTCTGCGTTTTAAAATCAAGTGTTTGTTATCTTCATAAATTTCAATGTATTTATTTTTACCAAGAACGTCATTATCTTCGCTTCTAAAAGGAATATGCAGTAAGACCATTTCTCGTCTGTAATCATTAAAATTGTTAGCTCTCCTTTTTTTCTCATAGTATAATTAGCAACAAACTGAGCTAATGTTACGTTTTCAAGAGTTGTAGGCCTTTTTTCGTACTTGTCAAACCATCTCTCTTTCCATATATTTGTACAGTCATCATTCAAATAACTTAACTCTTTTAAGGTTTTTCTTATCCTCTGACGTTCGGTTGGGTATAGCGTTGGTATGTAAACTGTTACTACAGATGATTTAGCCATTGGTTCGCTTAACAAATACCAAGCAGCCTCTTGTGCAGGCATTTCCACAGCATGAAGTACATCAATACTTAATTTTTTTGTGATATCTACGATATCAAACTCTGGATTCTCGTCCATAGTTTGAATTATCATCCGTTATAAATTACTGATGCCTCTATTATGTTTGTTAACATACTCAACGACATAAGCAGCACAAGCATACTCGTCTTGAATTATTTGAAAATCCATGTTCGATTGTAAGCAATGAAGTACAAATGGGTTAAAAGTATTATGCCATTTTTCAGATGGTGTCCTCCGATAAAGCAACTTTGGTCGAAAGATACCAACACGGATAATGTTGTAATAATGTTCATCAGAAACAATATTATTATGAGTTTAAAAATTGTCAAAATCGTCATCTATCGATTTTCAATCAAAATTTTCCAAGTTAGTTCTAAGTAACTGGTAATACGTTTTATACTCTTTAAATTTCTCTGCAGAATGATCAGAATCAGTGTCATTCATTAGCATGAATGTTATTGTGTTACGGGATGGTAAAAAAAGCGCTCCAAATCTACAGTTATCTTTTTTATTGGGATCCATTTTTTTGCAGCATGTGAATGTGTGCTTATGTGTTTGCTGCTTGATATTTCCAGATGCCTCTGATTCAGATACGGAAATTAATTTGTCAACCATTTCATTAAAATCTTTGCCGTTATTCAATAAATCTTCTGGAGCATTATCCAACCATAAGAGTATGTGAGCATGAGGACTTCCACGGTGCTGGAATTCAATTCTTCGAAAGTAATATTTCACTCGATATTTACCGAATGGATTTCCTATATTGGACTGCAAAATTTTCAATAAATAATTTACTAACTTATAAAAGTAAATTGCACAAGTAACTGCATCTGCGTTGACTAATTGAGCTTTATGTACATATAACATCTCTGCTAAGAACTCATCATTAATTTCTGCTCCAGTATTTTTTAGTTTGTACAACAATTGAAGCAAATCCGTCCATCCTGTTTCATTTGCACAAAGTGTCATAAAAGCAGTTGGAGCTCCAAATTCACTAATCATTGCGAAAAGGTCTTTTTTTTATCTGCCCAATACCAAGCAGAATTTGGTATGCAACGAAGAAAAGCGAGATTAGTTTCGATACAATTATTAATTTTAGTATTATGTCCAACGTGTTTAAAGGCAACGCTAACAGAACTATTGACTCGCTGCCTCATGATTTTAGCAGCCACGTACAAATGATGCTGCGGATCAGTAGCACGGCGATCTGTACGCCTAAGCTCACTGGTAGCTTGCATAAATGAAGTAACGTTACATCCATCTTTATAAGTTCGAAATTGTCCACCGTACATAGTTGGAAATGAAAGCTCTTCGGCATATTCATCAAACAAAATACTACGTGGAACACTCTTCTCGTGCAACATTTTATCTTCATCCCACATAAGAGTTTGTTGCTGAGCTGTGAGATTATCTTCGATAGGAACATGTTCACTATTATCATCTATTGCAAGTTATGCACCAGCTTGATAACTGTTTAGAAGTACTTCGTTTATCGTGATTTTTTCGTGAACATAAAGCGGTGTTTTCACTAAATAGGTTATCCATTGCTTTATGGATCCTTTATTAATAAGTCCATGAACATAACTAGTTTTGTGGATTAATTTCTTCGTAATGTGCACATAAAAGCAGTGATCATCTTGAATATTTCTTGGTAATTGGTTCACCATTGTATTTACTTCGACAGGAACATTGATGATTTGTCCGTAAATGCCATATTGACCGTTCACATGTCTAAGTCTTCTTATTTGCATGAAAGGAATTCTCGGAGAAACAAGGGGCTGCTCAATAAGATTCAATTTAGGCAAATGAGGTGGAATTGTCGGAAATGCAAAACCATTGTACGTTGATAGTAAAGGAATTTTTCCTTTATCCAGAGCCTTCTTACACGTTGAGCATACTTTAACAGCAGTAGCGCATACGTAATTCTGAAAAAATAGAATATTTTAAATAAAAAATAGTGAATAAATAGTGTTGCATATTGGTAATATATAATAAAACGAATAATAATAATTCAATTACCGTCAATGTAACTTGTAGAATATAATCATGTACGTGAGTAGTATTTTTCAAGTCCTTTTCGCACCAAAGTCTATCGCGAACAGCACAAGAATGGCCAAAAGCATTTTATTTAAATGTATTATGAAATTGCAGATAACCATTGGCGTGTTCATAATAGTGTGTGTAGATTGGAATTGTAACATTAATGTCGTTGATGCCTATGTCGGAAGTTGTATTATCAACATGATCTTCATCGTTATTATCAGCATGATCTTCATCGTTATCATGAGCATAATCTTCATCGTTATTGTCAGCATCATCTTTATCGTAATCGTCTGCATGAAGTTGAACAACACTAGATTTTTCAAAAGACATATTTTCAATATGTTGAGTATCTGTTCTGTTGTTGGCGTTCATTTCTTCAACTTCGATGAATCGTGTGAAATACACGGCACGAAGATGTAAATGTAAGAAACTTTGTGAGTCATTGACTCTGAAATGAAGGAATTGTCTTTCTTCTCTTTTGGTTTTAGCGTTAACGTAGTGATTATGTACACAAACATTCTGATTATATAATTTTGAAAATATGTCGATACAATCCATTTCTGCATACTCTGTTTCACTGCCGAGAATTGTCCTTGCACCGTCTGAATTAATGCACGAGTTCACGAAGGGCGAAGCAAGTAGCTGCCGTCGAATTTGTAAAGGCGACGTTGAGAGATTCATAATTTTTATTATAGAAGAAAAGAAACAATTTCCGTCTGAAGGAATCTTCGTATCATGATAAAAAAGAACTTGTGGCTGTGCACAGTTGCTACGCTGCTGATATGGAGCTTGGAATGAGATATTTTGCTCTATTTGTTCTGGGTGGTCACATATTTGCATTTGTGAATTGCAATTCTCGGGAGATCTAAAAATAACCATACAAAAAAATATCGAACAAATATAAATCATATTTTACAGAGAATATACAGCAGAAAGATAAATAAATTACTTATGCATCTGAATGATGTTTTTTTGCTAGCAAAGTATTTAATTGAATACTTTGATTTTTTAATTTTTTTTCCGTCGATATTCCTTTATATATTCAGCACAACTTGTAGTCGAGATGCAATAATATCAACATAAAATAAAATAATTTTAAAAATATTAATAAATATATATCAGCTAATAATGATGATGATCTTTAATAAATAAAATTAATAAGCGGTAAATGTAAATATTTATAATGTGATATGTTACCTTGGAAGATGGTCTGTATTTTGCTGCTGTAATTCAATGTTTTGTTTCTTTATTGTTATATCGTGTAATGTTTGTTGTGCATCAGTTGTAGGTTTTTTAATTTCTTCATTAGATCTTTGTCGAAGAAGGTCAGTATTTTTCAGCTGTATTTCAATTAGTTTGTTTTTATTTTTTTCGTCACGATATTCTTTAGATCTTTGCTTAGGCGTTTTAGGTTTTTTAATTTCTTCTAATTTTTCTCTCTCACGACATTTATCAGATCTTTGTGCACTGATGTTTTGTACTCTTATATCCTGTATTTTTTTTTCTCTCACGATATTCTTTACATGTTTGAGCATTTTTTTTTTGATCTTGTAGCTTGTATCTGAGTAGTCGATGCTTTTGTTGATTCGCTATTGAAATAAAATATGTATATGTATATATAAATATATATATGAGGATATGATATGTATATCAATATGTATATGTATATGTGTATTTTGTTGTCTGTTTGTGGAAAATTTATAGTTAATGTATTGATTATTAATTTAATTAAATATCGAGTTTAGTGATTATTGCCTAATTTCAGCTTTTTAACTATAATTCACTGAATTTTCATTGCACACAAATACGTTTTGTTTTCAATTTTAAGAATATTATGAAAAAGTAGAAAAACTATATAAAAATTTTTTTTTCCAACGATTTTTCTTCAATTTTTCGAATTTTCTGGTAAATTGACTTTAAATTGACATTTTTCCAACTTTTTTCTACTATTTACTTACATTTATGACTAAATACAGCTTTTGGTAAATAAAAAAGTTAAAATTTGGGAAAAGCCACAAAACAGCATAATTACCGTAGATCTAATTATTTTTTTAGGACTTTACCTATGGGCTTGCCCATCATGAAAAAATATGGAAAAATTATGTTTTTTATCCAAGAATTTACTGTAAAATTTAAAACCGAAAAAAAACGTCATTTTTGAAAAATCACTATTTTGCTATCTGTAACCAAAGTAATGACGAAAAAAATCTAAAAATTTCTGTACAGGGTTTTTTTATATTGCCCTACAACATACTAAAAGGAAAAAAAAATACGAGGGAAAAAACAGGTCATTTTCACTAAGAATGCCCCATATCGAGGTTATGATGCGCATGGCTTGTTAAACTTTGAATAGTGAAGATAGGTTAGGACGCGCACGGCTTTGTAAACACATGTTGTATTTCTCATTATTGAAGAACAGAGTATAATGCCTGCAGTATAACACTGGTACTTATCTGACTCCATCATCACTATCAGAATGCCGTACGCAGCTGCCTGTCCCCACTCCAAGCGCTCAGAGAAAGAAAGAGAGACAGAGAGAGAGAGAGAGAGAGAGACAGAGACAGAGACAGAGACAGAGACAGAGACAGAGACAGAGACAGAGACAGAGACAGAGACAGAGACAGAGACAGAGACAGAGACAGAGACAGAGACAGAGACAGAGACAGAGACAGAGACAGAGACAGAGACAGAGACAGAGACAGAGACAGAGACAGAGACAGAGACAGAGACAGAGACAGAGACAGAGACAGAGACAGAGACAGAGACAGAGACAGAGACAGAGACAGAGACAGAGACAGAGACAGAGACAGAGACAGAGACAGAGACAGAGACAGAGACAGAGACAGAGACAGAGACAGAGACAGAGACAGAGACAGAGACAGAGACAGAGACAGAGACAGAGACAGAGACAGAGACAGAGACAGAGACAGAGACAGAGACAGAGACAGAGACAGAGACAGAGACAGAGACAGAGACAGAGACAGAGACAGAGACAGAGACAGAGACAGAGACAGAGACAGAGACAGAGACAGAGACAGAGACAGAGACAGAGACAGAGACAGAGACAGAGAGAGAGAGACAGAGAGAGACAGAGACAGAGAGACAGACAGAGAGACAGAGAGACAGAGAGGCATAGTATAGCCGTATACGCTACTGCGGCCCGCCCCTCTCCAAGCGGTGGAGAGAGAGAGAGAGCGTGCTAACGTACTATAGCAAAAAAACTGTCGTGACGTTTTGCTATAGTCCAAATATTACACTTTTTCTCGGTCGAGCCCCCATCCTGCCAAGCGTATACCGTGCGATAAGGAACTTCGTTCCAAAACTTCGTTCCAAAATTTGGCCCAGGTGGATTGAAGAGTAGCGCGAAAAAATGTTTTACCATGGCTCGAGACACAGGATTCATATAACATGCATCGTCTCGTGCGACGACGATTTCCCCGTCGTACGTACAATGTGAGTAATATAGACGATGTATGGGAGGCTGATTTAGCTAATCTTCGCTCGATAGTTACGTACAACGATGGGTACGCATATCTGCTTGTTGTTATCGACGTGTTGAGCAAATACGCGTGGGTCGAGGCTTTGCGTGACAAAACGAGCGCAAACGTAGCCCGCGGTCTCACACGCATACTCGCACCCAGTAACAATCGTCGCCCGCAGCAATTGTAAACTGATTGAGGTAAAGAATTTATCGGCACTCCATTTCAGCAAATTCTCAAGAAAAAGAATATCGATTTTCGCGCTGCTCGTAACCCCGATATAAAAGCCTCGATTGCCGAACGCTTTAATTGCACAATAAAAGAGCGAATGTGGCGTTACTTTACATACACGCGAAATAAGCGTTACATCGATGTTTTACAAACATTTTTATATGCTTATAATCACACTCGACACAGCGGAACGCGTATTCCTCCGAGCGAGGTTACCTTCGAACATGCCTCTATAGCCGAGAAAATTTAGCACGGCGTTACGAGCGTAACGCGAGAAAAACTAAAAAGCCTAAATACAGCGTCAGTGACTTGGTACGTATTAGTACAGCTAAATCAGCATTCGTGAAAGGATATGAGCGTGGTTGGAGTAACGAGTTATTCAAGATTCAACGAATATCAGTCAATCGAGAACTATTCGTGTATATTTTACACGATCTGAATAACGAGACTATCGGCGGCATTTTGTACGAGACAGAATTAACCCGAGTACGAGTGCCGCCGTCACCTGAGAATACGAAAGAGAAGAAGAGGACAAAGAGGAAGAACGCTCGGAATCACCGTCCCTGATAAATATAAGCTCCAAGGATAGCTCTTTCTTTATCGTACTACCGAGCAACAGTAGTATGCAGTATTTTCCGGATAATACGACGAAATTTACTACAAAACTACCGCGTCAGATGCGTTTGTATGGAGAATGGTCTGTTTCTCTTGTGGAAATTGCTTATCCGTTGATTCTTTTACATGTTCCTACTGTAGGAAATCTCGTAACTTTTGTGGATATCGATTATGATTTATCGGGTTTCAATCTTTTAACACAGAGACGCGCGGATAGAGACCAAGTTCCATGTAGTGTATATCGCTCTATAGACGCTCTTTTGGAGAGTATGAATAAGTTACCTCACGTGGTCGGTCATCTGCGTTTTAAATCGCGTCCGAGCGGGCAGGTCGAAGTGGCACGCGTATGCAACGATCTACGATACCACGACTTTCGCGTATCGCCCGCTATCGCAAGGTTACTAGGATTCTCGGAAGAGACCTGTAAGTCTGTAATGATAGAACCGCATTGCGAATACACAGGGTCGAGGCCTGCATCTCTCACCGGTGCTATACCAGGCCGCATTTTTCTATACGCCGATATCTGCGAGAGCTATATTATAGGCGATGTACAAACACCCCTCTTACGAGTTGTTCCCATTGATGCTGATGACTGTCAGTATGATTCGATAAAAATTAAATCGTTTGCAACGCCACGATATACTATATATAGTATATATATATAAGAGAGATATAGTATATCTCTCTTGCGCATCAATTTACACACTATCGAGATCGATATAAGAGACGAGTTTGGAAATCCTAAACCATTCGAACAGGAAACGTTAATTGTGACACTACGTTTCAAACGTCCCACGATTGATTACGCGGCTATGGATGATATTAAAAGTCTGCAGCACGGATGGTGCCGTCACGGATACGGCGGTATTAGCCATATTTATATCGGAGCGCCTAATCAACGAGAACACGGTATCAGCAGCTTTCTCGGGGACCTGTTTCGTCGAGTGTTACCACATTTAAAGAAGGGCACTAAAGCAGTTGGAAAAGAGGCATTGCGAGCTGGTGTCAACGTAGCCGATGATATCCTCAATAGAAATATAGCTGTGAAAGATGCTGTTCTCGAGAGAGCGCGAGAATCAGACAGGAATCTCAAACGTAAAGTCTCTGAAAAAATTGACACTCTCATGCGGGGTTCTGGTTATAAAAATCGCAAAATTTCGTAAACTCCTCATTCATCAAACGAAGTTAAACCACAACGTATCTCCCGTAAGAATAAAAGTGTAATAAAGAGAAAAGTAATGAAGAAGAACAATAATAAGAAGAACAATAAGAAGAAGACTCGTCAAAGGACGGTTGCAGATATTTTTGGATAGCAAGATGACTTTTCTACAGGCGCACTCGTGCGAGTGTCCTAAATCGGAACTTGAATTATTTTCACTCCCACTAACGTAAACTACTATCGAAGGCTCCAATTGGGTGTATTAAAAGCCAATTTCTTCGCTAACACATGATTCACCTATTGAATTTGTTATTCCTGGACAGGGTGATGAGTATATCGATGTCGCGCATAACATCTCCTTCTACGAAAATTGCCGCGGGTACAGCGCCGAAAGTAAGTACCGGCCCTGTAAACAATCTGTTGCATTCTATGTTCAATCAGGTGGATGTATACCTGTATCAAAAACTAGTTTCACCTCCAAATAATGCCTACGCTTATCCAGCGTACATAGAAATATTTTTGAATTACGGTCCGGCTGCCAAAGATTCGCATCGCACGAGCGTTCTCTGGTATGATGATACCCCTGGAAAAATGGATGATATAACATCGGGAAATACGAGTCTTGTAAAGAGAAAACAATTTTGAAATGTCGCAAAAACTGTAGACTTGCTCGGCCATCTGCATTGCGAAATATTCAATCAGGAGCGGTTCCTATTAAAAGGTGTCGAGATGAGACTACGGCTGGTGCGGTCTAGAGATTCATTTTGTCTTGTGGGCGATACAAAGAATGATCAATGCCGCTTAAAGATTCTCGAGGCAACGCATCTCGTTCGTAGAACAAAAATAGCTTCTGGTGTGCTGCTCTTGCGTGCTAGAACTCTGGCAAAATCTAAGGCTAAATATCCTCTTACGAGAGTCGAGGTAAAGGCCGTTTCAATACACTCCGGTGTTCATGGAGAGACTATCGATAATATCGTGTTAGGTTAATTGCCGAAGCGTATAATTATCAGATTTGTCGATAACAAAGCGTTTAACGGCGGCTTCAGTATAAATCCATTCAATTTCCAAAATTACAAGATAAATTATCTCTCGTTGTATGTAGATGGTGCTCAAACACCTTCGAAACCGTTACAACCTGATTTCACGAAAAATCATCTGTATGTGGATGCTTTTTAAACGTTGTTTTCGGGAACTGGAATACATTTCTTGAACGATGGCAATTCGATCGATCGCGATAATTATCGCGATGGATACTGTCTGTTTGCTTTTGATTTGACACCCGATCTTTCGGCGAACAGCAATTCACATAGGAATTTAATAAAGCACGGTAGTGCTTTCGGCATTCGAGAAACCAGAATAATTTTCTCTCGAAATATTTTCACGGTCTTGAATGGTACGAGGGCGATGTGAGCTGTAAACAAGTATATGCAAACTTGCGTGAAATTTCACGAAAATCAAGATGTATCTAAACACACGATCACGAGAAGGCTATACTTCTTTGCGATATCACGAGTCGTGAAATTTCCAACCTGGAGGATGAGGAAGGCGCTCCATCGTACACATTTATGCCGAAATCTTTGCGAAAATGTTTTAGACACGCTATGATTACCGATACAGCGTCTTCGCATTGTGCCATGCATCAGGCTTTCCAAATAAAAAATTGGCTTCGCAAGCACCCGTTTAAAGCAGAATCATACATGGATGTTTGGTCAACAGACGAAGAGGAAGAGAATAGGAAAGAGGCGAAATCTTAACCATGTGTCGTGACACGATCGACGATGCTGTGAAATAAATTTTCCATATATCCATCTATCGAAGCGTATATGTCATCATTTAATTATTGACTATGTTTTCAGCATGAACACTAAACAAATCTACGAGACTCTGCAGTATCTACCACTTTCAACCGTTGGAGTATACCCAGCTGACAATATTCCTCGTGTATGGTCGTTACCGGCTGGACTCGTAGTTAAGGACGTAGAAGAACGTAGAAAAGGAATCTACTTTGATAGCTACAAGCTACCACCGATTATACCGCAACATCTCGCATGGCTACGAAGAAACTGCAAGTTCTATCGGTACGGCCACAAGCAGCTCCAGAGTAATACATCGGATGTGTGTGGACAATTTTGTATCGCATTCCTGCATCTTATGTCGTGCGGATTCACCATGTCGCGATTTAATAATCTCTGTAGCGATTATATGATAATGAGTGTGAGACTGAGTTTGAAATATTGTTAATCTGTCGACAGATAGCAAGTCGATGCATTCACATGCAGCATGTCGAATGACAGATGGGAATAGTAAGATTAAGGATCCTGGTGGCAAGTATAAATAATTAAATGCACTCAGTAATTAACAATAATAAATTCAACGTTTATTCAATTACTTAACATTGGTTGCATAAAAAATACCTGTTGAATACAAGAATATGTAACTTGATTTGTCTGGCCTGTGTGTTGATGTACTGGCTGTGAGTGTGATCTCAGGCCGTTGAGTTGACTTGTTGATCCCGTGTGGTTGATCCTGGTGATATGGTCTGATTGTAGAGCTCTGTTGAAACCACACGGCAGGCTGGTGAGTGAGCTAACGCCAATGAGCGATGCGAGGCAGAATGGCGTCTCTGCTGCCAACGACGAACCACGCCGTTGACGTTTATATGAATGTTGCAATAGTCCTGTTGGTTTACTGTGATTTGCACTGACACTGAGTTGAAACAAGAGTGATTTGATCAAGAATGTAATACACTATAATACTGAATGCACACTAAAGTGAGTGGAACTGATGAATATCTCTATGAGTTTACGCGGGAACGTGTAGCGCGAGCGACTCTAGTGAGAACAATGGTCACATCCGTCGACCACGAGGCAAAGTATCAAGAGGGCGGACGTGCGTCACAGCTTGGTTGAGTTGTGATTCGCTGCCAGCGATGCAAAGTGAGCCTTGTGAGTGGTCTTGCCGCTGGGGCCACGCTAGCAGCGTTGGCCGCTTGAGTGAGCTTCGATCGAGGATGTGAGCTGAGGGACAATGTGCTTGAGTGCGCGGTCGCTAAATCGATATAGCATACCTGCGAGCTATACCATATGACGCGAGGCGTCAGATGATTGTGAGTGTAGCGTGTGCATGAGTTGAGTATGTGCTTGGTAGGTGCGAAAACTGAACATTCCGCCCGCCATCAGCAACGGTGTTGATGATTGAGTGTGAGCTGCTCTTCATTCAGTTTGAGCTGGTAAGATGGCGAGCTTGGTGGTTGGTCGAACGAGTGTTGTGGTTGCAGTTTTGAGTGACACTACTCTGGTCAGTCCATCCTTTCCTGGATGGAGTTGAGTGACTCTGGCGAGAGGCCATTTTGATGGTGGAGACCTCTCATCAGTGATCAGTACTAATGAACCGACCTTGATGGTGTTCGATGGATGATGCCGTTTTGATGTAGAAAGTTGGCGCTGGAGATATTGAGTTGACCATATGGACCAATAGTATTGAAGCCTTTGTTGTATTAGTTGCCATCGTGATAGTCTAGTAACGTTCAGATCTATGAGAGATGGTTCTGGTATGGCTGTGAGAGGCTCTCCTATGAGAAAGTGAGCTGGTGTGAGTGCTGAAGTATCTTCAGGGTCTTCTGTGAGTGGTTCCAATGGTCGTGAGTTGAGCGTTGCTTCGATCTGAATGAGCAACGTGGTTAATTCCTCGATCGTGAGTGCGATTTCTCCTACTGTTCGGTTCAGGTGATATTTTACTGATTTGACTGCTGCTTCCCATTTTCCTCCCATATGTGAAACTGCTGGTGAGTTGAACTTCCACGTAGTTCCGTCGCTGGTGAGTGAGCAATGCAGTGAGAGTGATTCTGTTGTACTTTGAGTGAAGAGTTTGGTGAGTGTGGCATCTGCTCCTATGAAGTTTGTGCCGCAATCACTATAGAGAGTGTTGCAGATGCCTCTGCGTCCAGTGAACCGTCTGAATGCAGCGATGAATGAGTCAGTTGAGTAGTCACTCACGGCCTCCAGATGCGAGGCCGAGGTGACGAAGCACACAAAAATGCACAGCCATCCTTTATGTTGTTTGGCGCCTCTACCTTTCCAGGTTTTGATGGTCAGCGGACCAGCGTAGTCCACACCTGAGTAGAAGAATGGTCGTGCTGGTGTGACTCTCTTGGTTTGTAATTGACCCATGAGTTGTTGTGCTCAAACGCCACGTTGTCGAGCACATTTCATGCAGCTGAGTATGTGCGACCGTACTGGAGCTCTACCACCAATAATCCAGTACGATTGCCTTGTGTAGTTCAGGATGAGTTGAGTGCCTCTAGGCATGGTTTTGTGATGTGCATCTGCTATGATGAGTGTGGTGAAGTGAGAATATCGTGGGAGTATTGCTGAGTGAATTGCCTCAAGTTCCAATTGTGAGTTCGTCAATCTTCCTCCAACCCGTATTTATTGAATAAAAAGAAATAGTAATGCTCTACTCACGTCCCAGGTCCTACCACGCGCAGTTCGGTTTTTATTGCAGATTCGGATTCCCTATAAAAAAATAAGTAACTTTTATCTGAAACATGTTTTTTCGATTCGTGATAGATGGCGCTGTAAACGCAAGGGACCTGATTTTTGCGAATATCTCGAGAAATTACACATCGGATCGAAAAAAGAAAAAACACCTGTTTAATTTTTCAAAAAGCTATTCAGCGATACGAAACTCGATCCACCCTCCCCCCAAACTATATTTTTATCCTGGTTTTCCATGACAAAATCCATTGATTTGACTTTATTGTTGATATGAAAGGCAAGGGGACTCTTGTAAAACAAGCACCCCGATGGTGAGAGGCAAGGGGACTCACCTAAAACAAGCACCCGGATGGGAACAAAAACTACTATGTCCACGTCGTTGTTCCTGGGTAACGCTGAAAGTAGTTGTTAACTTATTGATAAACGAATACATGCTTTCGATTGCAGCGCCACGTGTGAGAAAATTTCATATCAACAATAAAGTCAAATCAATGGATTTTGTCATGGAAAACCAGGAAAAAAATAGGGTTTTTCAATCACGATTTTAAAGCAACTTCCATTTTCACCACAATGGGGTAAGGATGGGGGGGAGGGTGGATCGAGTTTCGTATCGCTGAATAGCTTTTTGAAAAATGAAACATGTCTTTTTTCTTTTTTCGATCCGATGTGTAATTTCTCGAGATATTCGCAAAAATCAGGTTTCTTGCGATTACAGGCTGTTACGTCCTGGTTCCCCGTAATATTCTACGTGAAATTTTTTAAATAATTTTAACCAGTATTTTACACATTTTCTTATATATATATATTATTAATACGAACAGATATATGCAGGTATACATATATATACATATATATATAAATAATATATATAATATATATAAAAAAATATAAATATAAAATTATATATATGGAGTGAGAACAGATATATATATATATATATATATAAAAAATTATAAATATATATATATATCTATATATATATATAGATATATATAGATATATCAGGAGTACAAATTGAAAATGCGGGATTTTTTTCTATTTTTGAACGTTTATTCTGAAAAAATGGTAACAAATGAATTATTCAAAGTATTGTCCATCGCTAGCCACAACTTTTTCCCATCTTTCTGGCAATTTACGGATACCGTCGCGAAAAAATTCGGCCGGCTTGGCTGCTATCCAGTCATCGACCCATTTTTGGGCTTCTTCGTAAGAATGGAAGCGCTGGTCAGCTAGGCCATGTGTCATCGATCGGAAAAGGTGGTAATCGGAAGGAGCAATATCTGGGCTATACGGCGGGTGGGGTAAGACTTCCCATTTCAGCGTTTGTAGGTATGTTTTGACCGGCGCTGCAACATGTGGCCGAGCGTTGTCATGTTGCAAAATTACTTTGTCGTGTCTTTGCTCGTATTGTGGCCGTTTTTCTTTGAGTGCGCGGCTCAAACGCATCAATTGAGTTCGGTATAGTGCTCCTGTGATGGTTTCGTTCGATTTCAATAGCTCATAATACACCACACCCAGCTGGTCCCACCAAATACAGAGCATGAGCTTGGCGCCGTGAATATTTGGTTTGGCCGTCGATGATGATGCATGGCCGGGGTAACCATATGATTTTTTGCGCTTCGGGTTATCGTAATGGATCCACTTTTCATCACCAGTGACAATGCGATGCAAAAAACCCTTCCGTTTTTGCCGTTCGAGCAGCAGTTCGCATGCAAAAAAACGGCGCTCGACGTCTCTCGGCTTCAGCTCATACGGCACCCAATGTCCTTGCTTTTGGATCATTCCGAGGGCTTTTATACGATGGGAAATGGCTTGTTGTGTCACTCCCAATGAATCTGCGAGCTCTTGTTGAGTTTGACACGAGTCTTCATTGAGTATTGCCTCCAATTCAGCATTCTCAAACTTTTTCACTTGGCCCGGCCGCTCTTTGTCCTCAACGTCAAAATCACCACTTCTAAACCGCACAAACCATCTCTCGCACGTTGAAACCGATGGAACATGACTCGGATAAGCCTCGGAGACCAATCGATGTGCTTCAGCAGCACTTTTCTTCAAATTAAAGAAGTAAATTAAAACTTCCCGCAAATGCTGTTTTGTTGGCACGAAACTCGACATATTGAGAGCTCAAAAAAACTATGAATTTGACACTGCGACAAATTGACACATACTGAAAATTAAAGCTATAAGACGTAGCTTTGACATGAACATAGTCACAGTACTGCCTGATGCGTATAGCGTTAGTAACGCCATCTGTTATCAAACCCGCATTTTCAATTTGTACCCCTGATATATATATCTGTTCTCACTCCATATATATAATTTTATATTTATATTTTTTTTATATACATATCTTATGCGTATAATTATTCATACATTTTATATGCGCGTAATTAATACGCGCACCCTGTATCTGATGCATGTAGGTATATGTATAATACGTGCATGCACATATACATTAAGCCATATTCTCAGACGTCCACTGGGGTATAAGCGAGAAACGCTGAGCAAAGCATCGCGCGATAACCACCCGTGCGACTTTGTTTAGTCCCACGACTAGAGCCGAGCATAGTTATTGAATATGACTTTGTATTTATCGTGGCAATGCACAGCCTCTCTCGCACCCTAAACGGGATAAGGTTGCTCGCCACATTCCAATGTTATCCATTGGCGAGTAGCCACTTCAAATCTTTAAGCTAACGTAAGCAATCCCACGTACCGGGCCGTGGTGTTTGGTCCAGGCGACTGTCGAACGGAAGCGATAAGCCCAACACCCGGCCGGGTTACGCTGACAGGCCGGTGAGGCTGCGAGGCCCGTTGTTCTGATTCTTAGAATCTAGATAGAGACCCGCGGGACTCGCAACTCTGCACTTTTGAGAGTAGGCGACTGGAGGGGCACTTAGCCACCCATCATACCAAGTCGTTGTCTTAAAAGAGGCAGTCCTCATCGTGCGGTCAATTAGGAAAGACGCCCACAAAATTAGACACATCGTTCCTCAAAATTCGTGTTCCAAATTGTTCTCGCGCAATTAAACATTTCAACGCATTGTTCTCGCGCATTTAAACATTTTTATTGTGCTATTTTAACATTGTTCTCGCGCATTTAAACATTTTTATTGTGCTATTTTAACATTGTTCTCGCGCATTTAAACATTTTTATTGTGCTATTTTAACATTGTGCTCGCGCATTTAAACATTTTTATTGTGCTATTTTAACATTGTTCTCGCGCATTTAAACATTTTTATTGTGCTATTTTAATATTGTTCTCGCGCATTTAAATATTTTATTGTTTTACTTGTTGTATTGTTCGCGTAATTAATAATATTTATTTGTGCGCGTTCCAATAAACATCTGCAGTGGTAATATACCAGGGATTCTCGTGGTTTTCATAGATCAACCCACCAAAAATCCCGACATTTCCCCATTCCATACTTTACTGTTTTCTGTCGCCAAGCCGGCCGCGATTTCTCTCTCGTGGGCCAGCTACTTTGCGCGACGCTTGGTCGTAAGGCCCCCGTGGCCTTTGACTTTTCATTTCTGTCTAGGTGATCTGGAGCGCGACCCTCGTTGCACCTCCAGATCACGTGTTGTTTGGTCCCGCACCTGGTTGCGAGTCTGCAGCACTCTACACCCTGGTGGCGCTTGGAAACTCGCGCCGGGGGATCTTTAACTAGGGAGCGTGGCGTCAACTAAACAGTTGCACGCCCTTCCGTCCTCTTTATTTCACGAATCCGCGTGGTACCTCAGGGTCCTACAGGCGGGTTCCATTTTTTTCTTCCCAGCGGTTCGCGCGCCGACCCCCAATGTGGACACCGATCCTCTAATTGTGTATACCCAACCTCCCGCCTACTTTACTGTTTTCTGTCGCCAAGCCGGCCGCGATTTCTCTCTCGTGGGCCAGCTACTATGCGCGACGCTTGGTCGTAAGGCCCCCGTGGCCTTTGACTTTTCATTTCTGTCTAGGTGATCTGGAGCGTGACCCTCGTTGCACCTCCAGATCACGTGTTGTTTGGTCCCGCACCTGGTTGCGAATCTGCAGCACTCTACACCCTGGTGGCGCTTGGAAACTCGCGCCGGGGGATCTTTAACTAGGGAGCGTGGCGTCAACTAACAGTTGCACACCCTTCCGTTCTCTTTATTTTACGAATCCGCGTGGTACCTCAGGGTCCTACACGCGGGTTCCATTCTTTTTCCGAGGAAGCACCGTATGACCACAAAGAAAGTGGACAACGGTCTTTCTCACTAACCGGTCCTAATTGCCTAAGCATTAGATGGGCAAAACCCGTAAGCGTGCAGGACGACAACTTCGAGAGAAACAGTCCGAGTTGTCGCGAGGACCCGCGCCGGCAGTCGTAGACACCACACCGAATCCTAACCGAGGATTAACTAACGTGACCATTGAATTACGTGATTGGTCCGACGGCACGGGCGGGCGAACCCTAAAACGGGTTCCTGTGGTAGCAATTCGGCCCATGGTCGTGCAACGCTGCACGATCCGTCCCGACGAGGAGCGAACGGAGCCGCAACCGGGGCCCGCCAATTTCTCCGACACCACCGATTCGGAATCAGACGAGGGTCCCGTCGTCGTCCTCGATTAATTCGTGCGGAACGGCGCCAACTAGTTTTAAGGTGAGTAAACCCACTTATTTCTTCGAAAAATAAAGTATTTCGACAGATCGACCGTGCCCCAATCCCGAGGCAGCACATTCTGTCGCAAAATGGGGAAAATAAAATATTATTCCTTCGTCGCGTCTTTATCAGATACCATGCCGACAATGTTAGCAATAGGGATCTCTTTAGACTCGAAGCAAGATTTAAAAGCCGCGTATACATTGTCGGCCGAACAGTCAACAGCTTTTAATTCTACTAATTTCAGCAGCTGTGTGACTACTGTCTTAGTGTCGGGCCATACAAATTTAACTAAAACACATTTTGGCTGGCCGAGCGTTATATCCTGCAGGATTCGTAAGTCTTCAGCAATTTCTTTAAGGAGCTGTACCAAATGTTCCATGGTCTCGATTGCAATATTATGTTCAGCAAAAAATGGTGACAATTTAATTTCCGCGGATTTTACTTTAATTTTATGGGCATTCTTCTTATCCACCTGTTGTTGAGAAGCAGGCTCCACATCGGCAGATGCTGCGAGTGCCACTTTCTGCATATGACATTTGCCTGCAGCGTGCTTCAGGATCAGACAGTGCAAAACGTTTTCTCAGGATCATCCTGCACTGCTTGTAACCAGCCAGACAACTCGGGCATTAATAGCCACTGATTTTGAAAAGATTTTGATCTTACTCGTTTTGCCGGAGACTCTCCTTCGAACGTCCTCTCAAGTGCTGGCTTCAACACCATAATCCACCAAATTCATTGTAACTTTCAACTCGATTCACTAAATACCGATTGATACAATTGGCACTCGCAACTTGAAAATAAGGAAAGCTTTTATCTATTGTAACGTGGCAAAATCCTCAAGCGCTACGTCCTCCTCGCACGACGGCTGTCAACACGATCTCGCAGGGCTATAAGGCGTAATCGCCGTACTCTAAATAATTTTTTTTTGTTTTTTTTTGTATTTCTTTTTCTTAAAATCGTACGACCGAGGAGCGGAGAGGAAGAGAAAGAAAGAGGGCTGCCCACACCTCTTGGCGGTTTCGGGATCGAGTCACCCTTTCGTAGGAGAGAGAGAGAGGATACAGACATTTTCCATTTCTCGTGGTCGGGATCTACAGCCGTCCCGCTCGACGTTCATCTACGGCCAATATGCTATTATCTATTCTCGGTCATCTGATTTACTAGCAATAACCAGTCTATCTCACGGGGCTCACCTGCCGGACTGGACTACACATGGTTATTAACTGCTATTAATATTTGCGTCGTCCAGCCGAGGCGCTAGACGCGGTCATCGTGCGACACCGGTTCCCCCAATTAACCGAGTTCGGCTCGCTAAGAGGGGGTCATAGTTCACGGGCACGCGTGCCGAACGGACCTCGAGGCTTTTTCCCGGTTACCGTCGAGTGAATAGGACGTAGCAGCGAGTATTATATCGTCCCACTCCACCGTTGATTTCGTCAAAATCTATCACCACCTATCGTGGGTACCGGAGCATATCTTTTGAAACAACGAGGAGTAAATCGAGGATGGTATCGAGAGGAGAGAATTTCGAGACGATTTTGGGTTAAGAAGGATTGGCAAGGAACACCGCATCGTCATCGTCCCGGTGAGCTCTCTTCCCTTCTACGGTCTATCGCCATTATTTGATTATTATTATTTTTTAATTCTTTGGAAAGTTCGATCGGAACTTAGTCGTACCTGCGATTCTGATATACCACGCACAGAGTACGAGTCGTATCGGGACAGACTGCGTCGAGTAGAGTGTAATATCGAGATCGTTTGGCGGTTAGAGCCGGGAAGAAGTCACTTCGTTCGTCATTCTGTTTTTTTTTTAGTTACTGTTCTGTAGTCATTTTGCTGTAAGGCCGTGCGCGTGTTGATACATCATCCCGTGGTCGGATTGTATAGGAGGGATTGGAATGTCATAGGCCGTGTCGCGGACTTGCAGGAATAATTGACACTTATAGATTTATACTATTGCATTCGCCTTATTTTATTTCATTTATCTCTCTTATAATGTTGGACATTGTTTTATTTCTGCGAACGCATGCAGTGCGTACTCGGCCGTCGTCCCGTGTTGGTACTTGATCGTGAGGGATTAGTACGGTTCGAGGCGTATCTGGCCATGATAAATAGTTCGTTCGTTGTTACGGTTCTGTAGTCGTGTACTGTAAAGCCGTGCGTGCGTTAGGCCGTTATCCCGTGTTTGTTTGAATGTGTGAGGGATTTGAACGGGATAGACCGCGTCGCGGATTTTACCGGACAATTGATTTTATATGGACTTGGATCACTTTATTTATTTTTCTTATGTCGGACATTACTTTATTTTATTTTGTGAGCTTATGCAGTGCGTGCTCGGTCGTCGTCCCGTATTTGGAACTTGGTCGCGAGGGATTGGTACGGCTCGAGACGTATCTCGCTTGGACTTTTGTAATCCGTTATTTGGAATAATTTAGGGATTTATATTGTTATTTTGGTTCACGATACTTTCTCGATTTTGCGGCCTGCAATGTGATAGTTCGGGGGTTCGAATCAGTAAAGGCTTCGCGTACGTGACCTTCCGACGTCCCGTAGTTATAGTTGTTGGATGTATGTGGGATTAGTTCGGTGTAGGCCGTATCGCGAGCCAAATTGCGAGGCGACCTGTCAAGTTTACTTTGCCCGGCCGTGTTTTGGTCGTTTATCGCAACCGTCTGAATATAGGTTGTGTATGGGAGAGAGTGAGAGCCGAGACGAGTGCCGGGATAAAATATGCTGCCAGAATAATTAAGTTTATGAGTTGTTAAAGAGTTACGTTTACGGGACATTCTGTTGGAATTCATTATCAATGTTTATTGAAAATTCGTAATTGTTTGTTAAGAAATAAAGAAGTTGCCCGAGTGGCCTTTGTAAGTCCCGTACCTGCTATCGTTGTGTAAATTATTTATTGGTGTTATTTTATTAATTTGACTTTGTTTATTGATTTTGTTTATTGTTCCGGTCAGGGGTATTTATTGACCCTATTTTATTGATTTATTTTATTTATCGACCTTAAAGACTCATTTCATCTATATTACTGGATTTTATTCGCCTTTTATTCGAGGATAATTCTTGGCTTGACAGTCCGAACCACCCACTCTGCCTCGAACAGCTGTAGCTAGCCTGGGTTGAGTCTGGCCTAACATCTCGTTATTTTTCCTTCCGGCGCGTAAGCGCCTGGCGCCCAACTCGTAAGAGAAAATAAAAGGAAGGAAAAATAGCTTGGGTCAGCTATAGGTAACGTGGTACGTTGAGGAGCAAATTTACGTTACACTATTAAGTATTTATCTATATACCGTAACCAATTAAGCTGCACTACACTGAACCTCGACCGGCGACGGTTGACTGTTGGTCAACATTCAGAATTTATACAATGACAGACCATGCTGCCACCAAGAAGTTATATGCTGATGTCGGAAAACTCACATGATTGACTATATAAATGTCAGCACCGATAAGCGATACTAATAGTGCCATACTTCATCCCAAAGAAGTTCCGTAACGCGGTGTTAGCACTCGAGCTGATAATTTTTTTTGTCGCTACAATTTACTTTTTGACTGCATTGCCGTAACAAGAAGACCAGGGTCTACACTTTTCGATTGGTTTGATTCCTGCTAGGTGCATACGAAACAATATTTGGACTGTGATTGCATCATTAATGCAAGTTCACTGAGAAAACTATTTATTTCACGTTAACGAATCTAGAGTTGGATATGGTAGAATAAGTGTTTAGTTATCATTACCAAATTTTAGTTGGGCTAAATAATATTGGTTTGGGTCAAATAAAGTTAGAAAACATTTGCTAACAATTAAAAAATCTTATTTGTCTCGACTTTAATTAAAATATAATAATTAAACATTTATTTCGCTATATCAAGATTTCTGAATATTATTAAATTATTTTCTCAGTGTACACTTCAATCACGGGTGAGGGTGCCGTTACTATACTGGAAGCCTTTTCCCCGCAAAACAGAATCTATAAAATGACAGGCTATACTGTCATAAAGCAGTTATGTGCTGATGTGGGAAAATGCACATGATTAACGATATTAACATTAGCATGGATAAGTGATATTAATAGTGCAACATCAAATACTGGAAAAGCTGGGTAATGCAGTGGTAGCGCTCCAGACTGATAATGCGGAAATAGCAGGTTCGAATCTCCAGGTAGTCAATTCGAAATTTCTTTTTCTCGCGACGATTCACTTTTGAAAAGTGAATTGTCGAAACGGAAATACGGAAGTAGCTTCCGGAAAAGACGACGCGTAGTGACACGAGATGTTTTGATATATTTTACAGTGCGATCGCGTGAAGAGCGACGCACGCGCAATTAAAGATTTTCCAAGTGCCATCGCGTGTGAAGCAACGCGGAGTGACGCGAGACATTTTGATCAATTTTACAGTGCGATCGCAAGAAGAGCGATGCACAGACAATTCAAAATTTTTCTTGGTAGTGCCATCGCGAGAGTAGCGACGCAGGGACACGTAGGAATTTTGAACATTTTTCTTTGTAGTGCTGTCGCGAGTGTAGCGACGCGTGGACGAGTAGACAGTTTGATAAATTTTTTTGCGGTGACGTCGCGAGAAAAGCGACGCGCAAACATGTTGACATTTTTGAACATTTTTTTTCCTTGCGGTGCCGCCGCGAGAGAAGCAACGCGTAAGCGCGTAGCCATTTTGAAAATGATTGTTTTGCGGGTTCGTCGCGAGTACAGCGACGCATAGACATTTTGAATATTTCTTGTGTCCGCCATAACAAAAAAGCGACACGTAGACATTTTGTTATTGACGCGGTCACGAGCAAAGCGACGAATAAAGTATTAAACAATTTCTGTATGAATGAGGCGAAGCGGCCGTCGAACATTTTGAAAATATATAAAAAGAACTTTCTCGTACCTTCGGAAACTATAACCAGGTCGCATCAGGAATCGCACAGCAGACGACGATGAACGAGGACGAGTTCGATTAGTTCCAGCGAAGGCTGCAAAACCCGGAGGGAGGGGCTCATGCAAACGAGGACATCCACGAACAGAGAGCAGCAGCTGCAAGGTCGGCTGAACTGCACAAGAGTGACCGAGTCAACACAGAAGACGTAAGTAGCCTGCAAAACGTCAAAGATCCGAGAGGAGGGTCAGTTTCAACTGTAATCAGTATGGACACCTATCCAAAGAATGTCCGACGCCGAAAATTGAACAGAAATGTTTTGGTTGTGGTCAGGGCAGCCACTATAAGAAAAAATGCCCGGCGCGCACTGCCGGAAAACCAGCGGCAGTAAATACAATAGCGAATAACACAAATAACAGCAGCCAGACGTACGAAAAGAAAGCACGGATGAATGGTGTGGAGTTATTAACATTTGTCGATGGAGGGAGTGCAGTCTGTACCATAAAGGAAGCTGTGGTACTAAGAGAAGGGTTTAACAAGGAAGCTCGAGTGATCAAACTGCAAGGTTGGGGCCGAGCGAGCGAAATGGAGAATTCGCAGGCAGTCATAATCGCAGACGCGGAGGTCGAAATGTCCTCATCCCGGACACGTCATTTTGTGTGGTCGATGACGACATACAGAGGCATGAAGTAATCCTGGGCAGGACTTGTCATGATGTTCCCTTTGCCTTGGGTGTTCAACGCCAAAGGCAAAGGGAAAATCACCTTTGGTACATATGACGAAAAATATCTACCGAAAATCGAAGCAAACGCGCCTCGGGATACACTGGTAACGAAGGACGAGACCGACCTGAGACTGGAACTCCAAAGCAAACACTGCATCGAGGTGAAGGATGATCATCATCATTACACCCTGCCAATCGCAAATGTGGACAAGGACACGCGGAGGGTGCAAATCCGGGATTACGTACCGAAGGACGTGACAACGCACATCCAACAAATCGACACAACGGTGTATCGAGCACCTATCGCCCGAAGACCGCTGGATGTGGGTGAAGAAACGCCCAAGGACACAATCCACGAATTAATTAATGTGCTGCACCAATACCGTGACTGTATCGCCCTGAATCTGGACGAGCTAGAAAAAGCGGTCAACACAACAATGGATATCGTAGAGAAGGAGGGGAGCAAGCCCGATTGTACAAAGGCGTAGCAGGCTACCCCAGCGAAAAGAGCCACAATAAAGCAAATGATCAGCAAATAGAGGACGGCCGAAATTGTAACAGACACGGAATGTCCGTACGCGAGCCCCGTTCTACAAGTGCAAAAGAAAAATGGGCAGTCTCGCTTGGTGGTGGACTTTAAACATACAGACGGAAAGAGTGCATTTTCCACTCCCGAATGTCGACGACCATCTGGCTCAACTTAAAGATGTACAAATATTTACGGTATTGGATCTGGCCCACGAGTACTTGCAAATACCCCTCGTTGATGAGGCACGCAAAAAGACCGCCATTATAACACCCGATGAAACTGTGGAGTTTACCAGGATGGTGTTCGTGCTCATGAACGGACGACCGTACTTTTCGAAAATGATGTCGAAGACGTTGGGACCGCTACGCGACGATGTGGCCACGTATTATTTGGACGACATCTTAATTCCAGCCAAAAGTTAGCCTGACATGCGAGAACGCCTAGTGAAGGTGCCTAGAGGCTCTGAGGGGAGCGGGGCTTACATTAAACATAGAGAAGTGTAACTTTCTGAAGAGACAGGTAGAGTACCTGGGTTTCCGCATTGAGACGTCAGGAATCCAACCAGAGCAATCCAAGTTGCAGGCCATTTTAGGATACCCACCCCCACCACACTCACGGAAGTACGGCGATTCTTGGGGATGGCGGGGTTCTGCAAACGTTTTGTACCGAAATTCGCCCACAAGGTAACACCTATGTTCGACATGCTAAAGAAGGGCGGAGAGTTCATATGGAACAACGACACGCGAAGCTCGTTCGAAGAACTGAAAAAGGCCTTGAGTGAACGACCAGTGTTGAAAGCTTTCGATGCCACCAAACCCACTGAACTACACACGGATGCAAGTGCTGTGGATCTGGCAGCAATCCTGCTACAACGGGACACCGTTATATAGAGAATAACTATCACTCATCGAAACTCGAGTTATTGGCAATATTATGGGCAATCACCAAACTTCGCCCGCAACTGGCCAATGTACATGTGACGATAGTGACGAACTGCAAGACACTAATGCACGTGTGCACACAAAAGACCTTGAATCCGCAACTAATACGTTGGACAGATTTACTCAGCGAATATTCTTTTGATATTGTACACTTAGTTGAGCGCCAACCAACGATAACGACACCGAAGAAACGCCAGTACAGATTTACCAAGCGGAAACCATTGCGGATGAGGTAGGACTGTTCCAAGACACCGACGAACAGATCAAGAGGAAGAAGATACTGTTGACGGCTGCAGCGACAAGCCGCAAACCCAGTGATACAAGCGAAACATTGGACTACGAATTGCACGCCCAACTACTATATAAAATACGTAGAAGCAAATTACCATTTGTAGTTCCCGCAGCACTAAGGTAATCACTCACGATCAGACACCACGACTGCACGGACACCCAGGGACGGACCAGACCTGCGAATGCCTTTTGAGACAATATTTTACTGGGATGCGCCGCTACGTACGCTACAACTATATACAGGGATGTCTAACCTGTATCATCACCAAGGGCAAGGCCGGAACACAAGCGGGTCAATTGCACCCGATTCCGCCGAGAGATCGCCCGTTCGCAACAGTCGTCGTGGATCATGTGGGCCCCTTTGTCACATCCACAAAAGGCAGAAAATACGTGTTGGTAACCATCGATAACTTAACGAAATATGTGAAATTACTCGCAGTGGCAAGCACAAAGGCGGACCCCGTCGTGAAGACTATGGACGAACTGGTGAACGCACACGGAGCACCATGAACCATCGTCACAGATAGGAGCACGTGCTTCACTTCCAGGAAGTTCACCGACTTATGCCAATGCCACGGCATATGACATACTTTAAATTCGCTGCGCCATCCGCAAGCGAATGGCCAAGTAGATGGGGTGAATGCCACCCTACTGCCGATGTTGTAACAGAATTTGTGGGACCAGGAGGGGCGAATTTGGAATCGCGACCTACCCAGGGTGGAACCGCACTTAAACGAGGCCAGCAACACGACCACCAAGAGCTCACCATTCGAGCTCCTTTATGGTTACGACCCCCGGAGAGACGACATAGTCCTACGCGGCCTCACCGAGGGATCAGCACAGTACACACCACCGAAATAACGCCAGGAAGAAGCCAGAGAACATATCGTTTCCGAACAAACATATTGGAAGAGACGATATGACAAGGACCGGATTTCGGTTACATTCAAACCAGGGTATACTAACCCGGGTGAACGACACTACGCAACAGCCCACGCGTCTCAATTGCGACCGTGGAGACCACACGAGGACCAGTGTTACGTCCCCGTAACTCCACCACACTGCGCCTAGCATCCGACTACCCTTCGGGCACCAGAGCACACCCTGAGTGGTGGCCCTGGCGCTAGAGCTAACGGAAGGCGGATGACATGGACCTTGAACGTATAGAGATAAGAGCTATTCTCCCCAACTATCTGGAAAATTAGGAAAGGGAAGACGGTAAGTTCAAGCCAATGAGATGCCAAAGAACTTGCCCTCTCCAACCCCTAATTTTAGACAAGGATAGCATAAACACTAGTATAAAAAGAGCGAAATTGTGCTCTAAAAATCAGTTCTTGTAAAATATTCAACGACACCGGAACAAGCTGAAACATTGTACAGCTCTCCGTTATTTTTCAAATCTATAGTAAAGAGTAAGTTTAAATTCAGTCTTCGAAATTATCTAGAGTTGCGCGGACCGCCGCGAACTCTAACCACCTTCTCTCCCATTCATTATAGTGTCGCGCGGACCACCGCGGACTCTAACTTCCGTCTCTCCAATAGAATTGCGCGGACCACCGCGAATTCTAAATTCTTCCTTTACAATAGTGTTGCGCGGACCACCGCGAACGCTATTTTTCCTTCTTCACCATAGTGTTGCGCGGACCACCGCGAACGCTATTTTTTCCTCCCTTACGATAGTGTTGCGCGGACCACCGCGAACTCTATTTCCTCTCAATTTAACCAGGGAATTGCGCGGACCACCGCGAATTCCTATCCTCCCCCAAAATAAGGGTGTTGCGCGGACCACCGCGAACACCTCTTTTCCTTTCATTCGAACTCCCGGTTGTCAAACAGGAACTCACCATTTTCTTTATCATTTTCAAACCCCCTACGTAAATTCATTGTTTTAGTGACCAAATCCAGATCAGGGGGTAGGAAGAACCATTTGCGGAAACTTCAGGCAGAATACCTTGGGTACTCCCGTGACCAGAAACACGGGTATTGCACCAAAGAGTACTTAGAATCGGTCAATTTCAAGCCCACTGGTTACGGAAATTATTCTTTAAAACCACTGGAATATACTATTAAATTCTTACACCCCAAGTATATCTCAGAAACCGACCCTCGCAGATCGTTCTACGAAGCGAGGTTAGCAAAATAATAATAAAGTTGAGCCCGATGATGAGCAAGCAGACACTGAGGGCAATACAAAAAAAATAATAAATAATAAAAGAAAAGTCTAAATCCAATAAATTCAAATTTTAACGATCAAATCACCGAGCCCGTATCCCAGACTAATTAGCCGTAGCTAAGGTCTAAAACAGGGCAATTTCTCATGTTACTTGGACGTAACATACCTTTTTGGTGACAGCGGTGGGATACTAACGGTAATTTGGTCAAATCATGCCAATTGAGCATTCACCGCAAAAGGGTGAAACCAATCCTGTAATTCAAACTGTTGACAACCCGTCGAGTGCCTCTAATCTAAATCCTCCACCTTTACCTACACAAGAAAATAACAGCGACGACAATTTATCCACAACATCCAACGAAGGCACAACACAAGAAGTAGACATGCCTATAGGAACTTCACAAACGGTATCCCTTAAGGATGCAGTCGAAGTTGTTGTTAAATTCGACGGGACAAATATTCCCATATACCAATTTATTGAAAGCTGTGAGGAAGCTCTAGTTATGCTTCCCTCAAATGTAGAACAAAACTTAGTCAGGTTAATTAGAACGAAAATTATAGGAGAAGCAAAAAGATCGATACAAGGAGTTAAATTTAATACTTTAAATGAATTAACCAAATATTTAAAAGAATTATATTCTCCCGCAAAATCAGTAAATCAGGTACGACGAGAACTCGGGACGTTAGTACAGTTAGAAAACGAAGATATAATTAAATATATAAATCGGGTACGCGAAATCGGAAATCATATAATCGAAGCACATAAAAGCAATAACAACGAAGAAATAAGCGACGCAGATAGGACCGCCACGGAGAGCGAATGCATAGAAAGTTTTCTTGACGGGCTTAAACCCGAAATACAAATAAGAATGAAGCCCACTTATGCAACATTGACCGCCGCCGGGACGGACGCTATTAAAGTAGATAGAAAACAGAAGGCCATAAACGAGTTAAGAAATTCCAAACGCGTAGATAAACCAGCGCCACGTAAAGAAACTGTAGCAGCAATACAGAAAAACATAGTAATCTGCCAAATTTGTAACCGAACGGGCCACGCGGCGGACACGTGTTGGTTTAGGAACCAAGCGGCTGGGCCCTCTCAAGATAAGGGTCGGCCACCCGCTCAAGCTGTATACAACCCGCGAGACAGACGGACTGAAGATAATAAACAGACCCAAAAATCGTGCCGGTATTGTAAACGCGACGGGCACACTATCGACGAATGTAGAAGACGGGAATATATAAACAAACAGAAGGCGCAGGGAAACTCCAACAGTCTCCTGATAACCGGGGCTCATCCGGAGACACAAACAAAAGCAGCCCTTCGCAAGGCTCTGGTGATAAGCGAAACGCAGCCAGGAGACGAGTCCGACTAGCTAATGTTAATTTAAAACGGCGCTGTCGTCCTCCGACAATTATGATAGAGTCCTCAACTTTACACCCACCAACAACTTTATTAGTTGACACGGGATCCGAGCCAAACCTCATAAAAGAAAAATCGGTCAAACCAGGTGCCATAGTAGATGCAACGGATATTCTCGAGCTACACGGAATAACGACGAATCCAGTAGATACCTTAGGGTCACTCTCTGTAAACATCTTAGGATGTTCAGTCGTATTCCACATAGTTAAAGAGGATTTCCCCATCGAACAGGCTGGAATACTGGGAAACGAGTTCTACCAGAGATTTAAGGCAACGATCGATTATAAGGGACACTGTTTATATTGGAGGGACAGGCGTATTAACTTCACTAGCCCGGAAACGGTAATAATTCCAGCGCGATCAGCTTCAACCTTTTATGTCAGAATAAAAAACGAAGAAATCTCTGAAGGTTACCTCCCTCGCATTAAAATCGGAGATGGCATTTATTTCGGTAAAGCTCTAGTTACGAACCAGCAAGGTATCGCGTATACCCAAGTATACAATACCAGGGAAGAGGAAATCGAAATAATAGTGCCAACTCTGACATTACAAGAATTCGAAGAAAAATCTAAAAACACAACTTCTAATTCCACAAAATCTTCTACATCTGACGCGAATTGCACGACAACCACGTCAAATAAAAAATCAAATCAAGGAAGTAAGGCAATCAGTGAAATTGTCGAACCTTCTAATTCCACAAAATCTTCTAAATCCGACGCGAATTGCACGACAACCGCGTCAAATAAAAAATCAAATCAAGGAAGTAAGACAATCAGTGAAATTGTCGAACCTTCTAATTCCACAAAATCTTCTAAATCCGACGCGAATTGCACGACAACCGCGTCAAATAAAAAATCAAATCAAGGAAGTAAGACAATCAGTGAAATTGTCGAACCTTCTAATTCCACAAAATCTTCTAAATCCGACGCGAATTGCACGACAACCGCGTCAAATAAAAAATCAAATCAAGGAAGTAAGACAATCAGTGAAATTGTCGAACCTTCTAATTCCACAAAATCTTCTAAATCCGACGCGAATTGCACGACATCCGCGTCAAATAAAAAATATACTCAAGAAAGTAAGGCAACCATCGATGTTGTCGAACCCTCTAAATCTAATAAATCAACAACATCCACCAAACCCGACGTTAGTTGCATGACAATTGCGTCATTAAAAGAAGAGAAAAAGAATCAAATAGAAAAAATAAAGGAACTACTCCGTCTCGATCACCTAAATTCAGAAGAACGCGAAAGTATAAACAAGTTACTCGAAGAAAGTTCGGACCAATATCACATCCCGGGAGATAAATTGGGTGCGACTACCAAGATGGAACATGCCATTACCACAATTGACGATCACCCGATTAATACACGACAATATCGGTATCCCCCAATTCACAAAGACGAAATAACGCGACAAGTGAAAGAACTTTATAACGAAGGAATAGTTAAAACTTCACAATCTCCTTATAACAGTCCAGTGTGGATTGTTCCAAAAAAACCAGACCGCCACGGTAATAAACGATGGAGAATGGTGTTAGACTTTCGAATGCTGAACGAAAAAACAATCGGAGATTCATATCCCCTCCCAAATATAATCGATATTTTAGACCAACTCGGAGGAGCGAAATACTTCTCGGTTTTCGATCTCGCATCAGGTTTCCATCAAATAAATCTAAATCCAAAAGATGCACATAAAACAGCTTTCTCGAATGCCATTTGGTTTGAAAAATGCTCCAGCGACGTTCCAGAGACTAATGGACCGCGTATTATGTGGTCTGCAAGGCGCGGAACTTTTCGTCTACTTAGATGACATTGTAATATACGCATCGTCGCTTCGGGAACATGAAATCAAATATAGGAAGCTAATATCCCGCCTCAAGGAGGCTAATCTAAAGCTACAGCCCGACAAATGTGAATTTCTACGAAAGGAAGTCGCATACTTGGGACATTTAATAACAGAAAACGGAATTAAACCTGATCCAAGGAAAATCGAAGCAGTAAAAGGTTATCCGGCCCCCCGAAACGTTAAGGGAGTAAGGCAATTTTTGGGTTTAACCGGATACTATCGACGTTTCATTAAGGGATTCGCGAAAATCGCTAAACCTCTCACAGATTTGTTAAAAAAGGATACAACATTTTTATGGGGAAGCAGGGAACAGTTAGTTTTTCAATATTTGAAGGATGCTCTCTGCAAAGAACCTATACTTCAACATCCAGACTTCACTCGACCGTTTCTCGTCACGACGGACGCTTCAGGATACGCCATCGGGGGTATCCTATCTCAAGGGGAAATCGGAAAGGATTTACCCATCGCATACATCTCTCGAACCTTGAACGACGCGGAGAAACGATACGAAACATACGAAAAGGAAGCTTTGGCAATCGTCTACGCGGTCAAACAACTCCATCCATATATATATGGACGCAAATTCACGGTCGTCACAGACCACAAACCTCTCGTATGGTTTAAAAACTCACAGGATCCAGCCTCACGAGTATCAAAATGGAGACTAAAATTAGGCCTGTACGATTTCGATGTCGTCTATAAGGCAGGGAAAATAAATGTAAATGCAGACGCTCTATCCAGAAACCCTGTCGAACCACAGAATGTCCATACCGTTCAGGGTAATAGACAATCGACGAAAGAACCGGAATCAGGGGTTAATAAAGAACGACCAAATCAGATTACAACCCAAGCGGAGATCCATCAAAACCCAGAATCAAGGAGTAATAACGAACAACCCTTAAGAAGAAGTCAACGAAATAAACGAGAACCTCAAAGGTTAAGAGATGAACTCGACAAACAAATATCGCAAATTGAACCAACCCAAGAGAATGAAAGCATCGGTAAACGTAAAAACAAACCTAAGCGGCCTAAACAGACCAAACACGAAGAAGCTGACGCAATTACAAACCAACCTACCGATACAGAATCATCGAGCAGCGATAGCGAGATCGAGGAATCAACCTCAGAACCAGAAAAGAGAAGGGAACAGGAAACCACACCGGATCCTCGAAATGTATTCGAATCCAGAGACCAACTGTTCATGAGGAAGGACAATTATACGTATTTTATCTACACCTCGGGAGAACCATGTGATATAGGCTCAACTCAACTCCAAACACGCAACGAACTACCAAGGTTTAATGACTTACAGCCGGGAAAAGCGCAGATGAAAGAATACGGCAGTAAAATCCACATAGCGTTACCGATACGGCGATTTGAAGAAGGCCTCTCAGCTGTAGTATCAGATATAGAAAAATCATTGTGTAGTCTCGGCGAACTAGCTAATAAATTCCAATTAAAAACAATCAGCATAGCAAAAACAAATGAAGTAGAATCAATAGATTGGAAGATAATTAGAAGTCACCTACACTCTCTAGGTCAATCGACACTTACAAAAATAATAATCTGTACAGGTGCAGTTCAATACGTCGAACAGTCTAAACGAAGCGAGATTATTAAAGAATTACATTGTTCAGCACTCGGAGGACACAAGGGGGTATCAAAAACATTCAGTAGAATCAGGCACCGTTATTGTTGGGAAAATATAAAAAAGGACATACAGGCATTCGTTAGGAATTGTTTAGGGTGCCAACTAAAAAAATTAGTTAGAGTTAAAAATCGAAACCCGATGATCATAACGGATACGCCCGGTGTAGCTTTCGATAAGGTTGCAATGGATATCGTAGGTCCTTTAGCTAAAACCAAAGACGAGAATGTTTATATACTAACTATTCAAGACCTGTTGACAAAATACACGTTAGCAATTCCACTGCAGGATGCAACAGCAACGACTATAAGTAATGCTTTAGTAAAAAGATTTATTTGCACTTTCGGCGCTCCGAGATCTGTTCTAACAGACCAAGGTAGCAATTTCCTCAGCAAGGTATTAAAGAGTTTAGCCAAACGATTCAAAATTCAACAATATAAAACAACAGCATTTCATCCCCAGTCAAACGGATCCATTGAAAGATCTCATCATGTATTAGGAGAATATCTTAAACAATTTGCAAACCAAGATCAAGAATGGGACGATTGGTTAGAATTGGCAACCTTTTCATATAATACAAGTACTCACGAAGGTACTCGACATACACCATTCGAACTAGTATTCGGTAGACTAGCAAGACTTCCATCGAGCGATCCGATAACGAATGAAGAAGAAAACACATACGACGATTATCTTACTAAATTAGTAACTCGCCTATACAACTCCAAGTTTTAGCGCGAGGTAATTTAATCAATGCAAAAATCAAATCTAAAGAAATCTATGACAGAAAAATTAATCCTCAGACACTTAGGGTCGGTGAGTTCGTCTTTTTACTAAAGGGGCCTAAGCCAGGAAAATTGGAAGATCATTATACTGGACCTCACGAGGTTTTAGAAATACTCCCAAAAGGGAATGTCAAAATCCAAATAAAGCGAAAACCTCGTGTTGTCAACATAAACAGACTGAAATATTCTTACATTTCAACAACGAAAACGACGGGGCAGTAAATTCAATTTATATATGTATATTTTTCTTTTCCAGCTTAACTAAACAATAAATAACAAAATAAACAAACAAATAAGTCAATAAATAAATAAATAAATAATTAAACAAATATAATAGAAGAAAGAAAATTGAATATTCAAATCGTGTTGCAACATGATGAAGGGAACATTGACCTTCCTGATACTGCTAGGTGCGGTAGCAGGTACAATGGGAATAATCGGATACGATTGCGGATCATCGAAACTAAATATAACCACACTTTCTCTAATCGACGTAGGCGACTGCGATATAAAGAGACCAGAGATAGTAGCGACTCCCGTGTATATCCAAGTGCTACAACTGAACGAATTTATCAACAATAAAGTTATCCAATGTAAAGTAGAAATCCATCGAGTGATATACCACTGCGGTATGAGCTCGCACATCTCAGTAGTAGCACACGGACAATTAGAATATCTAGCAGATGTAAATCGAGACGCATGTGAGCAGATGCATTTAACAGGCATTTTAAAAATTGGAATCTCTCTGATAACTGAACTACGTAAAAATCAAACCGCAACACGAAGCATATCCTTAGCAGGCTCGATTAAGAATGACGGGACTTGTTATGGTGCGCAATACTCAGACCCTTATGGAAGCTGGGACGATGTAGTAGTACAAGCATCTGTAAGAATCACTCTCGTAGAATATTATGCAGCAGTAAATCTAAATACTAATCACATAAATCTAAAATCAGGAATGACGTGCCTATTAACAAATCAAGATTGTGTAGACCTTGAGGGTGGACAAACTTTTTGGAATTCACTTCCCTCAGATAATTGCAAATTCAATCGGTACGATGTACTGTATGAAGGAATGGCAAAGAAAATTAAAGATGTCGGACATAGCTACACTCAAACAGTCTACACACTTTCAACTCAAGACATAACATTCGCATTAACTAAGAAATCTGAACAACCACTATGCGGTTACACGTTAATACGCACAGAACATCCGAAATTACTAATATTTGAAACCAGAAGGGGAGAAACTTTCGCTAAACCAAAACCACCAGCTGTAGAAAATTTAGACATATTCGCCTATGTAAACTCTAAATTTGTATTCGTCGAAAAACACATTCGAAATCAAATAAATCAGTTGTACCTCGACGTGCTGACACAACGATGCAATCTGGAGCAGCAAGTGTTGAAGAACGCCCTCATCATCGCAACACAATCCCCGGATGAATTCGCCTATCATCTCATGAAGGGACCTGGATACATGGCAGTAATTGCCGGAGAAGTCGCCCACATCATCAAGTGCATTCCAGTAGACGTGAAGGTACGGAGAACCGAAAATTGCTACCACGAACTCCCGATCTCCAGAGGTAACCAGAACCTATTTCTGTCACCACGTACTCACATCATCATGCAAACAGGCATAGAAATTACGTGTGACGTTTTGTTACCATCTGAATATCTTTTGGGAGACGCCTGGTACAAACTCCTACCAGGACCAGTCCAAAGTCTACCACCAACTATCATCAAGCCGATGACCAAACCAACATGGACATATACTAGTCCAGCATCCTTGGCAACCAGCGGCATCTATAATCAAGAAGATCTCGAGAAGCTCAGAGATCACATTATGTTCCCAGTGGAGAAACCAGCAGTGCTTAACACAATTGCGCGAGGCATCACTGGCCAACCCATTGGCAACCAAGACCTCGCATTTTCAAAAATGCTGGGAACAGATGGGCTAAAGAATCTCGTCGACTCTGTTTGGGACAACATGTGGAGTCGATTCATGTTCTTTGGTACCGCAAGCGCTGGCCTCATCGGGATCATACTTCTAATTCGAATAATAAAACTCATCGTAGACACGATCATCCACGGTTATGCACTTCATACCGTATACGGATGGTCGCTATTCCTTATCGGAGCAATCTGGGATTCCGTAACGCACCTTCTACTCCATTTAAAAAGGAATTTAAATGAACCACCGGAACCAGCAACGGGACCAAACGAAGACCACGAACTCTTGGCAATACATGTATCCACCCCTCAAGTTGAAGCGGAGCGGGGCCAACAACAGACGGCAGCCATAACAACTCCAGGACACTCTTCTGCCGGTCCATTCTCCTTGAAGGGCTGACATCAACCTCAACAACAAGCATCATGTTAGCACGATCGGGATTACTATTTTGATCACGACTATAATTATATAGAATCTTATCGCATTTATCACTTAATTTAAGCTACATTTAAGAGCTTCATTCCATTCTTTCAAATTTCAAATGTCGAATACACTTATAACCCGACATTTGATCTCAGAAGGGAGGTGTTACGTCCCCATAACTCCACCACACTGCGCCTAGCATCCGACTACCCTTCGGGCACCAGAGCACACCCTGAGTGGTGGCCCTGGCGCTAGAGCTAACGGAAGGCGGATGACATGGACCTTGAACGTATAGAGATAAGAGCTATTCTCCCCAACTATCTGGAAAATTAGGAAAGGGAAGACGGTAAGTTCAAGCCAATGAGATGCCAAAGAACTTGCCCTCTCCAACCCCTAATTTTAGACAAGGATAGCATAAACACTAGTATAAAAAGAGCGAAATTGTGCTCTAAAAATCAGTTCTTGTAAAATATTCAACGACACCGGAACAAGCTGAAACATTGTACAGCTCTCCGTTATTTTTCAAATCTATAGTAAAGAGTAAGTTTAAATTCAGTCTTCGAAATTATCTAGAGTTGCGCGGACCGCCGCGAACTCTAACCACCTTCTCTCCCATTCATTATAGTGTCGCGCGGACCACCGCGGACTCTAACTTCCGTCTCTCCAATAGAATTGCGCGGACCACCGCGAATTCTAAATTCTTCCTTTACAATAGTGTTGCGCGGACCACCGCGAACGCTATTTTTCCTTCTTCACCATAGTGTTGCGCGGACCACCGCGAACGCTATTTTTTCCTCCCTTACGATAGTGTTGCGCGGACCACCGCGAACTCTATTTCCTCTCAATTTAACCAGGGAATTGCGCGGACCACCGCGAATTCCTATCCTCCCCCAAAATAAGGGTGTTGCGCGGACCACCGCGAACACCTCTTTTCCTTTCATTCGAACTCCCGGTTGTCAAACAGGAACTCACCATTTTCTTTATCATTTTCAAACCCCCTACGTAAATTCATTGTTTTAGTGACCAAATCCAGATCAGGGGGTAGGAAGAACCATTTGCGGAAACTTCAGGCAGAATACCTTGGGTACTCCCGTGACCAGAAACACGGGTATTGCACCAAAGAGTACTTAGAATCGGTCAATTTCAAGCCCACTGGTTACGGAAATTATTCTTTAAAACCACTGGAATATACTATTAAATTCTTACACCCCAAGTATATCTCAGAAACCGACCCTCGCAGATCGTTCTACGAAGCGAGGTTAGCAAAATAATAATAAAGTTGAGCCCGATGATGAGCAAGCAGACACTGAGGGCAATACAAAAAAAATAATAAATAATAAAAGAAAAGTCTAAATCCAATAAATTCAAATTTTAACGATCAAATCACCGAGCCCGTATCCCAGACTAATTAGCCGTAGCTAAGGTCTAAAACAGGGCAATTTCTCATGTTACTTGGACGTAACACCAGGATTTGGAAACGGCCATCTCCATCGAATCCGAGGTGGCCGAGTCAGCAGACGACAGTGGGAGGGATGAAAAACCCGCTGACAGGCGCTTCCCCAAGCCTATGGCAGCGACAATATCAACGGCGGCCACAGACCACGCGCAACACCGTCAGCAACCCCATCCCCAGCGCCAGGGCGACGACTAACCTACCTGTCTGACTTGCCCTCGAGGACGAGGGTAATGCTGATGGCTGATGCTAAGAACCAGGGACTCGTGCGCAGGTTTTCCGCGCTGTGCGGCCCGAGGACCGCCGAGACAGCACGACGAGCAACGATGGGACTGCGCATGAGCCCTCCTACCCCGGCTTGAAAGCGAGAAACTGGTGGCCGAGGAGACGCCAGGGCACCGGCAGTTAGCAACGACGCTTGATACGAGGCTGACGTGCCTAGAGCCAGCTCACGAACGCCGTAGAATCGCAACGACGGCAAGACGCGCCGAGCACGCGGATTCACGGGCTGAGACGCCATTGGAGCCACGCGGTTTTCAATACCAGCTTACCGCCAGACGAGTTGTAGTAGTTCCGTCTATAATAATGCATTGTTTAGAGCCGTGATTTATTCTCTCTGTGTTCCATTAAACTACCATCAACGTTTAACCATTCTACGAAACAGTCCTTCAATTATTTCTCGCCTACTTAAACCGTTTCGGCAGATCCACAGCCCAGGCAGGTCTCGCGTGGTAGCAACAGGTACGGGCCACGTGACGATCTATAACACTCGTTGCAAAGTTATCGCTCGTCCACGCAAATTAAATAAGACAAACTTGTTCAGAATTTTACATCACGACTGTGACGGAGATGACTCGTCGACTTCCACTTAAAAATTCTATTTTAGACCATTTGCAATTTTTAACCCCTAGTATCGCTCTTCAAGTGAAGGATAAAGGAAGCGATAAAGACTCTCGAAGTAGATTCATTTTGGAAAGAGGTTGTGGAAGTGAAAAATGTGTTGGAGGAACAAATGCTTCCTACTTTAGAAAAATTAGTGCAAACAGTATTGTCGCTTCCCCATTCGAATGCAGAGACCGAACGTATTTTTTCTATCGTCACCGATGGCAAGACAAAAAAACGTAATAAAATAGGCCACAAGTGCCCGAACGCTATTTGTCAAATTAGATCAGCTTTTCAAAGTACAAACCTTACTTGTAAAACTTTTAAAGTACATTCTCGACACCTCGAGGTGCACTCTAATAACAATTTATATTCGACTGGACAGCCGAACGTCAAATAAACAAGTTTTTCTTATCTAACTTGCGTGTTACCGATGAAAGCTTTTATCTCAACGTAATGTCGGATAAATAAGTGAATATAACAAAAAGATTGATTGCTTAAACCAAATTACCATCATCCCTGCGTGAAATAACTTGTGATATAACGACTAAATAGTTCCTTAAAACTTTGTGATATTATAATTAAATAGTTCTGCGGGAATAAATCGGTCATGAAATAATTAAACGATATAAAAATAAAAACACGAATAAATAAAAAATAAATAAATAATGACATAATGGGTACGCTAAAAACTGCAAATAAAGTAAATCGAACGAGTTACATAAAATTGAATGTGAATAAAAATGAATATAACATTGTATATAATGCATTTCATAGACCTAAAAAAAAAGAGAAATATATTTATTTATTATTTATTCATTTAGAAAGATTTAATATATTGGGTCTGGGAAAAAGTTCGTGGCGTTTTTTAGTAAAATTTAACTGGTATTCTTATAGCGTGAAAATGAATTTATTTAAACCAAATATGCTCCATTATTTTCGACAATGTTTCGCCATTTTTCGGATAGAGCTATGATGCCATCGATGAAGAACTTCTGTGGTTTCTGGTTGAAAAACCGAATCAAGTGGTGTTCACAGGCTTCTTTTGAAAGCAGCTTAATTCCATTGAGAGAGTTCTGCAGAGATCGGAATAAGTGATAGTCAGGGGGTGCTATGTCTGGAGTAGATGGTGGATGCATCAAAACTTCCCAACCAAGCTCTCGCTATTTTTGACGGGTCATCAAAGAAGTGTGTGGTCGGGCGTTGTCATGATGGAAGACAAGACCTTTCCTATTTATCAATTCGGGCCGTCTTCGGGAAATGGCTCGATTTCATTACGGTTCAGCAGCGCATCGCAGATGTTAATTCGGTCTATCATGTCTTTCGCGCTCAACTCATGAGGAACCCATACATCGAGTGTTATGGACCTCTTCACTCATTTACCTTCGTTGTAAATGTTCTTACCGTTGCCGGGTATACTCACGCCCGTTGTCGTCCGTACTGGATGATAGTAATTCGCCTGGATTGTCAGTGATGCGTGGCTCGATCGGTAAACTCTTGCCCCTGTGGTGTCGATACTCGCGGAGAGAGACAGAGAGAGAGGGAGAGAGTGTGTGTGTGTTGCGCAATGGTTTCGAATAACGAACAATAAAGCTTTTATTATATTAAAATACAGATACTGATAAATGCTGAACGTGATGTTAAAAAGGGGTTATAATGTTTGTTAGTAGAGAATCGTGTTAGCGTCGATACGTGCGTCGCGTATTTCGTTACTACGTCGTACTGTGGTCGTCGTACCACTTCGTTTGGTCCTTTTGTGACGCTGCCTGTCGCTGATTGCCGTTTTCGTGGGCCGCCTCTGGCTACGCGGACCCACGCCTGCGCCCGGTGGCCGCGTAACATCACCGCACGCCGTCATGGCTCAGTTGCGCGCCCTACGCCAACCGAAGCCCGCTAGGTAGTTCCTAACACGAGCTTCTTTTTGTAGCCAGCTTTGTGTAAATGGTTTAAAACAGTTTTGTGGTCAATGCCTAGCTCCACGCCAATATCGATACTGCTGATATATTTATCTTGCTGGACTTTTTCAAGAATTTCATCAGCTTTTTCAGTGATTGGACGATCAGAGCGTGACTCATCTTTCACATCAAAATTACCAGAATGAAAGCGAGCGAACCATTTCCGCGCAGTAGATTTTGATAAAGTACCTTCACTGTACACAGCACACATTTTTTCACAAGCCTGCGTAGCGTTCTTCCCTTTGTCGTAATAATATTGCAAAATATAGCGCAATTTTTCATTACTTTTTTCCAATTTCAAACGCAAATAACTTTCCAACCACTGCATAAATTTCGATGTTTATACACTCAAAGTAACGCTCGAAGTATCACCTTTCCAACGAGCGTTTAGTGGTGTCACTGCGATCTATGTTTCCTGACTTATTTGCAATTGATGTCATATATCGGGAAAAACGCCACGAACTTTTTCCCAGACGCAATAATTATTGATTATTATATTATATATAGCAAGTTGATTATATATAGCAATTTATTTTTTTCCAAATTTGTAACTTTGCTTTTATTAATTTTTCATGACGCAATCCATTAACTTAAGACGAAAAAGAAATTTATTTTTGTATTTGAAAACATTATTTATTATTTCTTTGAAAGAAAATATTGTTCTTGCCAAATCATATTTTATTTGTTGCTCTTAATCGAATGAAGAAATGAGACGTTTAATTGTTGGTGGGATGGAGAGACGTCGTTCCTGTGTCCGTATTTGCTTTGCTACGGGTGGGTCCTTATGCAGTGACTTCTACGTGGTAGTACCTGCGACGTGAGTAGAGCATTACAATTTCTTTTTATTCAACAAGTTGTAATAAACCTTTCGTGTAAAGGACTAGAATTTGGTGTTGGATATTGTAATGCACTATTCATTTGCTGACGGCTGCAAAATTAGTGACCGTTTTATATATTTCTTTAATTTCATTATTTATTTATTTATATTATAAAAAATTATATAATCCTATATTATATATAATTTTATATTATATAAAATTACATATAAAAAATTATAAAAATTATATATCATTAAAAAATCTTCATTAACTCATTTCATAAAAGCCCGCGCAGTGGCTGTTGTGAAGTGGGTGTGGCGAGACAGCGCAAAGCGCAATCGAGACGAGATTTTTTACGAGCATCGCAAGGCTTCCCCTGACGCGCCTAGCGCTGACAGCGTGGTGGGGGCAGTAAGAAAATACCCCTATCTCGCCGGCTGGCATCAGTCATCAACTCATCACTGCCTGCAAGCTTCAGCGTCATTACCTACCTGACTTTCTGAGAAATAAAGATATAATAATTGTGGACCATTAACATTCTATCAATCTTTCTATTGTCGTACGCAAATACCATGGATAACGTGGAGGTAGTAATTTCGACATACACAACTAGATTTTACGGCGAGACGCAACCTCTGTACTTATAAAGATGTGCTGCTTTTCTCTCACTCCGCCTCGTCATAACTAGTTCTGTTTCACATGGATGTTTAGCCTGGCCTTAAACTGTTATTTGCTTTCACTACTTATTTTCCATTTTCAGTTAGTAGCTGACTCCAGAAATCGACACGATGTTACTGATCAACATTATTCGCAAACTCGGACACTAATTAGTTATAACTTTATTTGCAACATAATGCTTGCATTGACTCTGCTGGCTAGTAAGACTAAAATATCTGAGCATGCAATGTAAGATTATCTGACTATGTAAACCATTCTTCTATATTGCAGTGTCCATCAGAATTTTATACCAAGAATGCTATTTGAAGGCCTTTTTCGATACAGGTATAGTGAATGCTTTTGTGTATTAAAAATCCAGACTCCTTATTTTTTCCTTTCAATTTCTTTTCATTATTAAAACATAGAGTCAGAGATGGACTGATTGTTCATTATCAATTGTTTGGTAAAATGGACCTTAAGCATTTTTTTAATTATTATAAAAACTTATTTTTAGTACATATATATATGAAAATTATAATTTAGTGGAATTCTTACCTATTACATTTTTTTAAATATTTTCTATTTAGTATCTGCTATAGCTTTCTTCGTTATCCTTTTTGGAGTCACTGAAATATCTCTTCGAATATACCACTTCTTTGTGCAAATGTTACATCTAAACTCAAAGTACGACAGAAATATTATCAAAGTGTTCGAGGCTCTGAATCTCAGTACTGTATCATGGTTCGTTGTGGCTTTCACCTTTTCGATGTTTCTGGTAAGACAAATGAATTGTATGATTTTCTTTTTGAGCTATTGATGAATATACATTGATGAATATACATTGACCTGTAGATCCTTCATATCAGTGTGGGCAACACTTTTGATTATTTATGGAGTCTCAGTCCACCTGCCTGTATTCCAGCGTTTGTCTGCTCTGTCATTGTCTGTAGACTCGTAGGCTTGGTACGTACATTCTATATATTATATTGATTAGTTATTGAAATATATTATGTTGCAAGAGACAAGCAGAACAAGAAAAAATAATGGATAACAATTAGAATCTGAATAAGATTATACTCTTCATGTCAATTACATGAAAAGCAATTTATTTTTCATGTGATTTAGAAAAATGATGGTCTGGTATTGTCCGAGGCTGTTAGGCCTTTAGTGATATTCTTAACAAATATCTGTACAAGGATAGGCAGCTCAAGATAATATTTAGTATTAATAGCATTATTCTATTTGAACAGACAGACTCGAAATTGAATACCGCCGAGCTCATAAGCTCTATGGGTGGTGTTGATTATGGCACGGGAATGGCATATAGCTACTTCTATGGATATTTGAAGATTATTCTTCCAGGGGACGGGGTTAATAACGGTAGAAAATTGACTTGTCTACACATTCAAGCTTCATAACCGTCTGTCAAGATACCCAGTGGCGTTTCAACATCAAATAGAATTTTTTTAAAATTATTTATGTTACTCTGTAGGTCTTCGTTTCAAAATGAATCAATACGAAGCTGAACAAAAGGTGACTATACCAGTGAAGAAGTTGTTCATATTGATTCCTAAATCTGCTCATATTCCGGCAAATCTCAACGAAGCGTCAGATAATTGGTTGGAGAGCACAACGGTAACGTTCAAGAATTTATAGACAATGCTGATAATCTTAATGTCAACATTGTTTTATGAAAATCCCAGAATCTAGAAAGTGAGATACGAGATCGAGCAGGTGTGATGAGTCGCAAATATCGCAATACCGTTTATAAAATTCACCCCGGAGGGGAAGGAATACGCCATCGTCCTGTCTACGTGGTAACCGAGGGTGCTACACCAATGCTCACCTTATGGGAAATTCTTCAACACTCGCATCCTCAAACTGGTGAGCATTTATATTCGCAATATAATAATTCGACATTATAACATTATAATTAGCAACAATTTCATTCTGTTGGATAATCAGCTGGCGCACGGCGATCGATATTCGCCGTGCGTCGACCTGTTGCTGTGCTCAAGCACACGTCGTTCGGTTGAGCCGAAGATAGCCGAGGCAGGGCTTCGCGAAGCCGAGGATGTGCCTCGTTGGCACGCCGCGTCGAGCGAGAGGATGTCTCTCTCGCTTGACTTCGGTTTCGCTCACCGGCTATCTCGCTCAACTGACTTCAGCGCTCAACGTTAAATTCATATTCCGCAGCCATATTGAAAAATTCAGTGACTTTTGCGACGACATCAAGGAACGGCGCACCATCATCTTCGACTTTTCTCGTTGGCTTTTCGCTCAGGACGCGCTCATCATGCTCACCAGGACTCAAAACTCAGGTAAGAGTACACCGTTACAATTTAACGTAATTCAATGACGGTGAGGAGTGAACTACACATCGGTACATCCTCATAAAGGTCTCACACTGTGGCGTGCTCTGCAGCGCGGGCTGCACCACGTTTTCACTCAATTATTAGCATGCTCGATTAATATAATTGTGTATGTTTTTACCAATTCACTGCACTTTCCCCCAATTAAACTTGCTGGGAGAGTGTTGTGAATTCAGTCCAATCATTTGTGCATCCTCAAGCTCACACTTCTGTGCTCTGCAGCGTAGACCGCATCACAGCCTGTCATAATAGAATTCCAAGTAATTGTCAGAATTGCATGTGCTAGCACACACTCTCTTTAAATTCTATTTCACCATCACATTGAGTATTTGCTGACAGGCAGTAAATTTGTCTACGCACTCATACATCTCACTGCGTTGTATGCTCCGCAGCACTGACTGCGGTGCGCACATCACTCTCAGTACTCACAGCACACAATTAATATAATTGTGTGCTGGTTCTCAGCTCATGCACTCAAATGCAGTTCAATTAATCAAATTCATTTTTATTATTCTTGGAATTTTGGTGCATTTATTTATATTATTTTGTACTTTTTCTGAATTTGGTCTTTCATTTATCTATTCTCACTTCAGTGTTTTATTCAAAATTATATGATTTGTTTGTAGTTAAGCGGAAGGTGCAATAAACCACTTTCTCCAAATTCCATCTACTAGTCTGGTTTTATTTCACCCTGTCGTGAGTGAAGACTCATCTTCTTTCCAATATATTCACAGGTTCAAGATCTGTCAAACAACACCATCAGACGGATTTCTCAAACATTTGGTCCTTCGAGCCGGATCTTCGACTCAAGCATACAGGGTAGAACCAGGGTTTAACTACCTTCCGCTCGCATCTCTTGACTCATCTTGACGTGGGATTCTGCAGATATTCCTCGTAGTCTCACCTCATCAACTCATCCTGGTACTCGTCAGCCAAGCAGTTTGGTAAAGTAGCGCTTTGCGAAGTATCTTCGTTCTTTTGTATCGTTCCTGTGTCACACTATCATCCTTGCGCACCATGTCTAAGCGCAATCTACCAAACAATGGGACCTTAACGATAAATGTTCATTTCAAGTGTCAGATGGAACGGCACCGGGCACCATCACCAAACGAACGAGTACCACCAGCTAACCTCGTCGGAGGACAATCCGACAGCTCAACGAGCTCTAGCACTCACAGCGGAGCCCTCCAGCCTAGCTCTGCAGTATAACCGCTACACGTTGATCGACTCGTCGCAGTACTACATTTACATCTTGGGGTATCGTACAGCTCTGCGGAGTTTTATTTTGCTTCTTTCTGTATGTTAGCATTAACAGTGCTCAAATGTGTATCGGCTATTTGCAAAGATGTAGAGTTTGCACATATTAATTAGTGCACTCTCTCGTAGTATCATAGCAGACAGAGGCAAGCGAGCTCAGGTCGGTGACGGAGTCGAGTGAGCTTCTGGTAAGAAGCTCCTGGTGTCATAGCCTACGCAATCAACTCCTCGCTCACCAGTGAATCGTCCACCAAACCTGGTGACTTCCGCTTATTGGCCTGATCGACAGTGTATTTCGCGCCTGTCGTATTCTTGGATCGTCTCCTCGTGTAACATGATCGTTACGCCACTCTAACGCAATCAACCAGCTCTACGCGGTCATCGTCAGCGAATCTTGCCCTGGCAAAGGTTGGCATTTACCAATAAAATGTGCACTATGCGACAGCAAGCTCCGACACCGTTCAATCACACAATACACAGTTGTCAACACACTAGGGTGTTGACGCAGTCGTTCTCTCATCGATTCAACTCACAAACACATGCGCAACCTTATTAGCAACTGCACTCACACATTTACACATCGGCATTGACTCACCAGGCACGACTTCACGTCGATCCTGGATCGGAATTGACAATTATTACGGAAGAACTCTTCCATAAACTCAACACCACACACAAGCACTCATCAATTTCGATCACAGGGATCGGTGAAAGGCACTCGACGCAGACACATGGCTCGGTTCAACTCACACTGTGTTTACATAATCCAGGGAGAAAGTCACGGTACTGGCTCACATTCTCAACACGGTTACTACTCACTTGCCATCTTTTGAGTCACCAGCTCGTACATGGCCTCACATAGTGAAGCTGAAGCTGGCGGACCCGGACTTTCTCACACCACAACCGATCGATATCATGGTTGGAGCAGATATTTATGGACTGGTTATCAAACCCAATATTCTCAAGGGCACATCATCTGCGCCTGTTGCACAATTATCGATATTCGGGTGGCTCATCATTGGACCAATTAACTCATGTCAATCTGACGCACTCACTGTTCTTCATGCTGCCATGCAACATGATGATCAGAAATTACAGAACGTGCTAACGAAATTTTGGCTTCACGAAGAGCCACCAAAGGACACAGTTGATCAACTCACACCAGAGGTGCAGGCATGCGAGGACCAGTTTTGCAACACGCATCAGTGTGTTACTACAGGCCGATACATCATTCAGCTTTCTCTCACATTTTTGGCTGTAAACCTGGAAACTCAGACTCAAACGCACATTGGTGTCTGCAACACACTTTACGGAAAATCTCAAAAAATGCTGAATATGGTCAGCTCTATACACAGTTCATGGACGAATATGAGCAACTCGGTCACATGGTGAAGGCTTCGAAATCATCTACAAGTGAAATTCAATACTATCTGCCTCACCACGGTGTGCTGAGACCAGACAGCATTTCCACCAAATTAAGGGTGGTATTCAATGGTTCTAGCTCAACATCTTCTGGAAAGTCTCTGAATGACATCATGCACACTGGACCTAATTTGTTGCTCAATATTTTGGACGTTCTCATGTGGATCCGGCCACATAGACACATCTTTGCCTCTGACATTACAAAAATGTATCGTCAGATCCGCGTTCATCATGAGGATTGGAATCTTCAAAGGATTTTATGGAAAGATGATCAACTCAACCCTGTGCCGTATAAATTAACAACCGTGACACATGGTACAACAGCATTAACAGGCGGGTTCAACTCATCAACTTATTGAAATAGCTCAGCAACTCAAGGACTTGTGCATGGCGGGCGGTTTTCCACTCGCCAAGTAACACTCGTCGGATCTCAAGGTACTTGCTAATATCTCATCATCACCGTCAAGCTCAGTTATCTCAACGGACGACTGCGAGACAAAATTCTTGGCTTGACTTGGCTTCCTCATGAAGACAAGTTCACATTCTCATCACGGTTCAACTCAACTCAGGAAATTTTCACCAAACACCTCGTTCTTTCCGAGGTGGCTCAACCCTTTGATCCACTTGGTTTCGTCTCATCAGTTGTGATAAGAGCCAGGAGACTCTTGTAAGAGCCTTGGCGTCACAAGCTCAACTGGGATGGTCCACTGCCATCCCAGGTCTCAACACGAAGAATTGCAATCAGAGAAAATCTCACTTATCCGGCCGGAATCTCAATTCCTCGGTGGTTCAACACATGGAGCAACTCAACAGTAGAATTGCATGGTTTCTCTGATGCATCTCAATTAGCCATGGCAGCAGTGATCTACATCACTGTCGACTCAATGTCCACAGGAAAGGTGGCTTCACTTATCTGCTCAAAAACACGCGTGGCACCACTCAAGAAGCTCACCATACCACGGCTTGAACTGACAGCGGCACTGTTACTCGCAAAATTGGTTGCATACGTTCAAGCCACGCTCAAGGTCAAGGTCTCATCTACTCACCTGTGGACGGACTCATCGGTAACTCTCACCTGGATCAAAGCACACCCTGCTCGGTGGAAAGACTATGTCCGAAACCGAGTATCACAGATACAAGAACTCACACCTACTGCTCATTGGCGTCATGTCGCAGGCACAAGCAATCCTGCAGATTGTGCATCACGAGGTATCTCAACAGCTCAATTGGCCTCTCATCAGTTGTGGTGGTCGGGTCCACCGTGGATGGTGAAACCGATTGAATTTTGGCCGAAAGCCTCAACTGATTCTGAGGATTTGTACAATATGGAAGCCAGGCCGGGGTTAGCTCTGCTCGCGGCGACTGTGACGCCAGAGTACCATTGGGAACTCATTTATCGCTGTTCCTCACTCACAAAATTGTGTCGTCTCACCTCGTTTTGCGTCAGAGTAGTGGCCAGAATGAGGAAGAGGTTAGAAACGGCAGGAAATGCTCCTCTCACAGCAGAAGAGATAGCTGAAGCAAATGGTTTTTGGACACGAGCTACACAAGCCGTGTTTTTCAAACACGAGTTACAAGTACTGCAGTCAGGCTCTTCTCTTCCTTCCTCTCACCCCTTCAGTCGACTAACAGCATTCATTGACCAAGAGGGTGTACTCAGAGTAGGAGGTCGCCTTGCTCAATCAGCACTCACATATGAAGGAAGACATCCTGCCATTCTACCTCGTCACTCTCGATTCTCAACTCTCATCATTGATCAGGCTCACGTGCGGACACTGCACGGAGGCACTCAGCTCACATTAGCCCAAATAAGGCTAACACATTGGATCGTCGGCGGAAGAGCCCCTGTAAAATCTCACATTTTACATTGCGTCGTGTGTGCTCGGCAAAGGGGAGTTCGGGCTCAACAATTGATGGGTCAGCTTCCTCTAGCACGAGTCACTCCAACACGCGCATTCGCTCACACAGGAGTTGATTACGCCGGCCCTCTCACACTCACAACTTGGAAGGGGCGAGGAAGTAAAACACACAAAGGCTGGATCTGTGTTTTTGTGTGCCTCACCACTTCAGCTTTACATCTCGAAGTCGTTAGTGACTACTCAGCTGATGGCTTCCTCTCAGTGTTCAGGCGTTTCTCAGCTCGGCATGGCATTCGTCACACGCTATATTCTGACTGTGGCACAAATTTCATTGGTGCTCGTAAATCAATACGTCAGATGTTCAGGAAGGCCTCTCAAGAACATCAAATCATTGCTTCTTTTCTCGCAAATCAGCGAATTGCGTGGAGGTTCAATCCGCCTGCGGCACCACACATGGGTGGAAAATGGGAAGCAGCTGTGAAATCTGTTAAATTCCATCTGCGGCGAACGGTGGGTGGTACAGCACTCACGTTCGAAGAACTCGCAACGCTGCTGGCCCAGATCGAGGCCATACTCAACTCAAGACCTCTGGAACCACTCAGCGATGATCCTGATGACTCATCAGCACTCACGCCTGGACACTTTCTCATCGGTGAAGCTCATACCACCGTCCCAGATCCAATGCTAGAGGATTTATCACTTTCATGGCTCTCAAGGTGGCAATTGTTGCAGCAAAAGGTACAACAATTTTGGCGACAATGGTCCGCTCATTATATACAGCGGCAGCAGTCCATATCAAAGTAGCATCACCCTAATAATAACATAAAGGTTGGTTCTTTGGTTCTGCTCACGGATAAGCGCTTTCCACCGTGCAAGTGGCTACTTGCACGAGTCACGGCGTTGCATCGGGCAAAGACGGGCTTACCAGGGTGGTGACACTTCGAACTGCTACGACCACGCTCACCAGGCCAATCTCAAAACTGGCTGTGCTGCCTGTTTCTTCTGACTAACAAAACCATAACTAATCATCAACCCCGTTGCTGATGGCGGGCGGAAATGTTGGATAATCAGCTGGCTTTAATAACGGTAGAAAATTGACTTGTCTACACATTCAAGCTTCATAACCGTCTGTCAAGATACCCAGTGGCGTTTCAACATCAAATAGAATTTTTTTAAAATTATTTATGTTACTCTGTAGGTCTTCGTTTCAAAATGAATCAATACGAAGCTGAACAAAAGGTGACTATACCAGTGAAGAAGTTGTTCATATTGATTCCTAAATCTGCTCATATTCCGGCAAATCTCAACGAAGCGTCAGATAATTGGTTGGAGAGCACAACGGTAACGTTCAAGAATTTATAGACAATGCTGATAATCTTAATGTCAACATTGTTTTATGAAAATCCCAGAATCTAGAAAGTGAGATACGAGATCGAGCAGGTGTGATGAGTCGCAAATATCGCAATACCGTTTATAAAATTCACCCCGGAGGGGAAGGAATACGCCATCGTCCTGTCTACGTGGTAACCGAGGGTGCTACACCAATGCTCACCTTATGGGAAATTCTTTAACACTCGCATCCTCAAACTGGTGAGCATTTATATTCGCAATATAATAATTCGACATTATAACATTATAATTAGCAACAATTTCATTCTGTTGGATAATCAGCTGGCGCACGGCGATCGATATTCGCCGTGCGTCGACCTGTTGCTGTGCTCAAGCACACGTCGTTCGGTTGAGCCGAAGATAGCCGAGGCAGGGCTTCGCGAAGCCGAGGATGTGCCTCGTTGGCACGCCGCGTCGAGCGAGAGGATGTCTCTCTCGCTTGACTTCGGTTTCGCTCACCGGCTATCTCGCTCAACTGACTTCAGCGCTCAACGTTAAATTCATATTCCGCAGCCATATTGAAAAATTCAGTGACTTTTGCGACGACATCAAGGAACGGCGCACCATCATCTTCGACTTTTCTCGTTGGCTTTTCGCTCAGGACGCGCTCATCATGCTCACCAGGACTCAAAACTCAGGTAAGAGTACACCGTTACAATTTAACGTAATTCAATGACGGTGAGGAGTGAACTACACATCGGTACATCCTCATAAAGGTCTCACACTGTGGCGTGCTCTGCAGCGCGGGCTGCACCACGTTTTCACTCAATTATTAGCATGCTCGATTAATATAATTGTGTATGTTTTTACCAATTCACTGCACTTTCCCCCAATTAAACTTGCTGGGAGAGTGTTGTGAATTCAGTCCAATCATTTGTGCATCCTCAAGCTCACACTTCTGTGCTCTGCAGCGTAGACCGCATCACAGCCTGTCATAATAGAATTCCAAGTAATTGTCAGAATTGCATGTGCTAGCACACACTCTCTTTAAATTCTATTTCACCATCACATTGAGTATTTGCTGACAGGCAGTAAATTTGTCTACGCACTCATACATCTCACTGCGTTGTATGCTCCGCAGCACTGACTGCGGTGCGCACATCACTCTCAGTACTCACAGCACACAATTAATATAATTGTGTGCTGGTTCTCAGCTCATGCACTCAAATGCAGTTCAATTAATCAAATTCATTTTTATTATTCTTGGAATTTTGGTGCATTTATTGTAACGGTAATTTCAACGTTATCATATATTTTATTTTTCGTGGGAATTTGGGCTCGATCACAGGACTAATTAATTTAGACTTCTTAGTGGTTAACAGTAGGCCTTTATTCTAAGAAAAACAATTTTTGTAAAAACGTCACTTTTGATTACTGTTAATCGAATTTTACAGAATATACCTCTAATTCCGCAATTGTCGCAGCTATTTCGACGATTTTAATTTATTTTATGTTCACCTCTCTCGGTACACTCGAAAGCTTATTATTGTTCTCGCGCCGTTGAGTTATCGTACGCTCGGTGCACAGATTCTTCACACTCTTTGCTATTTCGCTTCGCATTGCTCTTTTTATAGGGTGTATGAACCCTATTCACAATTCTTTGTCACTCACCCTTCCTCCACTCATTCGCTAGTACTTAGCTGTTCTATGTTTAATGCTACTTATCCTAGATTTAATTAAAATTAGCCTATCCACTACGTTACTTAATTCTATCTTCTTGGACTCGAAAATCAGGGAATTCCCTCGATTTTAGTTATGATTATTTCGGCTTATTCGGGCGCAAATTCCCGGTATTTCAGAGCTCGAGCTATGGCCACCGGACAACACCTCGGTATTGTCGCCTCACCCACACACTCACACCGCACTACTGGTATAGAGTGTCGAAACTCTATTTACAATTCTTTCTCTTTCTTTCTCGTCTTACTTGCATTCCGTCTCCGTTCTACCGATGTGATTTTTCGTCTTGCAGAAACTTTCGCTGGTTTAAAGATCCGATTTACTTTTTTCCCGGAATCTTTTCACTGAATATAATGCACTTATACTATATGCTTAACGCTATCCTCTTATCACTATTTCATTAAATACTGCTCGCAGTTGATGCACTTAATTTCCTATTCCTATCTCTATTCACCTTATACACTAACTTAATTTTTATCACTTGTTATTCTTAATTATCTAGTTATTTCTTGCCTGTCTTTTTCTTTCTCATGGGCTCCTGGGTGTCAGCCACTTGTTTTCTTTTTTTCTCGTTCTCACATTGACTCAAAAATCTGTACTTTATACCTAACTCCTGAATTTTCACTGGTAATTTGAATTTACGTTATCCAATTTTTCGATCCTCCACTATTTATGCTATTCTGGCAAGAGGACAAAAGAATGAAGGCCTTCCCCGTCCCCGCACCGGCCTTTTATAGGCTTCCCCTCGCTCCCCTGAAATCTACGTCATGATTTTTAAATCTAACGCCTTCCTTGGCTGACGCGGTGCGCTGTTGCCCCGCTCTCCGCCTTCCCCTCACCGCTTGGCAAAATCAGTTGGTCGCTGTCCTGCTGTTATGTCAGCGAGGGCATTCCGATGGCGTGACGTAGCACGTTTTTCAGGCGAGTTCGATGGCCTATTGCCCGCGAACTTCGGTATACTTGTACCGAGTCTGTCGCTCAGGTGTTTTTACATCCTCGAAATCTATACCGGCTCTTATAATCGTTCGACCTAATAACGTGGATTCGAGAGTATAACTCGATTATACTACACGATCATAATCGCTGCATCTATTCCTACGCTCTTGCGTGTAACTATGTTACATTATCCCCCGAGCTCTTTGAAAAAGTTGCATTGGCAACTCGTCCAAAGATCTCTCACATTGTATTTCATTTTTTTTTTTTTTTTTTTTATTCGGTTGTTGTTTCCGTCGTGCCCTCTCCTTTCTCCTCTGTATTTTCTGTTTCTGTCCGATATCTCTTAAACATACTCGCGTGAAATCTACCGCGCTCTTTCTTATTCTCTAGATCTACGACTAAATATGTAGCTATTCCTACGCATTTATCAATTCTATACGGTCCCTCATACAATGGCATGAATTTCGATGTAAGCTGTTTTAACGGGTCTGATACATTTAATGCCTTAATTAAAATTAAATCGCCCACCTCATAACTCGTTAACCTATGGGATGCATCGAATTTCTCTGCCCGAAGCAGGCCTTTCCTTTCCATCCTTTCGCGTACAATCTTAATTTTCATTTCATACGTTATCCTATCATCCTCTTCTTTTTCTAAACCCATCTGTTTATTCCATTCTCGTACCGGCCTTCTCTTGCACTGTAGTTCCACCGGCGTGAATTCAGTCGTGTCGTGATGACTCTCGTTAATACAATTTTCAATTATTTTTATCCACTTGAACCACCCTGCATGATTATTTGTTAGGAAAACTCGAAAAAACCTTCCGAGTTCTCGATTCACTCGCTCGACGATATTTCCTTGGGGGTGCCGGATCGATGAAAATACGGCCATAATACCCTCGTCCTTGAGCTTCTGTATCCAGTTCTTAGCTGTGAATTGCGTCCCATGATCGAACTGAATTCTCCGTGGTTTCCCGTATTTTGGAATGTAGTCGTCGAATATTCGTTTAATCACCGTCGACGTGTTTGCTTTCTTCATGGGGTATAATCTGACGAATTTACTAAATGCATCTAGTGTCACCAGGATATGTTTTACTCCACCCACCGATGCAGGCAAAGGCCCATAAAAATCTATAGAAACTAAATCCCCCGGTCCTTCCGGTATGATATTTTGCATCGCTGCGTAGCTAGTCTGTACCGCGATTTTATTTCTTTGGCACGTGTCACCGGTGGCCAAAATGTTTCGAGTTATTTTTGCCATGTGTGGATATGTAAAATCTTCCTCTAACAATCGCAGACATTTCCGTACCCCCAGATGCCCATACATGGTATGGCACGTTTTTATCATATCTTTAATCATGACCTTTGGTATTACAACCCGCCAAATTTCGGTTTTCGATTTCTTCTGCAAAATTCCTCTTTGTAGACGAAATTTTTTATCCTCTTCTTCCTTCTTCCCTTCCGCCACGAAATCCATAATGATTCGTAAATCCTCTTGCTCCCTCTGTGCCGCCCCCATGTTCTTCAATTTCCTTGCTAACTCACGGGGAATTTTCTCTGCCAACATCCCAGCCACCACCACGATTCCCTCCTTCTCGGCCAACGGTGCCTCCTCGTCGTTTTTCATTCGGCTCAGTGCATCCGCCACTACATTCGTTTTCCCCGAGACATGCTCCATCTGTATATCGTAGTCTTGTATCGATAGTGCCCACCGCATCAGTCTTTCAGACGAGAATCTACACGTCTTCAAGAAAATCAATGCTTTGTGATCCGTCTTTATCCGTACTTGGACACCCTTCAGATACGTTCGGAACTTTTGTAATGCCCACACAATTGACAGCAGTTCTTTTTCAGTAGTCATATACGCGATCTCTGCTCCTTTTAATGTTCTGCTCGCGAAAGTTACGACCTTTACTCCTCCGTCCTCATCCTCTTGTGACAGAATCGCCCCCAGCGCGTACCCACTCGCATCCGTGGTGAGAGTATATGGTTTCCGTGTATCCGGGAACCTGAGTACCACTTCTTCACAAAATAAATCTTTTACTTCTTTAAATGTGTTCTCCATGGCCTCATCCCACTCCCACCGTATACCTTTTCTCAAAAGATTTAATAGCGGCGCCGTCTCGTGGGCATGGCGATTGGTGAACTTCGTATAAAAATTTATAAGTCCCAAAAATCCTCTTAATTGTTTTATTGTTCGAGGTCGCGGATATTCCCGTATCGCTTTTATTTTCTCGGGGTCCGGTTTTAGTCCTTCCGTTGTCAGGATATGTCCGAGGAATATTACTTCCTTTCGAAAAAAATGCGACTTACTGAATTTCAGAGTCATCCCATGTCGATGAAATCTCTCAAATAATTCTCTTAAATGGTTGATGTGCTCCTCCTGTGATGTCGACATGACCAATAAGTCATCGACAAAATTAATAACGAAATCTAGCCCCTTAAGGACAATATCGAGGGCCCTTACCAAACTCGCTGTGCTGGTCTTCAAACCAAATGGTGTCACTGTGAATTCATAACACTTCCCGTTGTTCTGGAAAGCTGTATATTTTCGCGATTCCGGATGGAGAGGAATTTGCCAGAAACTACTGGTTAAATCTAGTGTAGACATGATCTTCTTTCCACCACATTGTTGAAAAATCTCTTCGATCGGGGGCGCATTATTATGATCATTTATTAAATAATTATTTAGCTCTCGAGCATCTAAACAGAGGCGGACGGAATTATCGCTCTTCGTGACCGGCATTAGAGGATTTATATAAACACTCTTGGACTTTTGGATAACTCCCATCTTGAGCATTCTTTCGATCTCCCTCTGTACTCTCTCCCGTTGGGCCAACGCGACCGGATACGCACGGTGGAAATACGGTTTCGGGTCTTTCAACACCAGTCGGTGCTCATATCCCGTCATCCTTCCAGGTATCTTATCAAAAATCTCTCTTCTCTCTTCGACGATTCTTTTGAAGTTTTCCTTGACTTGCGGATCCAGACCCCGACACTCTTTCATTTTTTCTTCAAACTCTTCCTCCGTCAAGCTGATAGTCTCTTCCTCTTCAGGGTTAGCCTCTCTCTCCACGCCGGCACATATCTCACTTGGTGTGCCTGCATGCAAAATTCCCGGATCTATATGTCGCCATCTTCCCTCCTTCAATTCGGCAACCACTCGGTTCTTTACTGCCAGAATCCTCTGTTGGGCGTCAATCGATATTTTCAAAACTACCATCCCATCGATCCCGATCAACACTGGTCTCACCAATTTCGGCACAACCAGTACCTGCAGATCACCACTCGACCCATACGTCTGCATATTTACCATGATCTGTTTCTTGATTCGGGCAGTCTCCCCACCAAACGCACCAACCACCTGCGTCGACGTCACAGGTAGCATCGGACATTTTTTAAATAATTCCTCATTCTCTTTTAAAAACAATTCTGAGATACAGGATACCTCGCTACCACTATCTATTAAACTCATCTTCGATATCCCCGCAACGGTGATCGGTATTTCTGGACATCTCGGATGCTCTTCGTCGTACCATTTACTCGAGACACCTTCCGCCTCCTCGCACAAAATTTCCCGTGGATTTTCCATGAGTGTGGAACACGTCACCTGCTTTGTCTCTTCCTCATTTATCACCCTCGGTGCTGGCCCTCTGATAGCCGGTACTCTCAGGATTCTAGCATCGTTTTCAGGACACACGTTTCCTTTATCTTCACGTGTGCTTTTACCGACTTCCAGAACTCTGCTTTCCACGTATTCAGCCTGCCCTCGCCGTCCGGTGTGCTCCTCTACCTCCCCCTGCACCGTCTGTTCTTCACTCCTGCTCCGTTCTTCTCTTCTTCGTAGGTTCCTCACTCTTCTCTTCTCTCTTTTCCTCTCGTTCATTTTCTGTCTAATGCTTTTTCTTTCCTCCTTCAGCGTTGCGCTCCGTTCCTCTACGTCGATGTTCATTTTTCTCTTTTCCTCGGGCGCAACGCTTAAGCGTTTCCCGAATTGCTGTTTACGACTCCCGAGCATGCTGGTGCTGGTTCTCGTGGGACCGTGTGTGCCACGAATGGACCTTGCACCGCACGATTTATGCTATTCATTTGACCGTTCGGCGGCTGCTCCTGTCTCTGTGGTACGAATCCCGTCGGTTCGTTCTTTTCCGGCCTCTGAAAACCTTCGGACCGATTCTCTTGCCAAACAGGTCTTGATGGCTGCCATGGTCCGTTATTCTGCCATGGTGGTCGATCCCCCCGACCACTCTGGCGTCCTGGTGAGGATGGACAACCGTTGCCGCCATTGTTGGCACCATTTTCTCGATTTCCATAACGATTATATGGGTGTGCCGTCTGCTCTCGCACCGCTCCTCTATTAAAGTTCCTCTGCGGCTCTTGAGACGCGTATCCCCCGGTACGACCAGTCACTCTTCGGTAATTTAGTGGACCGGCCACGTCCGTGCTCTCCAGGAGTTCCAAAAATTCGTCGATATCGCCGATTTGTCGAACTCTTACAGCACTGCGTACCTCTTCATCGAAATGTTTCGCAAGACGACGTATAATATCTTCATCGCTCAATTTTTCACTCAAATCTCGAGCGTTACCGATCACACGTGTTGCATACTCGGCCCGTGTCAACGCCTGACCTTCGGTATAGAATGATCCGAATTCTAAATTCTTCTTAACTTTGTCCTGCATGTCACGAGCCCAGTACCTTGCACGGAATTTTTCTTCAAATGTTTGAAGGTCGTGTACTGCGCCCTCCACCACGAGCCACCAATCGTTCGCCACTCCCTTCAAAGCAGTTCCGATCGCGTGCCGAATTTCAGTATCCTCGATCCCACCTGCGATACAAAATTCGCGAAACTCCTTCAAAAATCTCATCGGTCTTTCCTTCCCATCACCATTATAAATCGGTGGTTTTTGAGCTGTCGTATATAATCGTGTGACATTCAAACCTCCTCCGACAGTTTGCCCGAAACTCATAGACGTATTGGCCCTTCGTGTCGATTCTTCTAATTTTTTAATCCTTTTATTTTGGTCTTCTGTAATTTCCTGTGCTGCACGAATTTCCGCCATCATCTCCTGTGTTCTTTTTTCCAATTTTTCCATAGTCACCTTCTGGCCCGCGACCTTTTGTTGGATATAGTTATTCGTGACGTTTTGATTTTCCAGTATGTTTTCCTGCGCTTCCTTGATTTTCCTATCCGTCCGACACTCTACCGCTGCGATCCCTTCTTTCAAAGCATCCTTCGTGTCTTCCTTCAGACTCGTTATCTTACTTAGACACTCGTCTCGAATCTCCTGCTGCGTCTTTATTATTTCAGCGAATTTTCCGTCTCTCTTCTCCTCCATCTTCTGCTGTGACTTAATCACATTCTCTTCCATTTTCTGCAAAAACTGCATTAATTCCCCGACGCCGATCGGATCAGGTGGAATAGTTGCAGTCCTGTCGTTGGACCTTGGTGTACTACCGTCTTCCCTGTTCATCTGCTTCTCCGAAATCGCCTCTAATGCATCCTCGTTTTCCACGATCGGTCTAATCTCCGAAAACCGTTGGATATATCTTCGATCCCTTCGCCGACGATCATCTAAAAGGTGATCAGCTGTCGTGGATTCCCAGATGTATGCTTCACCACCTTCAGCAACCTCATCCTGCCGATGTTGTTCCTCCAAGCTCTCCATCATTCTTAACTCTTCGATCTCAGTTGAGAGATTTGCATTCTCGCGTGGATCCATACTTTAATTTTGCTGAATTTATTCTCCTAACGCGCGCCCTATTTAACCACTGCAGTCCTTCTTAGTTGTGTCGAGCCCCACGTTGGGCGCCAAATGTAACGGTAATTTCAACGTTATCATATATTTTATTTTTCGTGGGAATTTGGGCTCGATCACAGGACTAATTAATTTAGACTTCTTAGTGGTTAACAGTAGGCCTTTATTCTAAGAAAAACAATTTTTGTAAAAACGTCACTTTTGATTACTGTTAATCGAATTTTACAGAATATACCTCTAATTCCGCAATTGTCGCAGCTATTTCGACGATTTTAATTTATTTTATGTTCACCTCTCTCGGTACACTCGAAGGCTTATTATTGTTCTCGCGCCGTTGAGTTATCGTACGCTCGGTGCACAGATTCTTCACACTCTTTGCTATTTCGCTTCGCATTGCTCTTTTTATAGGGTGTATGAACCCTATTCACAATTCTTTGTCACTCACCCTTCCTCCACTCATTCGCTAGTACTTAGCTGTTCTATGTTTAATGCTACTTATCCTAGATTTAATTAAAATTAGCCTATCCACTACGTTACTTAATTCTATCTTCTTGGACTCGAAAATCAGGGAATTCCCTCGATTTTAGTTATGATTATTTCGGCTTATTCGGGCGCAAATTCCCGGTATTTCAGAGCTCGAGCTATGGCCACCGGACAACACCTCGGTATTGTCGCCTCACCCACACACTCACACCGCACTACTGGTATAGAGTGTCGAAACTCTATTTACAATTCTTTCTCTTTCTTTCTCGTCTTACTTGCATTCCGTCTCCGTTCTACCGATGTGATTTTTCGTCTTGCAGAAACTTTCGCTGGTTTAAAGATCCGATTTACTTTTTTCCCGGAATCTTTTCACTGAATATAATGCACTTATACTATATGCTTAACGCTATCCTCTTATCACTATTTCATTAAATACTGCTCGCAGTTGATGCACTTAATTTCCTATTCCTATCTCTATTCACCTTATACACTAACTTAATTTTTATCACTTGTTATTCTTAATTATCTAGTTATTTCTTGCCTGTCTTTTTCTTTCTCATGGGCTCCTGGGTGTCAGCCACTTGTTTTCTTTTTTTCTCGTTCTCACATTGACTCAAAAATCTGTATTTTATACCTAACTCCTGAATTTTCACTGGTAATTTGAATTTACGTTATCCAATTTTTCGATCCTCCACTATTTATGCTATTCTGGCAAGAGGACAAAAGAATGAAGGCCTTCCCCGTCCCCGCACCGGCCTTTTATAGGCTTCCCCTCGCTCCCCTGAAATCTACGTCATGATTTTTAAATCTAACGCCTTCCTTGGCTGACGCGGTGCGCTGTTGCCCCGCTCTCCGCCTTCCCCTCACCGCTTGGCAAAATCAGTTGGTCGCTGTCCTGCTGTTATGTCAGCGAGGGCATTCCGATGGCGTGACGTAGCACGTTTTTCAGGCGAGTTCGATGGCCTATTGCCCGCGAACTTCGGTATACTTGTACCGAGTCTGTCGCTCAGGTGTTTTTACATCCTCGAAATCTATACCGGCTCTTATAATCGTTCGACCTAATAACGTGGATTCGAGAGTATAACTCGATTATACTACACGATCATAATCGCTGCATCTATTCCTACGCTCTTGCGTGTAACTATGTTACATTATTTATATTATTTTGTACTTTTTCTGAATTTGGTCTTTCATTTATCTATTCTCACTTCAGTGTTTTATTCAAAATTATATGATTTGTTTGTAGTTAAGCGGAAGGTGCAATAAACCACTTTCTCCAAATTCCATCTACTAGTCTGGTTTTATTTCACCCTGTCGTGAGTGAAGACTCATCTTCTTTCCAATATATTCACAGGTTCAAGATCTGTCAAACAACACCATCAGACGGATTTCTCAAACACATTCACCTTCATGAATTACGCAAAATTTCGGTAATATTTATTTTCTTTCAGCGGCTTATCGGGAACATCAGAACCAGATCGTCGATGCGTTCTGTAAAACGCTTCAAACTTTACTGAATAATGATCCCCAATGCATAAATCTCTGTGAGCTCGTCATTTATAATGGTGCGTCTCGTAGTTTTTATTTAACGTGTTTACTCCATTGTATCATAAAGATTTAACGAACTATCGCACGTGCGTTGTACTTTTCCAGATTACGACGGCAAAGGCAAGTTTGCGAACGTCGGCGAGATTTTATTGGAAAAGATTAGTCAACAGGCTGGATACTCAGTTTAAAGATTCAACGCATGAAGATCTACTAATAGGAGATCGGCACTACGACACTCAGGGAATTATTTGATACGATCTTGGGATCATTTTTACCATTTATGAATTTATAATAAAAGTTCCTATAGTTAAATTGACCCCCACAATTTATTTAATTTCCACTAAGTCCAATGTCAAAATGCAACGATCAATTTCAATAGGGAACTGTTTAAACATTTTTTGTATTTCCATCAATTTTCTGCAGAAAAAAGTAAAGAATAAAGAGTAATTATTACTTATTAACTATGAGCCCCAAACGAATTGATAACAAGTGTTCGTAACAATTTAAGAGAAGGAATTTAATATAAATACCAAAAGTATTCGAGTAGAACTTTAATAATGCAAAGTATGATATCGTTTTTGATTGCATTGCACAGGCCTCCACACGGCGTACCTGTGTTGTTTTTACTATCACATGATAACAAGAAATACAGCTTCGCGCATTGAAGTAGTTCAATAAACGCGTAGTAATTGACCCTATTTTTTTTGTTTCCACAAAGGAAGCTGTTTTTCATTAAAAAATGTTTTTTTTGTTCAGATTTGAAGCCAAAGTACTTGAAATGTTCCAAAACGTCGAGGAAGCACATTTAGAAAAAATGCATGCACGTGTGGTGAGCTTGAGAAATTGAAATGGCTATATCTCGAGAACGATTTGATTGATCTTGAAACTTTGCACAAGAGGCGGGTGGTAACCCTCGTCAATTTGCTGCATTTTTTTGCTAAATCGCTAACGAGTGTCTCATTTTATGATAGTTTGAATTTTTCGAAAAAAGGGTCCGGTCGATCTAACTTTCGTAAATTTTTAGATATCGAGCTTATACTTTCTACAAGAAAGGACTGCTAACAATTATGCTATACAATTAATTTTTTTGAAATTTCAAAAAAAATCTATTTTCGCTCTATCGTAAATTTTAACCTATCGAACCGAAACTTGACGTATCAATTGGCTAGGGATACAGGATATTTGGTCTTCAATTTAGTGAGAATCCGTCGAGGGGTTTAGGCTATATGACAATTACAATTTTACTGAATTTTCAATTCTATTCAACACTTTAATACCACTTCCTCTATGAGGAAGCTAGAACTGACATAACCATTACGCGTAGAGGAGAATTCGTGGGTGGGCGAGAATCACGACAAAGTAATGTGCAAATTTCTAAGTTGCACGAATTCTTTAAAAGATTGACGATTTTTACATTGAACTCATAGGAAAATGCGTGCGATACCAAAATTAGAATGGGATTTATTTTTTGCATTAATTACAGTGCAAATGAAACTTCTATTCTCGTCTGTTTCTCTGGCTGTTACTGGATCACCTGTATCTGATAGTTTAGATAGTTAAAAATCCACTTTCTATGATACTACTCACATAAATCTATGCCAATTCCAGGAGTGTTGTAGCGTAGAATTTATCAAAAATCATAAACTCTTGCACCTTTATAACATTAATTACAAAAATTCGTCAAATGCAGCCAAATTAAATTGTTTAAAAAAAAAATGTTGTATCTTCATTATATCGCCATAATGAATTAGGAAATGAAAAAAACTTAAATGAGTTTTTAATATATCTGTGAAGGATTAGTAATTTCATTTGCCATACTTCAATAAAATCGGATTCGCCATTAGTGTGATTCATTCTATTTGAGCCAGTTATTGGTGAAATACCTTATCATTGTAATAATTCGCTATTCTTTTTTTTTAAATTTGTTATTGTATTTTATTGATCCATACTTAATCTTGATTTGGCACGCACAGAAAGCAGAGTATCTCCAGAACATCGACAAGATTGCTGTTCGCACGTCTCACATGTATATCTCTGTGTCCAAGTTCACGTTACATCCGAATGACAGTCACAATTCCTTGTGCTGCTGTCCGTGATTCCACGCACTTGATTAAATGGTATAATCCAAAAGTACGTTAAAGGAAAAAAAACAAGTAGGCTGTTCTCCGCTAGGAAAACACGTCAAACGAATTCACTAAGCTCACTAAACAACGTTGTATTCCAATGTTCATTACTTCTGTTGTTGTTGTGTTTAGAGTGTGTTACACTTACATTTGTATAGTTACCGGGGACTAAGATGTCGATACGGCACAAACGAGAAGACAATAATATATATTAGGTGCGCAACTAAGTTCCCGCTGTTTTTTTTTTTATGAAAATGCAACTTTATTGTGAAAAAACGTTTACAAATGAATCATTCAAAATATTGCCCATCGCTAGCGACAACTTTTTCCCATCTTTAGACAGACCATGTGCCATCGAACGGAACAAGTAATAATCGGACGGCGCAATGTCTGGGGAATATGGCGGGTGGGGTAGGACTTTCCATTTGAGCGTTTCTAAGTAGGTTTTAACGGGTTTGGCAACGTGAGGCCGAGCGTTATCATGCTGTAGAATCACTTTTTCGTGCCTCAGCTCATATTGTGACCGCTTTTCGCGCAGTGCTCGGCTCAATCGCATCAATAGAGTTCGATACCGTTCCCCAGTGATGGTTTCGTTCGGTTTCAACAGCTTATAATAAATAACACCGCCCTGGTCGCACCAAATACACAGCAAAATCTTCGCAGTGTGAATATTCGGCCGAGCCGACGACGTAGAAGCATGACCGGGCAGTCCCCATGATTTTGTTCTCTTTGGGTTGCTGTAATGAATCCAATTTTCATCACCCGTAACGATGCGATGAAGAAAACCCTTCTTTTTTTGCCGCTGGAGCAGTTGTTCACAGGCGAAAAAACGACGCTCAACGTCTCTTGGCTTCAAATCATAAGGAACCCAAGTCCCTTGTTTTTAAATCATTCCCAACGCATGCAATCGCTTGGAAATGGCTTGGCGGGTAACTCCTAATGCTGAAGCAAGCTCTTTTTGCGTTTGGCACGAATCCTCATCGAGCAATGCCTCCAATTCAGCGTCTTCGAAGGCTTTTGGCCTACCTTCACGCGAACGGTCGTCAACATCAAAATCACCGTCTTTGAAGCGACGGAACCAATCACGGCATGTTGTTTCACTTAGAGCAGCATCTCAGTAAACTTTTTGGAGTTCTCGATGCCCTTCAGCCGCCGTTTTCTTCAAATGAAAGAAGAAAAGCAACATTACCCGCAAATGACGATTATTTGGCACAAAATCAGACATTTTCACACAACTAAAAGTATATGACGCAAAAACAAAATCACTAATGTGCCAAAGCGGTTTGTTTACCATATGTCTTAGCTTGGTTCATGACGTTTTGATTATGTCCCAATCGACCAGCATTTACTACTGGAGCCATCTCTTGAAAAACAGCGGGAACTTAGTTGCGCACCTAATATGTCGTAGTGTGTCCTAGTTATAGTTTGTATTTCGCGCCACGCCGAGTTTCGACGCGTTGAGTCGCCACCCTGGCGGTAGTATTATTAAGACGTTGGAGGGGGTCGTGCTCTTTGGCGCGTAAACCCCGAGAGCGCAGATTGTTAGTACTACTGGGGTGGTCGTACCTAGTGACGTGTTAGCAGTTGCCACCGAGCCGTTAAAATTTCATGATCACCAACTGTGAACACGGCGACGTAAACTGTGTGATATATCGTTCTACTGCTCTCCCGTGTCGTGTTGAATGCCGCGATCAACTCAGACACCTTTTACTCGATGTGAAACTCGCACCGTTTTTGGTAACAAGAGGTTTTCCGTTCTAATTCACGAACATGAAAATATTTGACTACGAATCAACCCTAAGCCGCACTGGAAGAAGGTTTCAGGCTACTTGGGCAACGATTGGGCTGCTCATTCTCTAATAAATCTACGGGGTTGCGGGGATGGAACCTTCCAGAGGGTCGTCGGACCATTCATTTTCGACGACCAAGATATCTGTCCCCTAACCCTGCCAGCGAGGAGGACGAGGACTGTCTAGAGCAGGGGTCTCCAAACTTCCCAGCCTTAGGGCCATACTGATTACTCCAGTAAGTTCCGAGGGCCAAAACCATATTATCATTGTTGCCGGTGGTAAAAAGTGAAATAGTCCAAAATCTGTCCGCGGGCCGAATGTGGCCCGCGGGCCGTAGTTTGGAGACCCCTGGTCTAGAGGATAACTGAAGGTTTTCACAGATCAAATCTGGTATATAGTTCTGGTGGGTTACCACACCGAGGTGAGCGACATTTTCAATATCTTTGTAACAAGAATACCGAGTCGAAATCCTCTATCGCCGGGGCCGAGCAATTAGGTCATTGAAGGACAAGCAAAAAGGCTCAAGACAGTTAGTTCGAACGCTAAATATGTCAACATTCTGAAGAACCGAGGCCATGTAGTTCTATTGTCTTCTCATATTGATAAACTGTTTTTCAATAACCGGCCTGTGCCATATATTGGCCTTGGTTGGTGACTTGTGTGTTATTGAATGATGAATTTGTGTATGGGATATGTATTATGCGGTATATTTTATGAGTCCATTGTACTCACAGTATAGAGCCATTGTGAAGCCGTGGTCTCTGATCAGCCTATGATTATGGGCTATTTTACAATATATAATTGATGTGGATATAGAATGCTGTATGGAATAACTTTTATCGGATAAACTTCCGAAAACCCCCCACCTCCGCTTGAGCTGTAATTTTGCACACTTATGTTTTTTGGCCTCCTGAGCACGAATATGAAAATTAAAATCGGCGCAAATTTGATCTTCCCATTGAAATTTGAAAAAAGTCGATTTTGAAGGGGTTTTTCTATGTTATTTCAAGAACTACTGATTGGAGACTAAAATGTTTCCAACAAAAGTTGTAGATTATGTAAAAATACACATTTTATGTTGAAGACATTTTTTTGTACAACCAATTGTTTTCAAGCAAAACGGGATAATTCCCAACTCGAAACCACAAAGCATCCCAAACCCCACTCGAGCCCAACTCGAAACCACAAAACATCCCAAACCCCACTCGAGCCCAACTCGAAACCACAAAACATCCCAAACCCAACTAAAACCCAAAATAACACAGAAATAACAAAAAAACAAGCCTAAAAAGAACCAAAGAAACCTAAAGAACCAAAGAAACCCAGACAAAACCAAAGAAGATAGAAATAAAAAAGAAATATACATTTTTTACAAACCCAAACAAACCCAAACACACACGCACACACACACCCAAACACACACACACACACACACCCAAGACACGCCAAGTCAGGGGGAGGAGGATAGATATACCGCGCATGCTAAAATCCAATATTCAAAATTTAATTTCTCGGAAACTATTGGCAGGCGCCAAAAATCCCTTTAGGGGTTGTCTTAGAACATTAAAAGGAAGGTCTGTGCAAATTTTCAAATCGATCGGAGGTGGGGGGTTTTCGGAAGTGCACCCCTTTTATCTTGGACCGTGCGCTGTTGATTAATTATAATATGTGACATGTCAAATTATCATTATTAAGAGAAGTTCTCACAAGAGAGACACATTCAGTAATCGATTCATTCTCGTGGAACCCCGAATAAATAAACTGAATTCTACAATTAAGCATATAGAGTTTTATTTTTCTTCACAGTAGAAATACGTCTTGGTTTTTTCCCCAGCATTTGTTAAAAAAAAACAGTCGGCAGGAAAAATCAATTCGTTACAATGTATTTGACAAATTATTTGAATGATTACGGAAATTCTATCTCGAATCACACGAGGCTTTCCCTCCTTGCTACAACGGCGTACTTAGATTTATTATTTATTAAGCCTCTGTAAAAAGGACGATATCTTTGATATGTGGAAGAAATCGCTTCGGATCTCAGATTTTTTTAAGTAGGACGTAAGCATTTTTGGCCGCATCTATACCAAATGTATTTATTAAAGCATATGATTGGCTTTTTCGTAAATCGGACTTTATCTGTACTAAAAGAATTATTACTGCAGCAGTGGACATATAAAATATGAGCGACTACGTCGCTTAAGCTTCGCTCGATTGTACATCAAACAATATCAGTAACAGTGGATAGTAGCTACACAAGAGTATCGTTTTAGAACCTTTATTTTAATAAATATGTATATTGTATAGGTGATACACAGTACATAATGAAATATCGGTATAATTAACCATAAAGAGACGGCGGATGTACCGTTGTCCATATCAAATTCTATAACCGCACAGTGACTCCAAATGTCAGTCAGGTTCTCGAATGCTATTTCCGTTTTAAACGTACAAAATAAAGTGTAATTTAAAATTATAATAAATGTATACGAATACGTTATTACGTAAGAATTATTTTTCATTTTTTTTTTTTTCATTCGTAACAAAACGCTTAGGAAAGATTATTTTGATACATATGTACAGTTGAATATCTGTTCTTTATTATATATATTCATATATTAAGAGCTTTTTTCTGCTGATTTCAAGCAACGAAAAATTGACGCAGTCATTATAGAATATAATTTACCAAAACGTCATTATGTCTTCAATGTTTAAAAGTAGAATTGACATCAACGTCATAAGCTACACAACTAACTGCAGTTCCACGATTACGCGTTGTCACGATAAGCCCCAGTGTCTGTGGTGTGGGACCTATGATTCGCGAATTCTTCGCACAATGGTGTTTCTTGATCAAATAAATTAACAATTCTAAGGACTAAGCGAGAGCATGGCTGATAAATCTTGACAGTGCGATAGAAATGTTCGACACAGACGGTTGCAAGGAGGGAAAATCTTTCATGATAAATGACCACAAAAATTCCTCTCTTCCTCGAAGAAACTCTTCTGCGCAAGTGCTTTTCCATAGAACACGGTTACGTATTTTGTAACGTATATGGACGTACGCGCGCGATCATCATAATCTGAAAAACTCAATCAATATTAAATGAACGTTTAAAGATAAGCAATACGAACGCATATATATTTTTCTTTCTTTTTTTCTTCTTCATCATGTTAACAGTCTTTTTCTGAGTACATCTCTGTCATTACGTCATACTGTAATCGTTTGAATTAACAAAGTCGGAAGATGTAGGTTTCGTTTACAAATTATCAATGTATAACGACATATATTTAGAAAAGACCTCGTGGTCCGAACTACGCGGCTCGCAGGCCGTCCGAAACTTCATCAGATCTATTTTCTCATATTCCATCACGTTTAAACGCGGGTTATATCTCATTGTAATGCAATTATATATTTTTTTTTAACGGAAGGCATTTGCGTGTACAGCCATTGTATGAGAGATCAATGTTGTGGCAAATCAGCGCAAATACGTACCAAGTGCCGTACAGAGCACTTGGCATTTTTTTTCACCCCTTGCTATCAACTTAAATCTAATTAAAAACATACGATACGTAAGTACATGGCTTAGATATATTGGAAGCGCCATAAAACATGAGTCGGTTAAGTTAGAGTGAAAAACTGTTCTTATTATGTTTTGGAACGAAAATATTCGCAAGTAAAATTGTTTCTTTACGTGACAACAACAACAACAATAATAATAATAATAATAATAAGGTTCCAATCGTAAGAATATATGTAATGTGGGAAGCAAGTAACATTCGTCGCTATTTGCTCTTGTGCTCATTCAGCCTTCCGAAAAAGTTCGAAATGTACAATCATGATAAAGTAAAAGGAAAAAAAGAAGCTAAGTACTCATCGCATATTTATCTTATAAGTAACTCGTTTTCTACATTATCATTACAGTAAGTAGGAAAAATCATTCATGTTTGTCAGCACAACACACATGCGTGCTTGCAGCCTCGTAACCCAAAAGGAAAAAATTAATCTACGCATCCGCACTGACGTGTAAATAACTGAAAAAAAGAAATATATATATCCTTTTATATATATCAGGATAATATAATATATATATCCTTTTATTATATGCAGACGCGTAGATTAATTTTTTCTATATATTATTGTTGTGAGATTTTGTGATTCACAACAATCAAACATTAATTCAGCAGTCAACGTAATAGTTTCCTTATCAAACAGACTTGCGTTAAAGTTTTTTGTTTTTTTTGTAACCCAAGATAAATACAGCAACCAAAATAAAACCACTGCTAGCACGTCCCCGATCAGGTACATTATTTTTCTTTTTCTTTTAATGATCATAATTAAGCAGCGTATTCAGATATATTCCCATGCTTCGAATCGGTGCACTGATAGGTTTTGCGCACGGAACAAAATTAGGAAATAATTTCTTATCGATAATAAATTAGGATAACAACCTTATACAACGTGACTGCACGCAATGCCCCGCAGATTCGTGCAAATTGCCCCACCCCCTCGGTGACAAAAAAAAAACAATTCATAGTCGCTTCAATTCTTTTTTGTTTGTCAATATTATAATCACTTAGAACGTAATACCACCGGGTCGATTCGTGTTAAAAGGTCTTCAGACGAATAGACGTATCAACCACTTCCAGAGTTGTAAAAATTGTAATGTTAAAGTAATGCATTATTAATAATGGATAATGGATCAGAGTTTCAATACTTATCACCAGAGAAATAAAGACGCGTTTAAAAAACAATGCATTCTACCCAACTCTGATCATTTAACATTGTTTTCACTAAGTACACACGTAATTGTAAGCGCATATCTCGATTATCGTACTCAAGTTAACTGAAAGACGAGAGAGGCCAGAAAAATATAGAAGCCATCACCTCGTGTTCTTCTTAGTCACAATCGTAGAATGATCATGAACTGTTTCAAACATTAAAAAAAAAACCAAAAAAGCCAATATTGTACCACTGACAGAACGGTTGGTGCAACACTATGGCTAATACAACGGGTGTGCACCTACGTTTCCAGGATAAACCAATGGATGAAAAGAAACAGTTAAAAATGGAACTAGTTACTAAATTGAATTGTATTTGTGCTCATAGAACTGCTTCGGATTGACTAGTTGGTTGGTGGTGCCGATGCAAGAAGAAAATGAATAAGAAATTGTCATGACGATGCTGCATATATACATTTAATGGAGCGCGCGGGCTATGGTAATTATGTTAAGACGGTGAATTGTGTTGCGTTCTCGAACGCAGCCAGGAGCAAACACTCGTTCTTCCGTGAGTTATAAAACACCTCGTTAACCCAGAATAATATAAAAACAGAGTCATAGAATTTACAATGACACTCTCTTTCTTCCTCGTATACCGCGGGTTAAAGTAACTGAAGGAAACTGTGCGTTGACGTTGCATTGGATTTCGCAAACATTTACAAATGGAAAGTAAATGAAAAATTCACTCTTTTTTACGCGTGATAAATTTACAACAATTTTGTGCCTATCCTGTTTCGTGTAATTCCGCTTGAAAGTCATTAACACAAAGGTGATTGAAATAGGAACAAATTCCGTGACGAACATAGAAGAGTAGAGAGCAAACAAGGGTTCTCTCAGGGCGTGGCGATATATATTGTTGTTTTTAGATCAATTTCGTATGACGATGGTCAGTTTTCAAGTACGAGCCGTGTAACGTAAAATAATGTTTTTTCCCAATACGCCGATAAACTCGTTATTTCCAGTGGATGATGATGCGAATTGGAAAAGAACATTAGGTAGCCATCGCGTCCTTTTCTCAAGTTTAACCCTTCGTTGCTTTTTAATAAAAAATAAAACTTCATTAAAACTAATGAAGAAAAAACCAGTCGTAGCCTTGTACGTATTTTAACCTGTTGCCAGGAAAGTATTTTTTTTAGTCGCGCAATTTTAAGCAAAGAACAGTGTTAACGCGATTCTAAAAGATCGGTTTTACGTCGGTAAACGAAATTAAGAAAAAGGCGATAAACAAAATGGTGAGCGATATGGCATCGTTGAAAGCTTGCACTGAACTGAGATTATGACGATATTCATAAATCACCCAATTTTTTTTTTCGCGTATGCAAATAGAAACCTGAAACATGTTTTTGTAACCTACGTCCTTACCCAGAGAAAAGTTTTGACATAGCAAGAATCGTTACATTCAAGCTTCAGTGGAAGCTACCAGAGAGCTCTTCGGTGTGTATGCCGTCGCATTCGGATCTAGATTTGACACTGTGCAGCCAGGACACGGACTCTCTGCACCTCGTATCTTTGTTCCACCAACTCGTACCTCGCTGTTCAGTCGAAGCTTAGACGTTGAACATGTTGGTGCCGGACCGAACGAGTCTTGCGGCATCACTGCCAAGTCCTGGGCTATTTTAGCCTTCAACAGATCCATCTCTTTCTCCTGAGATCTAATAAGACCTAGATTTGTATTACAAAAAAAAACAAACATTTTAAACAAATCATTATCATAAACTGTGCAATTAATTGTGGCGTCGTTTTTTATTTTCATACAATATTAAAGTAAATTTTCCTTTCAAAGGCATGTTTTTTTACTTGTAAAAAATTGTAGTTGTTAACATTATAATCGAAAATATGTTACATTTTTTCCCTTCAATATTATAAATTATAAAAATTCTCGAAACTTGTTAAAGTGTAGATAGTGTTAAACGTGAATTAAAATTTTTAAATGCTCTAGTTTTACTAATAGAATTGCCAATTTTTCAACAAACATGAAGCTTTATTTTTTATCTAATTTGTGTATACTCAAAAAACTCAAAGGACTCAATCCTAAATACAAATAAATGCTTTTCAATGTTTGATTAAGAAACATTTTCTTCATTACTTTATTCATCTAATCTCTTGTAACATTGCCAGATGCCAAAATATAACATTTCAATACTTTGCGTTTAAAAAACTGACCCATTTATTGACGATCTATTTATTATTTGTCAATGAGATATACTTACCTTCTCTAATCTCAAGCTGACGCTTCGCCTCGCCCAGAGCGGAAAAGAGATCAAGTTTTATTCGCGTTTCCGCGCTGAGGCTGTTCTCGAGATGTGAGTTTTTGTCTTGAAGGGCACTAAGTGCTCCTAACAAGATTTCAGTCTCCCCGTGATTATCCTTGCACCGCGCTGAATCTTTCTCCAACGCTAGACATCTCTCATCCTTAGTTTTAATCTCTCGCCGCAGAATTTTGAGATCCTGTTCTATTTGTGCTCTGCGACTTTTGCACGCATCCGTGCACTCCTGCCTCACAATAGGCGGCGGAGGTGGAGGTATTGCCGAACGGGCCTCCTCAGCTAGGCGACGTGCGCGTCTTTCAGACACCAGCAATGCCTCGCAGGCTGTCCTTTGTCGTCGTTCCTCCGCTATTCGTCTTTCCAAAGATGACATTGTCTGTTTGTCAACCTGACGGGCGGTCACGAGTCCGTGCAGTCTAAAATATAAAATAAAATATTTATCAATTATTTGTTGGATCTTGAAAAAATCTAAAAGTAAAGTAAAGTTTTTACATAAATTATATTCTTTATTTCAAACCAAGGTGAACAAATCGCGATTCTCATATTGAGTGGAAAAACTTGTTTGATTTTCTTTATCTTACACATCCTTTCCCATAAAATCATTGACTCAATTGTATGACAATTTTGAGCCGTTTCATTCGTTCCCTAATCTTTAGTTGGTGTGACCTACTTGTAAGCTCGCTCTAGAGCCACGTCAGTCTTATATTTAGTGGCAAAAAAATTTTATTTGAATTTTTGTTTGCGTTTTATATACAATTTTTTGTAAAAATTTGTCTTTTTCATATTCGATTCCTCGAAACGTAAAATTACCGATTTAATTAAACGTGAAGTGATTTTTTCTCTGATTTGACATTGACAGAAGTTATATCGATATATATTGGAAATGAAGAACTAAAGGTTTTAAGAGTAATAAAGATCGCTGAACTTACTTGTTCTGCAACTGATCATTGTCGTGTTGGAGTTGCTGAATATCGCCCTTGGCTTGACGCTCGAAATTGAGCAGGGTATTTATTTGCGATCGAAGCTCCTGTTCAACTTGTCGACTAGACTGTAGGTCAGACTTCAGGCGTTTTATGTCACCCTCGAGTTTTCTACACAGAAGTAGCCTCTGACAGAATTCGTCCTGCTGTTTCTGCTGCTCAGCCAAATTGTCGACTGTGCTTCTGGCTTGTCGTCCCTTGCGTTCCCGTTGACAATTGACCGAGGTTGATGAGTCACGACTCTCTTTCACGTTGTTCCATTTGCCAGTGGCCGAGCCGTTCGACTGTGTCTTTACAGAATTGTGCGATGAACCTCCACCACTACCACCTTTAATCGTTTTATCTTTGTCAACCTCATTCGCATCGAAGTCATTAATCGAGCTTACTCGTTCGATAAATTGTATATCGTTGTGAGACACCGTCGATCCATTACTGTGCGCGAATCTTCTGTCACTTTTCTCTGATTGCAACATATTGGCTGTGCTGTGTTTGCTGATCATTTCATCCTGTTTTTCTCCCTTATCCAGGGACTTTCTGTGATTATTTTTGGTGGTCGCACTTTGTGCTTGCGATAAGCTATGGGTACCATTTGGTACACCACCATTCTGTATACTCGTCTCTATAGAAGTACCGCCACCACCCACTGTTGCAACAATCAACGTTAAATAATTTTAAAAAAATGGACCTTTAATTGATCTTTACTGAGACTTGGAAAAAATTATGCAATCGCGACAATTAAAAATGAATAGAAACTACCTCTACTCTTCTCCGGACTTGGATTGTACTGTGGAATTGGCTTGTGTGGTTGTGATTTTAAATTCTGCTCTGCTGTAATCAGCGGGACCTGTGGCTGAGTATGTGGCTGAAGCTGCTGTATCGTTACAGTCTGTTGCTCTGGGGGCAACGCTTGCTGCAATAACTGCAGGTAGAACTCATTCTCCTTTGCTACATCTTTCTGTTTTCTCTGATAAAAAAAATATTCGTATCATTACTCGCTGATTTTTATGCTTCCACCTGATAAATCGGTAAACCGTCTACACGTTTCGTCTATCGTACTTTAATCGACATATAAATATAATTTTGAAACATTCTGAAGGCATAAAACTGCTAATACTACGGCAATACTGCAAAAAATGTATTTATAATTTTATTGAAATACCACTGATTTGTTCGATTATAAAAATTCTTGCAGCTTTCCTGTGATTACATGATCTTAATCCAACTATTTATGTGTAACGATACCAACCTGTCTCATTCTGTAGCCAACATAGCTTTTGAAACCAAAGCCTAATGTCACCACAGGATAGCCAATACTGAAAAGAATAGTTTCTTCTTAAACACAAGAATGTTGAGATAAAACCCTTAACATCATTGCAAAATTTCCATTCTTTACGATCCAAAAAATGCAAGCAGTTCAAAACTGATGAATTAATTGTTTTCAAGTAGGATTACACTCACCAGTGTGCCGCAAATGGCCTGCAGAGATCCAGATGGAAGGGCATGTGGCGTAGGTCTCGCAACCGTACCGCAGCCTCTATGTAGAGGAACAAGAGCCACAACATTACTGTAGGTAAGCATACTCCTTTGTCAGTGTGCCAAACGTATTGTACCCAAACATATGTGCTGGCTGCGAAGAATAGCCAGTGTACTGGGATGAAAAAGAAGCAAATTATATCTGACGTAAGGGCGATGCAAATAAAAAATACCGAGAAGGCCTGAAAGAGAAATAAGTATTATTTATCTTATAGAATTTTCGGTGTACAAAGTATTCTGTTGCTTCCAGTTGCACTTACCAAGCCTTGGTATTTAAATGAATCATAAACGCTTCGGAGTAGCAGCCAAAATGGCCACAAGAATTCAAATCTGAATTCCAAGATAAAATCTGCTAGAATCACCATGGCCCATAGTAGTAGAAACTTCAGATAAAGCAAAGTACTGAAAGAAATGAAAAGTACACATTTGTTTATTAGATTATAAAAAATCTAATCACCAAAGTATAATTTTTTTCTCTTAAGAATATCAAGATAATGAGCAAATTTCGTAACAATTAAGCATGTCTAAAAAATATAGAAGCCATGTTGCTGAACCAAGTATTAGCATATCAAAGCACAGATAAATAAAAGATTATCTCTAACTAAAATAGCAAGTATGTTTTAACAATATTAATGCAATAACAAGTATGATTCAATGATATTAATTGGAATCTGATTACAGAAATAGATCTAGTAATAACCATTTTTATTTCTCTATAAGTCTGTACAAGTTTTAACACATAAAATAATGATAATTAATTACCAATGTACTATTAGTGCAATAAAAAGAAACAATGAAAACAAAGTGATTCACTCAAAGATTGATTTATTGTCAATTGATTTCGAAAATCATAATGGAGCCGATATAGCTATTGTTTATTGAAAAGAAAGTAAACAATGAAAACGATAAAAATCTGTATGTAATGGTAATAGAATTTTCTTTTTAATCATACCAAACTATCAAAAGGAGTCATTTTAGAGAAGTAAAATATATATTCAATGTTGATTTTTTGTATTATTTAATAAATAAAAATGTAGCTTTAGGAATGTTCAAAACAGTAAATGATTGACATTTCTCTGAGGAACAGGATTTGGTGCCAGAGGTGACGAATCTATCAAGGGTTTGGGGCCAGTGAGCAGTGCCAACGCCTCATAAGCACGATACGAGCTTTCGTTAAATGTCAAGTTGTGCCGTATAGATGCAACGAGTGTACATTAGAGCGAGAGAGCGATAACTCGCAACCCGCTACGCGAGACCATTCGCGTTCCCCGTAGAGGCTATGTTTGACAAGTATTAGTCGTTAGTCGCAAACAGATGAAGTAAATGGAGGGTAACGTGCTACGGACGGGACTCACTCGTAAATCGTAACAATAAACCACCAGTCTTAACAAGTAGTATTTTTGGTTATTTTCTAATATGCGGCCATTATGATGCACACATATGGCGACAAGAAAATTCTTACCTTCCGTAGATTCCTTCAGTGATTTTGTTGCGTTTCAAGGGCCTCCGGAGCTTGCCGCACTCGGCATTTCTTCTCTTCATATTCCTTGTTACCTTTCACTACTAAAGTGCGAGCTTATGCGAGGCGGCCGAGCCAACAAAAAAACGTAACAAGAAATTACCGCAAAACGCTCGCTCGCTGCGCACTATCAATCTCTTTTGTTGTCATTCGTCTGTCGAGAGATTCGAGATCTCATGGCGTTTCACCAAGCAGCTGATTGGTCCATAGCACGACATGGCGCTATTAAACCTCTAACGATCCAACGCCGGAAGAAATCACAATGGACCGCGTAAATGCTTAAAAATTAGCACGTGGTACGTACGCGCCGAATGTATTTATTCTCAACCGAAACGTACACATGATTTTCGCTAGAATACACACTAATTGCCCAGTTCCGGGCCTTTATCGATCGTGCGCTATGTATACTCCCAAACCCGCCAACTTCCACCTCGTTTCGCGTCCCTCGTCCGGCAGTTTGCCGCCGTCATACTCCCGTCACCCAGCTGTATGCCAACATGTGCGCCTGTGCTGCGCGCTTCTCGTACAGTCGTATCTGCTGCACTCTGCTATTCCCCCCACACATAATCCTCGAAGTATATCATCAACAATGCGCTACCCAATCAACCTCCAATCACACTTTTTTACCTCATCGTTCACTTTGAATAGATTTTATCTTCGTTCGCGAGTCTCTCATCCGAGCCCAGGGGGGTGATTGTGTATCTCAAAACCTAGTGAAAATGACAAAAGTGAGCATTTGCATGATTGTGTAAATTTCACTATAGTGAAAGTACGAAATATTTCGCGTGAGATCGTTCGACAAGAAATTTTATGTCGAATACTATCATTTAGCGCGACTTACGTCGATGTCTAACATCTAAAGCCAGTATTTTTCAGGTTACGTTACTGAAAACGTTAGAGGAATTTGTGTATTTGTTCAACACATTTAGATCACAGTAAAAAAATAAAAATGGAATATCTTATTTTATTAATACATTGCGATGAGGAAAATGAAGTTAGAAAAAGACAACAAAATTTGAATATTATAATGAGAAGATTAAGAGACACTCAAGATCCACTAGACCTCGAGAAACTGCATTTAAAAAATTATATAGGTATGTATTTGTTATTAACATATTTTATAATACACATTTATTACACATATTTGTGACATTTTATTTATTGTAATTTACTTATAATATATGAAAATGATTCTCTCTTACTCTATTTCAGGTTATCTTCTATTTCTTTATGTAATTGTATTATGTAATATAAATGCACGCAGTCAGCACGAGCTCTAAAAAAATAATACGACGTATAAAATAACTTTAAGATGCTTTTTATATAGTCATCTTTATGAAACATCTTTCAGACGTGTCATAAAGTTATCTAAAAGTTATCGTAAAGTTATCTTATGCATCATTTTTAGAGCTCGTGCTGACTGGGCATAAAACGACATCATATATGTATTTGTTTTTTCTTATTTTAAATTATCGAAAGAAGCCACCATGCAATTGATAGCAGAACTAATACCTAATATGCCACCTAAATCCAGAAATACATCGATACCTCAACATATCCAAGTAATTCTTTTTTTACATTCACTTATGTTTTATTCGATTTTAGAAACATTTCTCAATATATAATTGTTTGTATAATTGTTATCAATGTTTATAGATATTTGCAACTTTACATTTTTTGTCATCAGGTTCCTACCAAAGAAAAGTTGGACAAGACTTTTTTTCTTGAATGTATGTCATTTTAGATTTTTTGAAAACAGTGGAGTTCCAGGAGTTATCGGAGCAATAGATGGGACTCATGTAGCCATCTTTCCTCCTGAACGTGCAAGAGAACATTTCTTTATTAATCGGAAATTATATCATTCCCTGAATGTTATGATCGTAAGTACAATGTGTAAAAAAATTAAAACAAATGTATTTTATAATACTATCAACTATGATAATATTTTTTATTGTAAATATTTTGTTAATTGTAAAATATATTCTTCTAGGTCTCTTCATATCATGGTGAAATATTAGCAGTTAATGCAATGCATGGAGGAAGAATACACGACTCAAGAGTTTACTTTCTTCACAATTATATCATTATCTACAAAGACAGCAAGAATTAGGCGAAAGCGGATCATGGCTTATAGGTATTATATGCTTTGATTATTCTATTTTTGTGTCTGTGTATTATTTCTTTCTTTATGAAAAAAGAACAAAAATACATTCAATATCTGAGTGTTGTTTTCTTTTTTTGTAATAGTTATTTAAACGTAATATTTGTTGAGATTAATATAACAAAATTAAAACGTTATGACGTAGTACCTATATTATTGTGTACATCATGTATCTTAAACTTAATTGTAGGTGATGCTGCTTACCCACTCATGCGGTTTCTTTTAAAACCCTATATAAATCCACCTGTGGAATCACCAGAAGCTAGATTTACTAACCAAGTAATTCAAGCTCGATCAGCAGTAGAAAGATGTATAGGAGTCTTAAAAGAACGATGGCGATGTTTAACCTTTTCGCTACGGGCGGGTTCTCCGTCGCGGTACTTCTGCTGAACGGAGCGCCGCGACATCACTGCACGCTACGCGACGCCGATCGTCAGCAAGAGTACCGCGGCGGAGAACTCAAGCTGCTTGAATGTTTTCGGACGAAAAAATTTTTCTCCAAAGGGTATTTATAAATAAAGAGTATTCCAAGGTATTTATAACGTCTTAGTATGCGCTCTTTAATTTATAGTATGAGAGGAAGTAACATTATGCAATATAATATAATATAATAAAACAATATAACATATTATAACACAATTCTACAAATAATACAAATAATATAACATAATATAATACAATTCTAATAATGTAACTGCGTATGATATTTTTTAAAGCATGGTGTTACACACAGGCCAACATTGCAAATTTCGCATTGGTATCGCGATCTCTTTCTCTTGTCATTTCTTGAACAAACTACACACTTTCGCAGCTGATTTTTCCGTCTTGGATTTTCATTTGTGTATAGCGACGGGAAGTGGTTTCCAGCGAGGCGAAGTGGATTCGTTTCCCCTGATTTATTTGCAATGATATTCGTAGTACCTCAGTGGCATCTTGCGGAGAGCCACTATAGTGGCCCGTAGTACCTCAGTGGCATCTTGTGAAAGGCCACTATAGTGGCCCGTAGTAGCGAAAGGGTTAAGGAAAGAAAGAGCGTTACATTATAGACCGGAGTTTGCTGGTAAGTGTTGTAACGTGGCAAAATCCTCCAGCGCTGCGTCCTTCTCGCACGACGGCTGCCAACACGATCTCGCAGGGCTGTAAGGAATAATCGCCGTACTCTATTTAATTATTTCCGTTTTTTTATTTTCTTTTATTAATTTGTACGACCGGACGGAGGGGAGCCCCGCGTATGCTGATGGCTGGCTTCTGGATGCGACTTATTACACCGACCGGCTCTTTCCATCTTGATCCATTGGGAAATATCATTGTCCCGCTGGATGTGGATCGATTAACGATACGACGCTATCTGTGGCCGATCAGCACCTACTAGCAACGATCCATCAGTCGTTTGGGGTTCACCGACCGGGCAGAGTTATACATCCCAAGGATCGGTTGTTAATTTTATGCGTTGTCCAGTCGAGGCGCTCCGGTGACACCGATTCCCCCAATTGACCGAGTTCAGACCGATAGGTGGGGATCATAGTTGACGGGCACGCGTGCCGGCAGGACCTCAGGGCTTTTTCCCGGTTACCGTCGAGCGAACAGGACGTAGCAGCGGGTATCATATCGTCCCGCTCCACCATTGATTTCGTCGAAATCTATCACCACCTATCGTGGGTACCGGGGCATATCTTTTGAAACAACGAGGAGTAAATCGAGGATGGTATCCAGAGGAGAGAATTCCGAGACGGTTTTGGGTTAAGAAGGATTAGCAAGGAACATCGCATCGTCATCGTCCCGGTGAGCTCTCTTCCCTTCTACGGTCTTTCGCCATTATTTGATTATTATTGTTTTTTTAATTCTTTGGAAAGTTCGATTCAAACTTAGTCGTACCTGCGATTCTGATATACCACGCACAGAGTACTATTCGTATCGGGACAGGCTGCGTCGAGTAGAGTGTAATATCGTGATCGTTTGGCGGTTAGAGCCGGGAAGAAGTCACTTCGTTCGTTGTCCTTTTTTTTTGTTACTGTTCTGTAGTCGTTTTGCTGTAAGAACGCGCGCGTGTTGGTACATCATCCCGTGGTCAGATTGTGTGTGAGGGATTTGAATGGCATAGGCCGTGTCGCGGACTTTCAGGCATAATTGACACTTATAGATTTATAATATTTTATTCGTCTTATTTTATTTTATTTATCTTTCTTGTTATATTGGACATTATTTTATTTCTGCGAATACATGCAGTGCGTGCTCGGCCGTCATCCCGTGTTGGTACTTGATTGTGAGGGATTCGTACGGTTCGAGGCGTATCTGGCCATGATAAATAGTTCGTTCGTTGTTACTGTTCTGTAGTCGTGTACTGTAAAGCCGTGCGTGCGTTAGGCCGTTATCCCGTGTTTGTTTGAATGTGTGAGGGATTTGAACGGGATAGACCACGTCGCGGATTTTACCGGGCAATTGATTTTATATGGACTTGGATCACTTTATTTATTTTTCTTATGTCGGACATTGTTTTATTTTATTTTGTGAGCTTATGCAGTGCGTGCTCGGTCGTCGTCCCGTATTTGGAACTTGGTCGCGAGGGATTGGTACGGCTCGAGACGTATCTCGCTGGGACATTTGTAATCCGTTATTTGGAATAGTTGAGGGATCTATTTTGTTATTTTGGCCCACGATACTTTCTCGATTTCGCGGCCTGCAATGTGATAGTTGGGAGGTTCGAATCAGTAAAGGCTTCGCGTACGTGACCTTCCGACGTCCCGTAGTTATAGTTGTTGGATGTATGGGGGATTAGTTCGGTGTAGGCCGTACCGCGAACCGAATTGCGAGGCGACCTTTCAGGTTTACTTTGCTAGGCCGTGTTCTGGTCGTTTATCGCAACCGTCTAAATATAGGTCGGGTATGGGAGAGAGTGAGAGCCGAGACGAGTGCCGGGATGAGATATGCGGATAGAATGATTAAGTTTATGAATTGTTAAAGAGTTACGTTTACGGGACATTCTGTTTGAATTCATTATCAATGTTTATGGAAAATTCGTAATTGTTTGTTAAGAAATAAAGAAGTTGCCCGAGTGGCCTCTGTAAGTCCCGTACCTGCTATCGTTGTGTAAATTATTTATTGGTGTTGTTTTATTAATTTGACTTTGTTTATTGTTCCGGTCAGGGGTATTTATTGACCCTATTTTGGTGATTTATTTTATTCATCGACGTTAATGACTCATTTTATCTGGATCACTGGATTGTATTTTCCTTTTATTCGAGGATAATTCTTGGCTTGACAGTCCGAACCACCCACTCTGCCTCGAACAGCTGTAGCTAGCCTGGGCTGAGTCTGGCCTAACATCTCGTTATTTTTCCTTCCGGCGCGTAAGCGCCTGGCGCCCAACTCGTAAGAGAAAATAAAAGGAAGGAAAAATAGCTTGGGTCAGCTATAGGTAACGTGGTACGTTGAGGAGCAAATTTACGTTACAGTGTTAAGTATACTTAACGAATAATGAACAAAAACAGTTGGATGAGAGAATCAACGCGAGCGATGCGGTAAATGGCTTGAGTAATTTCTTTCAACTTAACGTTTTGTGTGCATTTTTAAGGCGGTTTGCGTTAAATACCTTATAAACAGCCATATATATCAGGAGTACAAATTGAAAATGCGGGATTTTTTTCTATTTTTGAACGTTTATTCTGAAAAAATGGTAACAAATGAATTATTCAAATGATATATGCCATTTTTATTTTGTAGCTTGTATTATAAACGCATGTAGCGTTTTACATAACATTGCTGTCAAATGGAGATTACCGCCAGAAGAAATATATGTCGACAATATAGATGACGAATTGCCAATACTATATAATGATGATAATAATATACGTAACGCTGAAAAAATACGAAGCAATATTGTTCGATGGTATTTTCAGCACTAATATTTTGTTTCTTATATACATGTACAGTTGTGTATGCATGTTTTTGTTAACAGAAATATCAAGGGTACTTACAATGCATATATACATTTTTAATGAAGATGTTAAAAATAAACTATTTCTATTATGCCCATGTATTATTCAAAATAAAAATATTTACGTATACATTGTAACTTATTAGAAACCTTAATACCTGGTTTTGTCATTTAGTATTAACTGTTTTTGTGTATGTATGTGTATGTATGTATGTTGTGTATATAATCGGTAAAGCAAAATTAAATGTTACATATAAAAACACATACACACACAAAACTAGACCTAACTCAGGTACGTATATTGTATACATTGCAAAACATATTTGTTGTAGAAAAATATTACTTTCAGGAACAACTCACATATCTATGTGCTTTTATCAAAGTAAAAAATTATCATACTTAAAATTATCCTTTGATTAACATATGCAAAAATATTAATATCGTAAAATTAATCATTTGGTATTAACTCTTTTTGTGTATGTACGTATGTATCACAATCGGTATAACGCAAAATTAAATGTTATATATAAAAACATACACAAAATTACAACACAGGTACTGATGATGTTACTGTCAGCAATAATTCACGTGTATCTATGTACTCTTATAAAAATAAAAAACAATTAATATCATCCTTTGGTTAACATAAATAAAGATATTAATGTCGAAAAAAAAAAAAAAAATATTACCAAATTTAAATAACACAAGAAACATTTTTGTATTAATTGTAAGTTCCTCCCGTTTCCATTGTCAGGTACTGTCCGGCAATATCATCTCGCAAGGATGACAATGTTGTATCAATATTTTGCAAGACACTTAATGTATCTTTACGAACATCTAGTTCTTCTTTTTTTAATTTCAATGTTTCGCGTTTTATTTCCAACAATGGTAATTTAATGTTTTCAGATGTAGACGTTTTTTTCTCTAGTAAATTTATCGCGGTCGACATAAGTTTTGGTTTCTTGATGTCTGTAAAAAGACAAGAATTAATAAATAAATTAATTAATATGTGTCATAAATATTTTCATTCTAATAAAGTAACAGAACTATTTTAATTGAAGAAAGTGATTAAAAGTCGCCAAATATATGTGCAATACATAAACACTTACCAAAAACATAACATTTGTAATAAATAGAATACTTACCATTTTTCGTTTGTTCTCGCTATTATATCTTAAACGACCTCGTCCAAAATCTGGATATTTGGACATAAATGCTAATAATATCTCCTTCTGTTTCTCGGTTACATTCATTATTTCGTATTTGACCTTCCTTTTTACCACATATATAAACTTATACTCTTGTCTGTCTCGCCGATTTTAGTTCTTGGAAATAATATATTCTAGACGAGAAACCGATACGCATAAAACTTTCTACAAAATTATTCGTTTCGTGCGAATAGTGCTCCCGTCAGCATAGCGATGTCGCTTTTTCACCCTATTCATAGACAATCGCACAAATTTTTTCACGTGAAATGAAAGTGCGAGAAGTGAAAATTTTCGACAGAGTTACACAATCGACCCCCTGAACCACCTGTCTATCTGGCGCTATTCGTATCTAAAGACTTCTAGAATATCCCTCCAAAAGTATATAGGTGCACTCGGAAAGACTCGCTCATACTCGTATTACTTCGCTATGTACAGTTGATGAAATATTGTTTACTTGTGGAAGCCCAAAGCACCAGGAAATGGAGAACTTCCGTGTAGTACGCTACTCTGTTAGTCCTACGCGACGCAAAAATATAGGAAATATCAAATTTCCAAAGTTTATTCCTATTTAGAGACTTGAAATAAATTATTTACAAAAAGGATGCAAAGTATTGAACATTGAACATGGTTCTCTTACTGTTTTCGATTTGTCACAAAACTACCTCTGTGAAGAAGTATATTGTGCAATTTTGACTGCCTTTAGGAGAAACGTCTCTAAAAGAAGGAAAATAATGAGGAAGCAATGTGTAGGGTTATCTACTTCACATTTTTATTTAAAAAAATTAGAAGTTACTGAAAATTAGAAAATTGAAGTTTAACGAAATGAGAATTACCAAGAAATTAAAAAATTGAAAATGCTCTAAGATCTAATTGATTCGATATAAGTTAAGGAGGGTGGCTACTCGATGTAAAATGTTAAGCATTAGTTTAAATTTATGAAAGATATTCGTCTATGGGAATGTAGTTTTTGTGTTAAATTTAAAGTCGATCGTCCAGCAATTGATTATTGAAGTTGTACTCTTACGGAAGCGTGACAGTTAAAATCTTACGATATGTAATGTGACTCTAAACATGTTGAGTATTTAATAAAAATGGATGCAAATAGTTCTTTACGTCTTTAGGAAGAATTTTTACGAAGACTGAACTGAAACAACGCAGGTTTTACAAATACAACAATGTACACTCGGGATTTCGGGACACACGCCTCCCTTTTGCACGCCGCTCGTCTGAGGGTGCCTCAACATGTCGCGTAACTTGCGTAAACCGGCGTACGCGTAACTTGCGGATGCTGGTTATGTGGCCAAAAAATCACTAGCAGATTACGCTATTATTTAGCCCCGAATCCCCATGGCGCGTATTTCTGTAAAGATTGCGTAAAGCGTATTTAGCGCAACCAATCGCAGGATGTCAAACATATGTAGTACTAGAACGAAAACCGTAATCGGGATTATCATTGGATGTGTAAAGTAGCGTTGCGCTGCATACGCGCCATGGGGAATAGATACTTTCACATGCGAGAGTGTGTGCAGCGGAACATATGTGATGTACGCAAATGGTTATAACCTGTAACAATAAGAGTTTTAACCTGTAAACAATAATCTATCATCTCGACTGTAATCTCTCAAAAATACAGAATGAATATTTATTGAAGCCAGTTTTTCTATGACCAATTTATGTTGAGACCACAGATGTGTATACTATACTAGATCCACAGATGTCTATACTATACTAGATCGCTTACGTCAGGCTTTGGCGTGTAGAAGAGCTGTGTCCGGGCGGATCGCCGGTTTCGGCCATGAAACCTCACAAGAAAATGGCCGTTCCCGCCTCTTATCAAGTACAGCCTAAGATGTATTAGAATATTTTTATCGTTTCATTGATGTTTTTAACTGAATTGACATTCAACTTTTCAATTTAATATTTTAAGGACACTCACAATGCTCATAAAATAATAAAACATCATTAATTTTGGCTGAGGACGCAAAAAGTTGCAAAAACTGTTTTGGCCTAATATTAGTATCGTCATGCTGATTAACCAACGTCCAACTATTGGTGACGTGTTTAATTACATATTGTGCTACCATTATAACAATTATTAAGTGATGCAGGCAGCCAATTTTGTGATTGTTGTGAAAATGTAAGCATGAAAAGGAAGTGAAGGAAGTGCATAAATAGATGGATATTATGTTACTTTTATAAAGATTTCTATTATTAATAATTAAAGGATAATAATAAAACTAACGTTTTTAATAAAAAATACATTTTATTATAAAATTTGCAAACACACACAGATAAAGAAAAAGAGAGAGAGAAATTTAAACATACATATATTACTGGTACAAAAGAAATAAAGTCTATGTATTACTGAAAAGTATTAGGTGCGCAACTAAGTTCCCGCTGTTTTTTTTTTTAAGAAAATACAACTTTATTGTGAAAAAATGTTTACAAATGAATCATTCAAAATATTGCCCATCGTTAGCGACAACTTTTTCCCATCTTTCTGGCAGAGCTCGAATACCGTTACGGTAGAAGTGTTCGTCTTTTGAGGCTATCCACGAATCAAGCCATTTTGAGATGTCTTCATATGAGCTGAACTGCTGATTAGCCAGACCGCATGTGCCATCGAACGGAACAAGTAATAATCGGACGGCGCAATATCTGGGGAATATGGAGGGTGGGGTAGGACTTCCCATTTGAGCGTTTCTAAGTAGGTTTTAACGGGATTTGCAACGTGAGGCCGAGCGTTGTCATGCTGTAGAATCACTTTTTCGTGCATCTGCTCGTATTGTGGCCGCTTTTCGCGCAGTGCTCGGCTCAATCGCATCAATTGAGTTCGATACCGTTCCCCAGTGATGGTTTCGTTCGGTTTCAACAGCTCATAATTAATAACACCGCCCTGGTCCCACCAAATACACAGCAAAATCTTCGCAGCGTGAATATTCGGCCGAGCCGACGACGTAGAAGCATGACCGGGTAGTCCCCATGATTTTGTTCTCTTTGGGTTGCTGTAATGAATCCATTTTTCATCACCCGTAACGATGCGATGAAGAAAACCCTTCTTTTTTGCCGCTGGAGCAGTTGTTCACAGGCGAAAAAACGACGCTCAACGTCTCTTGGCTTCAAATCATAAGGAACCCAAGTCCCTTGTTTTTGAATCATTCCCAACGCATGCAATCGCTTGGAAATAGCTTGGCGGGTAACTCCTAATGCTGAAGCAAGCTCTTTTTGCGTTTGGCGCGGATCCTCATCGAGCAATGCCTCCAATTCAGCGCCTTCGAAGGTTTTGGGCCTTCCTTCACGCGAACGGTCGTCAACATCAAAATCACCGTCTTTGAAACGACGGAACCAATCACGGCATGTTGTTTTACTTAGAGCAGCATCTCCGTAAACTTTTTGGAGTTCTCGATGCGCTTCAGCCGCCGTTTTCTTCGAATGAAAGAAGAAAAGCAACACTTCCCGCAAATGACGATTATTTGGCACAAAATCAGACATTTTCACACAACCAAAAGTATATGACGCAAAAACAAAATCGCTAATGTGTCAAAGCGGTTTGTTTACCATATGTCTAAGCTTGGTTCATGACGTTTTGGTTATGTCCCAATCGACCAGCACTTACTACTGGAGCCATCTCTTGAAAAACGGCGGGAACTTAGTTACGCACCTAATATTATTTTCGATAATTTTTGCCCTTTACTGACGGGATTTACAATGTCTTTGGTTAATGTACGACAATATGAATGCATTCGAATCGTTAAATATTCCCGGCAGATAATATTTATTAACTGGAGGCGATGTGGTGTATCTACACTTATCTCGAATCCAATAGATGAATAATGAATCTGTCAGAGTTATTCCAGTAGAAGAAGTTGAACCACCAACAGAAATGGAAAGCACCATGCTAAGTGCTCTGAGTTTCACAGAACTGCTCGCAGCAGAGTTACGTATTCTTTCCGGATGGATGAAGCAGATAACAGACTGTGGTCACATAAAGATGATTTTTTTTACAAACGAAACTCCAAATATTGATGAGATGTATCAAACGTGCATATTGAAAGATATTGCACTGAAAGAATATATGCCCATTCAAATCAGAGTTTTAGGTCCACAGCTCAATCCCAATCATTTGAACTTGCCTCTTTGTGTAACTGACATCGAACAATTACAGAATTTATTAATAACGATCTGTCGTCTGCATATACTCTCTGATCGAAAAGTACCCGGAGTTTATCATAAACGAGCCACCCTTGAGGTATTGTTAAAATCAATTTTTTTCTAGGTTGGTACATCTGTCAGTTGTTTACATGTCACTTTTAAGCGCAATGTGTCAGATGGTTTGTGCATAATAGCTTTGTAAACCAGTCAGTGTTTGGTGTACTCTGCGAACTTCACTATGTCGAATTTAGTTGAGCAAAGAGTGTGCCTGAAATTTGGTGTTTCTAACAAAATATCAGGTGCGGAAGCGTTGAAAATGTTAATGGTAGCCTACGGGAACTCGACAATGTCGAAAGCACAAGCATACTAGTGGTACAAAGAGTTTAAAGCCGGCCGTACTGTGGTTGATGATTTACCTCGTTCCGGTCGTCCATCCACCTCTGTGACTGACGAAAACATCGAAAAAGTTAAGAAAATTGTGCTCGAAGATCGTCGTATAAGCATCAGGGGCCCAACAGTAAATAATGAGTGTTATGTGAGCGTACTGAAGCGTTTGAGGAGGGAGAATGTTCGTCTTAAGAGGCCGGAATTGTCGAGAAACAACTCGTGGTTTCTTCACCACGACAATGCACCGGCTTACACGTCTCATCTTGTACGCGTCTATTTGACCAAAAACAACGTTAATACTGTACCGCAAGCTCCGTATTCACCTGACATGGCCCCGTGTGACTTTTTCCTGTATCTCGCGACTCAAGTTACCACTTCGCGGAAAGCGGATTGAGGCGATAAAGGAGAATTCGCAGAAGGAGCCGAAGGCGGATCCAAAATCGGCCTATGAAAAGTGTCTTAAAGATTGGAAGAAGCGTTGGAATATGTGTCTCGCTTACAATGGAGATTACTTTGAAGGGAATAATGTTTGAGAATCCCGTCCGATGTAGTTTGACAGAATGAACCTGCGAATATATTGGAAAAATATGAGACTTCACTCACAACAGAGTGATAAATAAACCAGACACAATTGTTGTTATCTTGTGAAAGTGGTTTATTCCACCTTCCTTCAGCTCGGATACAAAATAGAGTTTTGTATATAATTTGGGAAAATATAACGTTAACAACAAATGCAAAAATCGGTTAAATTTGGAAAGAATAAAAATTATATAAATAAATACACCAAAAAAACAGAGAATTGACAAATATAAATAAAGAAACTGAATTGAATTGAATTCTGTATGAAGCTTGAGCAGCACACAATTGTATTAATTGTGTGCTGGGTGTGCGCGAGCAGTGTACGTGCTGCAGCCAGTGCTGCGGAGCATGTCACGTTATGAGATAAATGAGTGCGTAAAATGTGTCAATTATGCACTGCGAGCTCTCCGCAGCTTTATCTGAGAAAAGTCACAGTGAATAGATGAGAGCACTTGCAATTTGATTGCTTAAGTGCTGAGAATAGAGCATGAGAACAGTGACGCAGTCAGCACTGCGTGACACATTACAAACATCGACTGCGGATGCACAAACGAGCAGAGTATAGTCACTGTATTTTCCCAGCAGATTCTCTGGAGGAAAGTACAGTGAATATAAAGCACATGCATAATTATATTAATTAAGCCGGCAAGATAAAGTGAGGAAAACGTGGTGCAGCTCATGCTGCAGCGCACGCCACAAATTGAGACAATGATGTTGCTGTACCGCTTATTTTATTCTCCTCACCGCCAGTGAATTGCACTGAATTATGACGATGTACGCTTACCGTAAGTTTTGAGTCCCGATGAGCACAAAAAGTTGAGCGAGTCCGGTGAATGCAGTGGAGAAAAGTCCGAGAGTCCCGAAATGCGTGCGCTGTTCCCGTGGTTGTTCCAAAAAAGTGTTAAAATTTTCAACATGGCTGCGGGATACGAAAGCGTCGTTACGAATATCGATCGCCATGCGCCAGCTGATTATTCAACATAACAATAAATATCGATGAATAATTGAACCGTTTTCGTTTTATTAACAAATTCCAGGTACTTTTTGATCGTAACGTATGTCGTGGTTGTACTGAGCCGCCTGTAAAACCAAAAATGGTTTTACAGCTGAACTGCAGCACGTTGAGGAAAGACGTTTCTGGTACCTGGCATCACACTGCGTGTCCTGTTACTTTTCAATAGAAAATATTGCGAATGTTGTAACCGAGCAAAAAATACGTTGACCAAGAATCTCCGCAGATATATACAGGACAAGATAAAAACTTAAAAAAAAAAAAACGTTTATCAATTTGTAGGAAGGAAAGCGGCAATTACCAATGTCGCAACCGAGATACTGTTCAGCAATGAGGGCCAAACATCTTGCACGAGAAAAAATAAAATTTTTGAAAACGGAGGTTCTGGACATTCATCAGTAAATGGCGGTGTTTATAATTAACGTGGCCTGCCATTCTCATGTATTGCTCACGCTCACGATATTCTATATCAGATTACTCAATATTTTATCACAAAAATAATGAAGCAATACTGTACGCGTATGAACGCTGAGCAAAAAAAGAATAATCAGCTCAACAAAAGAAAGATCTTAATTTTGTAGCACGTAGATTTGTGATGTCAGGGGGCTGGTTAGACGTCTTAATATGCCGTTTTTGAGACGTCGTACGTAAAGCGTATATAGATCGATGCAGGAAAGAGCGGGTAATTCAAATAGGAATTTCTGCAATACATGACTGTGTTCATATTTGAAGCACGTGTTAGAAGCCTAGTAGTTTCCTCTATCTCGATTCATCTTTAGGAGTTGAATTTCGGTGTCCGGGTCCCCATAGTGATAGGTTGGCCACATGCTGATACGTAGGGATGGAGCGAGTTGTTTAAGGCGACACGAATACGAAATAAAGTATATGTTTTATTAATAGTTAATAAAGGAATAGAATTGGTAAGTTCTCGTATAAATTGTAAGTCTTAATAATGTCTGTAATCGTCGATACAGTCTTCTCGCACTAATACGACTCCTCGTGGTCCAGTAATGGCCGTCGTGCCCTACACCGAAACCCACTTGTTGTTACGTTTCGTTGGCGTTCGCTGATAGTGGGTAGTGGTGACTTCCTCTCTAACGTGCCAAGACTGCCGTTAGGACCCTTGATGCTGGGGCTCCTCGGCTCGTGCCTGCGCGCTGCGTTCGCGCTGATTCAGGTGGGACCGACTGGTCGGTAACATCGGACTTCCTGGTTCTCCTTCGTCCTCGAGAATGCCAGTGCTGTAGTCTCTTATAGAGTTGTTGGCTGGTATCTTCCTCTCACGTGTTGTGTTTCGTCGGCCGCTCGTCGGCGGTGGCCCTGGGTCTGGGGGGTCATCGTCTTTTCGGGCATTGCGTCGTCAGTACTCGAGTCGGAGTCGGCTGAGGCCTTGTGCTCGTCGTCGTCTGTATGGGGTGTCCACAGTTTGAGCTAGGACGCGTGAGCCGTGAAGGCGTAACGTCTTCCTCCCTTGTCTCGTAGTTCGCTCACGTAGTAAGTATCGGGGGCACGTTGTCCGAGTATCGACAGCTGTCTTCTCCATTTGTGTTTCAGTATCATGATCTCACCAGTTGACGGGACGGCGGTCTTCATCAACACAATATCACCTGTGTGGTAAGTTGTGTTAGCCTTTCGATTCATATCATATTTCTTTTTCCATGTTTCTTGCTGCTGACTGATGCGTTCTCGTAGTCCCAAGTGCAGTATTCCTGGTGGGTCATAGCGGTCTCTTCCTTTCGTTAGCGTGCGTAGTGGCCCTTCGTGGCGTCTGCGCTCATATCCGTACAGGGCCTCGAACGCTGACATTTGCGTGGTGGCGTTCTTAGTCTCGATTAGGTTTCGTTGTACTTCCGGAAGCTGGTGATCTAAATTACGTCCTTCCTCGTCGTTGAAACTTCGCTGTAGCATCGGGATCAGTACTGCATTGACTTACTCGACTTGTCCATTAGCTTGTGGGTGTCGAGGGGAGTTCAACGTGTTAATGCCGTGATTATCGCACCTTTCGGCCACGACGTCTGAACGTGTAGCACGTCCCTCTATCCGTGATTATTTTCCATGGGGCTCCGTAGTCTGCTACCAGCTGTATGAGCGCCTTGAGTTCTGATTCCGCGCCGGTATCCTTCACTGCATGCAAATATACGTATTTGGTAAGGTTGTTGATTATTACCAATATGTATTTTTTCTTCGTTGTCATGGTCACGAAGGGGCCTACGTGGTCCATGTGGACTATTGCGAAAGGCCGGTCACCTGGCGGTATGGGGTGCAATTAGCCCTCTTGTCTCGCCGTATTTGTCTTGGTTAAGATGCACTGGATACATGCGCTTATGTATCCTCGTATATATTATACTTCGAAGAGCGTTGCTCCGTGCAATTGTGCAAGGTGGTCGTCTACGTTGGGTAGGGGAAAATGCCCTCTTTCTGTCTGCATTCAGCCTACGAAAATCGGCGACCAGTCTTGTTATCCGTTCTTTTTCTGCACTAATAGTAGTGGACTCGCGTACGAGGAGTCCGTCTCTTGTACTTTGCCTGCTTCCCGCCACTCCTGGAGTATTCGTCGCATCTCGATTCACTCCTGTGGGGTGGCTCGGTATGGCTTTGCTTGTATCAGCCCGCTCGCCTCCTTCTCCACAATATCCATATGTAGATGGCAGGCTTCGCCCATTTCAGATAAATTCAACGCTGCGCACCGTGATGGTGATTTATTAAGTTTATTAAATCTTTTACCACTTCGTTATCTTGACCGTCGCCTACGTTGAGATGGTCGCATGTGACGGGCTACAACCCTGTCCGTTGCTTGATAGTAGGCAGTTCTATGATGGTTCTTCGTGGTATGCAGTGCTGCGTTAGCACCTGCCGTTCTCCCACTCCCATGTTCAGCACTAGTAGTACATGCGTTCGACCCGCGCACACTACTTCGATGCAGTTTACCGAGTTTGGCTGGAGTCTGATGGTTTGAGTCCCGTTTCGCTGTATGTCCGGTTCTGGGCCCTCCATGCTGATGTGATGTGGTATATTCCTCTTCCTTGGTCCCGAATGCCACTGTCGGACCGGCTTTGTGGTATTCTACCCATGGTCGTTCTGTAAACGACCGCCCTATTATTGCATCGTATACCAGGGCATCGTTCACGACGACGCATAATGTTATTTCCCGCACCAACACCGAGTCTATCGTGACGTCAGCTGCTACGTATCCAGGTGACGTGTGTGTGTGTTTGGTGCGGTGCCCCACCCTTTCAGTTAAATTTCGTGTGGCACGACATCGAATCTTTCTCGAATTACTCGCAAAGCTTTGATCGAGCAGATCGCACTTCCGGGGTCGATTAGTGCTTTTCTTTTTCTGCCATTCGTGTTAATGGTCTTGATATATTTGTTGACGGCATCGTTCGATCCCGTGCTTACAATGATCACGCGTATCGGCTCCTTTTCCGTCCCTTGCCGGCAGTCTCTCCGCAAGTGACCCATTTTGCCGCATACGTTACATTTCATCTCTCGTCGCGGTTCCGGACAATCCCGTGCGATGTCCACGTATTTGTTACAGTTGTAACACTTAGGTTCTCCGTAAGGGTTTCTTATTGGCAGTTGCTTCTCCGCCGCCTTCCGTTGTATTTCCTGCTTGCCTCGGGGATCTCTCGCGAATTCAATGATCGGTTTGATTTTTTGTTTTTCGTATACGGATCTCTCTCGTTTCGCATGGGCCGTGCGCATACGCTTGGCCGCTAATAAGTAATAGTACACTTCATCTAATGACTCATGATGCTGAGCCATTAGTCCGTTTCCGTTCTCTCGTAGTCATAGCCCTGCGTGGATAATCTCCTGTCCATCCCGCGGGTTTAGGTTCACGTGGAAGTAATCGTTGGTGGTTTCGTCTCTACGTTGCAGTCTGTTGATCATCTTCTTCCATTGTTCTGGTCGACTTTCGTGCACCACGTAGGTCATGCGGAATGCTTCTCGGAATCTGTTGAGGATTCACTGGTGTTCTTGAACCTGAAATATATCGGAATGGGATGAGTTTTCACTCACGACAGGTGTGAAATAACCAGACCAAAGATGTTGGTAGAGAAAGTAGCCTTTATTCCAACTTTGTCTCGATTTGACTACAAAAAAAAATATAAATAAAATATACTAATGAAGTTGAAGTGAATTTAATGAGCTGCACATACAATTATATTAATTGCGTGCCGAGATGTGTGAGGTGAAACGTGAAGCAACCCGTGGTGCAAAGCATGCCACGAGATGAGACTTATGAAGATGCACAATTGAGATTTCCCCACCTCACTGTTATTGAATTTATGTAAATTATGACGGTGCACTCTTACCGTGTATTTTGAGTCCTGATGAGCACTTCTGAGTTGAGTAGATCCTGAGAAATCGGTAAAAATTGTCCGAGGTGAGAGAAGTGGTTGGAGCTGTCCAAGGGGTTTTCACGAGAAGTGTCAAAATCTTCAAGATGGCTGAGGAGTACAAACGCGTCGTTGTGAGACGCTGAAGACAAGCGAGGAAGACGGCCTCTCGCTTGAGTGGCATGTTTGCGAAGCGCTGCCTCGGCAACAGGTCAACGCACGACGAATATTGATCGAGCCCCATTTGCTCGATATTCCCCGTCCACTCCATAGGACGTACTTCACCCTCGCCTGTTACACTATCGATGCTCTTGGAGATAACAGGTACCACGTGGTACATCGGTACCGGTCCTTCTTCGTGTTTCGAGCTGTAAGTACGCGAGTTCTTGCTTCAGTCGGCCGATTTCTCGCATGATATCCCCGGTGTTCCTGCTTCGTTTCCTCCACGCAAGTTTCACGTAAGTTAGCATATGCTTCTTTACAGTTCACATTGCCCTCGTACCATTCAAGACCGTGAAAATATTTCGAGAGAAAATTATTCTGGCTTCCCGAATGCTGCGGTAATTCGGCAGAGTGACATGGTGGTGCGACGATCCAATGAGCAGAGTATGGTCTATCCACTGCTACCACGGCAATTTCTTTCGGAATAAATTTCGAGTCTTTACAACGCATTGAGTGTATGTCCACGGCGATATCCATTTTCACGTCTAATCTGTACAGATGCTCAAGTTCGACTGCCGAGAGGCATCGATTTCAAGGACATTATCATATTCCGCGTAGGCTACACAATTTACCGTTGAAGCAAACGCATCCTCTAATCGTACCTCTATTCTCACACTACCGTGCTTTTTTAAATTTCAATGTGAATTGCTGTTCGCTGAAAGATCGGGTGTCAAACCAAAAGCAAACAGACAGTATCCATCACGATAATTATTGTGATCGATCGAGTTACCATCGTTCAAGAAATGTATTCCAGTTCTCGAAAACAACGTTTGAAAAGCATCCAACGGTTTAACGGTGTAACGGTTTCGAAGGTATTTGAGCACCATCTACATACAACGAGAGATAATTTATCTTGTAATTTTGGAAATTGAATGGATTCATACTGAAGTCGTCGTTAAACATTTTGTTATGGAAAAAACCGATAATTATACGCTTCGGCAATTGACCTAGCACGATATTATCGATAGTCTCCTCATGAACACTGGAGTGTGTTGAAACGGCCTTTACCTCGACTCTCGTATGAGGATATTTAGCCGTAGATTTAGCCGGAGTTTTAGCATGCGAAAGCAGCACACCAGAAGCTATTTTTGTTTTACGAACGAGAAGCGATGCCTCGAGAATCTTTAAGCCGCACTGGCCATTCTTTGTATCACCCACAAGACAAAATGAATCTCTAGACCGCACCAGCCGTAGTCGCATCTCAACACCGTTTAATAGGAACCGTACCTGATTGAATATATCCAATGCACATGGCCGAGCAAGTCTACAGATTTTCCGACATTGAAAAGTTGTTTTCTCTTTACAAGACCCGCATTTTCTGATGTTTTATCATCCATTTTTCCAGGGGTATCATCATAGCAGAGAACGCTCGTTAGATGCGAATTTTTGGCAGCTGGACCGTAATTCAAAAGTGTTTCGAAGTACGCTCGATAAGCGTATGCATTACTTGGAGGTGAAACTGGTTTTTGATTCAGGTATACATCCACCTGATTAAACATAGAAGGCAAGAAAATATTTACAGGGCCGGTACTTACTTTCGGCGCTGTACCCGCAACAATTTCCGTAGAAGGAGATGTTATTTCACTCTCAGACTAAATATAGTATGCGCGAGATCGATATACTCATCATCCTGTCCAGGAATAACAAATTCAATAGGTGAATCATCTGTGATCGAAGAAATAGGCTTACAATACACCCAATAGGAGCCTTCGATAGTAGTTTGCGTCGGTAAACTTGAAAATAATTCAAGTTCCGACTTAAGACACTCGCACGAATGCACATGTAGAAAAGCCGTCTTGTTTCAGCTATTCAAAAATATCTGCAGCCGTACGTTGACGAGTCTTCTTCTTCTTATTGATCATATTATTCTTCTTCTTTTTCTTTATTACTTTTTTTTTAACGGCATATACGTCGTGGTTTACGTTTGTTTGATGAATGAGGAGTTTCACGAAATTTTGCGCTTTTTATAACCAGACACCCGGATGAGAGAATCAATTTTTTCAGAAACTTTGCGTTTGAGATTACTGCCTAATTCTCGCGTTCAGTCACAAATAGCATCTTTCACAGCTATATTTCTATCGAGGATATCGCCGGCTACATTTCTACCAGCTCGCAATGCCTCTTTTTCAACTGCTTTAGCACCTTTCTTTAAAAGTGGTAACACTCGGTGAAACAGGCCCCCGAGAAAGCTGCCGATACTGTGTCTTCGTTGATTAGGCGTTCCGATATAAACATGGCTAATACCGCCGTACCCACGTCAGCCCCATCCGTGCTGCACACTGTCAGTATCATCTATAGCGGAGTCATCAATCGTGGGACCTTTTGAAATATAGTGTCACAGTCAACGTTCCCTGGTCGAATGGTATAGGATCCCCAAATTCGTCTCTTATATCGATCTCGATAGTGTGTAAATTATTGCGCAAGAGTATATATCGTGGCGCCGAAAATGATTAAATTGTTATCGAATCATACTGAAGGTCGTCAGCATCAATGGGAACAACTCGTAAGAGGGGTATTCATAGATCGCCTGTAGTATAGCTCTCGCAGATATCGGTGTATAGAAACATGCTGCCTGGTATAGTACCAGTGAGAGATGCAGGCCTCGACCCCGTGTATTCGCAATGCGGTTCTATCATTACAGACCTATAGGCCTCTTCCGAGAATCCGAGTAGCCTTGTGATAGCAGGCGATACGCGAAAGACGTGGTATCGTAGATCGTCGCATACGCGCGCCACTGCGACCTGCCCGCTCGGAAGCGATTTAAAGCGCAGTTAACCAGCCAGGTGAGGTAACTTGTTTATACTCTCCAAAAGAGCGTTTATAGAGAGATATACACCAGATGGTACTTGGTCTCTATCTACGCGTCTCCGTGTTAAAAGATTTAAACTCGATAAATCATAATCACCATCCTCAAAACATACGAGATTTCCTATAGTAGGAACATGTAAAAGAGTCATCAGATAAGCAATTACCACAAGAGAAATGGACCATTCTCCGTGCAAACGTATCTGACACGGTAGTTGTGAAATGAATTTCGTCGTCGTATTATCCGGAAAATACTGCATACTACTGTTGCTCAGTAGTATGACAAAGAAAGAGTTATACTTGGAGCTCATATTTATCAGGGACGGTGATTCCGAGCGTTCTTCCTCTTTGTCCTCTTCTTCTCTTTCGTCTTGTCAGGTGACGGAGGCACTCGTACTCGTGATAATTCTGCCTCGTACAAAATACCGTCGATAGTCTCGTTATTCAGATCGTGTAAAATATACACGAATGGTTCTCGATTCACTAATATTCGTTGAATGTTGAATAACTCGTTACTCCAACTATGCTCATATCCTTTCATGAATGCTGCTTTAGCAGTACTGATACGTACCAAATCACCGACACTGTATTTAGGCTTTTTAGTTTTTCTCGCGTTGCGCTCGTAACGCCGCGCTAAATTTTCTCAGGCTACAGAGGCATTTTCTAGAGTCACATCGCTCGGAGGAATACGCGTTCCGCTATGTCTAGTGTGATTATAAGCATATCTAAAATTTTGTAAAACATCGATGTAATGCTTATTTCGCGTGTATGTAAAGTAACGCCACATTCGCTCTTTTATTGTGCGATTAAAGCGTTCGGCAATCGAGGCTTTCATGTCGTCGTTACGAGCGGCGCGAAAATCGATTTTTTTTTCTTGACAATTTGCTGAAATGGAGTGCCGATAAATTGTTTGCCTCGATCAGCTTGCAATTACTGCGGGCGACGATTATTACTGCGTGTGAGTATGCGTGTGAGATTGCGGGTCAGGTTTGCGCGCGTTTTGTCACGCAAAGCCTCGACCCATGCGTATTTGCTCAATACGTCGATAACAACAAGCAGATATGCGTACCCATCGATGTACGAAGCTATCGAGCGAAGATCAGCTAAATCAGCCTTCCATACGTCGTCTATATTACTCACGTTGTACGTATGACGGGGAAATCGTCGTCACACGAGACGATGCATGTTATATGAATCCTGTGTCGCAAGCCATGGTAAAACATTTTTTCGCGCCACTCTCCGATCCACCTGGACCAAATTTTTTGCTCGAGAATAGGATGCAGGATGAGTGGTGTCATAATAGATTTTTTGAAGAATTCTCATAATTTTGACGTTGACCAGTTAAATCGATTCTTTTTCTCTTTCTTTTCTAACTGTGTGGGGGACCGATATTCACTAAGGTGTCGTTGGCTCTCTACTTGTGCGATGTTTTGCTATTGTTCGTTCTTTTTTCCTCCCCTTCCTCCCTCGAAATGATGTCGTTGCCCGCCGTGAGCATTAAATCTCTGTTTGAGTGTGCGGTCTCGGCCTCGTTGTTCCTACTGTTGCTGCTGCTTCTACTATCATTATCGCGTGGTGAAATGGGACGCCGCTGCGGTGTCGAGGATGATATAGGTGTAAGCTCGTGTAGTAACTCGGGATTGCCGATAAATTCGTATGGCATCTGTATCGTTTGCAGGAGTTCGATAAAGTGAGATCGGCCGATGGGTTTCTCGCGATTTCTAGCTCGCATAGCATCGTTAACAAGATTAACGATATTGGAATTTGAAATTCTTCTACGCTATCGATAAAAAGTGTGTCATTGAGTCGAGATTTAACTCCGTTCATTAAAACGTCGTCGATTTTATTCTCGCGGCTATCGAATATTGCTATTTTTTGGTTTTGACGAATTATTCGGTACTGTATTATAGTACTCGACCAAGTGAAGATAATGCTGTAGAACCTGTTGGTACACCGTCTATCTCTCTCTCTCTCGCTCTTGTACGAGTGAGAGTTTAGAATTTTACTTAGCTCCGAGTTGAGGCGTGATAATGGTGTACTGGTAGTCTGTACGGACGGCGACGGGTCTGTAGTAGTAGTAGTAGTAGCAGTAGTGGCGAGACCCGCGAGACGATGTATGTTATCATGAAGAATAAGCACCATCTTTCTGGCATATTCCATGGCTCGTGTAGACAAGCACAAAAAGCAACTTGAGAAATTCGGTACAGTGCTCGACGATGATCTTGCTCTTACCACTCCAATTTCCCCTTTTGGCGGCTAGTCGTCGAAGAATTGTCGGATGCCTCCGAAGATGATTCTTTTGTACGTTGTTCAGACTCACGTTTCCCTGTAAAACGTTTAGATAACAGTCGCGTATACACCGTACAAGCGCTATACATTTGCTTTGCGCAAAATTGCACGTCGTTGCTCTTGCTTCAGATAACAGATCCCCTGCAATATAATTATTTGCTTTTTGTCGAGAGATCCGTGCAACGCCATTACAAGCGCATTACTGGTACCTAAACTTTATTGCTTTTTGACGCACGTAAGAGTAATGGTATTAGTCATCGGGAAATATACAGTCGATTGTTTCAAGTCGAATAATAGATAGCCGTGCGGTGCAGCTGTTGCATTGAAATATACCTCCTGCAAAAATCTTGGATTGTCGGGACATATCTGGCGTGCTAGATGTTTAATTTGCGCGCGATCTCGCGGATTTTTTAAGACAACGATATAATTAGCGTTTAAGGAGATATTGCGCTGCCCGTGACCCTGATGGAAGAGATTTGGCGTGATGAAGATGACACTAAGATTTTTATGATGGTGTTGTGTCGCGGAATATTCCACTTCACGCATTCTTAGGAATATTCCTTAGCTGACACAGCTAGATATAGAATTCTAAAAGATAGAACTCGTACAAGACAGGATGCGAGGTAGACGCCGACGCAGCATGAAGCGACTCGCTAGGCGATCTACGATAGGCTAAAGCTAAGGTTGCCAACTAAGGGATTTTAGCAAACGCAGTTGCTAACTGCTTTACTAAAATCAGAGTTAAACTAGACTCAGCAGAGAACGGTTGGTTCCTCGTCAAATACTCGAAACAACATATTATTGTACATTCTCACATTGACTTTTAAATAAACAACGGAAAGTTACCGTTGCCTATAATAAATACTTCCTTTTATATAAATTCGCGTTTTCATCAATTACTCGAGATCCTAATCGGCAAACGATCCCAACAAATAATAACTTTTTAATATTATACGAAATACCGAATAATCCAATTACGCGGTACCGGCATAACAATGGCTATCCTTGGTAAAAAGATCGACTACGGTATTGTTCGATGCCTCGCGCATAAGATCGTCAATGACTACAAGTTTATGCCTTGTATCATTCGAGTAGTCTGCTGCTGGCGGTAAACGCTCGCTAAATTCGATTCTATCACCGTACTCTGAATATCCGGACTACCACTCTGAGTAATAAAAAAGTATACGCTCGAACGGAACATCCGTCATTTCGAGCATGTATTTAAAGAATTTTTTGACAAAATATGTTTTACCACAGCCCGTAGGACCGCTTATCACGGATGTCCATGGATGTTTCCAACATGTATCCATGCCGATGAGTGTCTATCAAAACCAATCAGCTGACTCTTAAATAAGTTTAGGTCCAAGGACACCGCGGCATCAGCTATCTCCGCGGACTTGAGGAGCTGATAAGGAGCGGCATGCCTGTACTAGCTGATGAGGTTCGTGCCCGCGGTATAAGCTGATGTTTACACCGCTAGTAAATTAAATAACGATAGTTTTTAATTTCTCATAAATAAAACAATATTTTTATTTCACTATGCATACAGTTCTATGTACAAAATTTACGAATCATATAATTCTAAACGGAAATATTATATCCACGGAGGTAGCACGAGAAAGTCAGAACAAAAGGAAACACCCGATAAGCAAGACGGGACAAAAGGAATCAACGATGAGAAAGTCAGAACAAAACGGAACGGTAAAGAGATAGCAGCTACTGCTACGAATAACAGTACAAAAAAAACGAGCTGTTGTGCCGCGGAATATTCCACTCCGTATTTAGTATATTCGGGAATATTCCATAGTAACGAAACATTGGAATTCGTTCAAGACAAGAAACGAAGTCCAATGCCCGATCGTATGAACGACCCCAAGAACGCTGACGCAGCATGAGCGACTCGCTTGGCGTTCGGGCGAAAGGCTAACGCTAAAATTGCGAATTAAGGGACTTTCGTGAAGACAGTTAGCAACTGCTTTACGAAAAGACAGTATTAAATTAGATTGAAAAGAGAACGGTTGGTTCCTCGTTTAATACTCGAAACAACGCATTATTGTACTTCTTACTTTGATATATAAATAGGCAATGGAAAGTTACCGTTGCTTATAATAAATACTTCCTTTTATATAAATTCGCGTTTCCATCTTTTACTCGAGATCCATCTCCTTATCGGCAAACGATCCCAAAAAATAATAACTTTTAATATTATACCGACTACCGAATAATCCAATTACTCGGTACCGGCATAACATTTGGTGGCAGCGGTGGGATCTGCCGAAGTTAAGTGATTCGTGATTTATTAGGACAAAAGTGTTTTGGACAAAGTTGAGAATACTCTGAAGTGACGACTACGACGCGTGCAAGGACACCAGTGTAGTTCGTGAAAACCCGACTAATCTAACGCGAAGACGCAAAGTGAACGTCGGTGCAGGGTGACGTATCGGTCAACCGTTTAAAGTCCCGATTGACGGTGTCACGTCAAGGCGCGGAAAACCGCACAAAGTGTGCAACCGAGTACGCACAGCAGCTACTCGAAAAGAAGCCGTCGCGCAACCGTTGGCGACGCACCAAGGACAAACCCAGGAACCAACGAAGATACGGGTCAACGGTACCAGGGAGGATAACTGGACCAGCCTTCGAGGGAAGCTACGAGACAACAGGTCTACAGCACCGGAGGAACGGCACTCGAGAACAACAGTATGGAAAGGACAATCTTCCAGATCATCTATCTGTAAGTGGCGGTTACATTATACTTATACATATAGCCGATAAACTGAAGCCAGATAGGACAAATATTTTGAAATTTTGAAAACAAAATTAATAATTTTGCCAAAGCCAGCGTAGAACCGATATTTAGGAAAATATTCCACTAGATATATATTTCTCTTGAGATTTTGTGGGAATATTTTAAAGTAGAGTTCGCCGAGAAATTAGCAAACATGTCAGAATCGAGAGGAGCCCGATCAAAGCATAGGGGCAACTCGCTAGAGACAACGTTGCCTGGCGCAGGGGTAGCCCCTATAGCCGGTTTAGCTGCGGCAGTAGGAGACATCGTTTACGAAGCGCGCAGGGCGCTATTCGAGCTCTCGCCGTCGGGGCGAATCCCTTCGACGAGACAAGAGGCCCTTGCAGACCGACTAACCGCCCAGTTCGGCGTAAACCCACGTAGGGGTGCGTCGTTCGGGGATTTCGACAGCGACGGTAGCGACGACGTGTTTAATATGGCTACTGGCGAGCGAACTCCCGAGCACATCACCGAGGAAATGGTTGAGCGGGAAATAGAAAACATGCGAACCATAGATCGTGTAGGTTTTTCAGCAGCTACCGGTACGACAGCCCGGTCGGTACCAGCGAGAGTACGCGATCGGTTGGAAGCGGTCGACCGAAGCCAACGCGAACTGGAAAGAGCGCGACGCCAGTGCGAGAGACTGCAGCGCGAGCACGATAGAGGCCAACGCGAACTCGATCGCGAACTCAGGGAGGCCGAAACACCGTCGGCGAGACGGAACTTGGCGGACACGCTCAACGAGGTAGGTGCGGACGAGTACGAACTCATCCGGTCCCTACGAGAGCAAAACGCCGAACTATCGCGGAGGCTGGGAAATACAGGGTTGGAAGAACGTCCAATACCACGTCCGCGGTCGAGGCAAACCCGATTTGAGGAATCGGATTATCCCCCTGCGGATCCCGTGTTACAGAGGGAACAACGGAGGGTGTCAGAAACACCGAGTCGGACACTCGACCTGGGGCTGGCCTTGAAAAATATAAAGCGCTTCGACGGCAGCAACGCTGACGAACTAGATGCCTTCTTGCGATCGTGCGAGACAGTTTTCAAGAGAGTAGCGCCCCAGGATCAAGACATCCTGTTGGAACTGGTGCTCAGCAGCAAGCTTGAGGGAAGGGCGTCCAGAGAGATGAAGCATAAAGTCATCCTCTCGGTAGCGCAACTTAAAACCGAGCTGGAGGCCCTGTACGGAAAGCGGAAGTCGTTGCCTGCGTTACAAGTAGAGTTCAACTCCCTCCGGCAGGGCCAGGGTGAGAACATCGCGGTATACGCCGCCAGGACTGAGCGTATCACCGTCGATATAATAGAAAAAGTCTGCGAGGAAGCCACCTCGATGTTGGAGATGCGCATCGTCGAAAAAATAATACGGAAGAGCGCCCAGGCCAACTTCGAAAATGAACTGCATGGGCAGGTCCAAATTCTGGTGAGATCTCGTAATTACGCCACCCTCCACGAGTCGGTAACCGGAGCCATCGAGATCACCAACATGGTGCAGCCAAAGGGAGGGGTTGCCGGAGCAATAAGCCACCCCAGAAGGTCCCAAGGTGCACCATCCCAGCAGAACGAGAACTGTTTCACCTGCGGGAAACCAGGGCACGGGGCTCGAGACTGCACCCGCAGATCGGGAAGAGTAAGCCTACCGATGCCCAGCGAGAATACATCCATTCACAACGTTGACGTCGTGTGCAACTATTGCCAAAAAAGGGGCCACATGTGGAAAGACTGCAGAAAAAGATTGTCGCAGAACAAAAGCGATCCTGCCCAGTCTTCACAGCATCCCCAACGTCCAAGAGACTCAGGGGGCAAGAATGAAAGGTCCACGGTAAATGCAAGTGCAAGTCGATCGAATACCGATGCCAGCCCGCTGGAAATGATGAGAATAGATACACTCACGGCACAGCAGAGACCCGCGCGCAGGAGGAAAACGACGCAGCAGGTATTGCAGGTAACGCTGCCGGCGTCCAGCGCTACGGCCAGCGACTTCGATATCGTTGCACCGTTAGCCACGACCGGGGTACTCACCCTCAAAGCGGACACCGGAGCGCAGTGCAGCATAGTAAAGGAAGGCTGTCTCAAGGCCGGAAACCATGGTGAGCAGGTGCTCCGTGGAACTGCAGGGTGTTGCAGGTGAAAAATTCACCCCCCTCGGTATAGCAAAAATTGTGCTGGAGACGCCAGCCTTAAACGTGAACATTGATTCTACATAGTCCCGAATAATGTGCCGCTAGGGGTCAATGGGCTGCTAGGAATGGACTTTATCAAGCAGCATAAAGTGGACATCCTGCATGGCGAGATGCTTAAGTTGTATGGGCACTGCATGCCGCTAAGGGACGGCGCGACGAGGATATATTCGTCACCACGCAGTAGAACTGCCGCCACGTGCAAATACATAGGCCTGCTTACAGAGATAAATCTTCCTTCCGGAAACGGGCCTAACATGGATGCTGCCAAGAAAAATAAATTTGTCAGACTACCTACAAGGAGTAGGATCGGCCGAGGCATCATAGAGAGACCCCGTGTCACACCGTCAAGAACCAAAAGAGTGAGTTTAAATGTTCCTAAACACGACGGGGAAGTGCAACAGCCGACGGTGACATGCGAGCCGTCGGAGATAGCGAAGACCGTACGTAGCCGCCAGGTCAAGGCACTGCGCGTTAGCTCAGAGAGCACGGGGAAGAAGGCCAAACGGTTTGCGCAGCGCCAACGAAAGCCAGACTTGGTGCCCCCCAGCAGTGAAAAGCAAGCAGCTCGCGCAGGAATAGTATGCGAATACAACGGTGTATTCCAACTACGAGGGAACAAGCGACAGCGCACGCACGAGGTGCAAGATCGCGCACCCTTTAAGGTCGGATCGAAGGACCTAGGATCGCAACCCTCGCCAGGGAAGACCGTAAAATCGGGGCATGGGTCCGGTAAAATGCATAAAGCCGGAAAAAGAAATACTGATGCAGACGCTCTGAGTCGCATATATGCGACCACACGAGCCCAAGTGGGACAGGAAAGACAGTCCCACAAAAAAGAGTATAATAGCGCAATCGGGTATACGAACGGCCGCACAAAGCGGAGAGTCGAGGATACCCAAGGCAACCACTATAACTCGTCGACATAGTAACACACGGAGTAAGAGCTATGCCGGACCCGCGAAGCGCGGAAGGCCGCGAAAGGCAAACGTTGCAAGGCCGCTCGAGAGAGAGAGCGACCCAACGGCGGAGCCACCGGTGGGCACACCGAGTGCAGAAACTGCGGGCCGAGCACCGCACAAGCCTGCTAAGGAAGCGAGGCAAGGCGGGGGCCACAGCCCGCGAACCTCCGGCAGCACAGACGGAGACAGTGTTACGAAAGAGCGCAGCGACTGCCGCAGTGGCGTAGCCATTCCCTTCCTCGAAGATCGCATGAAAATCATAAAAAAATACCACGACACCCCCATAGGAGGGCATCAGGGTATCAGGCGTACGCTGCATCGGATCCGGACCAAGTACGACTGGCCCGGCATAAGAAGGGATTTGGAAAAATATATAACATCCTGCGAATCCTGCCAGAAAAATAAAATCGGGAAAAGGGAACGAGTACCGATGGTGGTAACTGACACCCCCTCGAGGTCATTTGAAAAAGTTGCGGTCGACATCGTAGGACCGCTACCGGAAAGCGTCAACGGGAAAAAATATATACTTACGATTCAAGACGCACTTACCAAGTACAGCGCAGCGATTCCACTGCCGAACCAAGAGGCTTCGACAGTAGCAAAGGCGCTCGTAGAAGAATTGATTTGCCGGCACGGGACACCGGAAATAATATTATCGGATCAAGGCACGAACTTCCTCAGCTCGACCTTCAAAGAGATATGTCGACTGCTCCGAATCAAGAAGATACAAACGACGGCCTACCATCCGGAATCAAATGGCGCGCTAGAAAGATCGCATCGCACCCTCACTGAATATCTGAAAAATTTCATAAATGAGGATCAAGGTAATTGGGACGAGTGGCTGCCGTACGCGATGTTCACGTACAACACCACTCCACATACGGGGACCGGATTGTCACCCCATGTATTGGTATACGGACGCGAAGTGGAGTTACCGACCGCCGTGAAGCAGGAGCCCCGCCGCACCTATGTGTACGACGACTACGTCCAAGAGTTACGCGAACGACTACGCGCCGCATGGACTGTAGCACGAGACAACCTGGAAGGCGCGAAAAGGCGGTCGAAGACCACATACGACCAAGGCGCACAGGTGCAGGAGTACCGCGTCGGCGAACGCGTACTCCTCCGCGACGAGACGGTGCGCAGGGGGCGGTCAGCCAAGCTGACCCCGAAGTGGACGGGACCTCACGAAATAGTAGAAAAGAGGCCCCCCGTCAATTACGTTATCCGAAAGGGACGTAAAATCCAGGCGGTGCACGCAAACCGCCTGAACCTCTTTATCGAGCACTAATAGCTCAGGAATTGAGGAATTCGAATACTTATAGCTAGTTAAAACTAAATATTAGCTAGAAAATAAATGTGGGAAGGAGCCCCTCAGGATGCAGGGTAGGGAGCTCCAATAAAATAGAAGAGGTCTTAGGAGACCTAATTTTATCAACTGGAAAAAGAGCGTATACATATCGGAAAAATATATTGAACAAAACAATTTCATTACGCAATCCGGAGGGGACGGAATACTGTGATCGTGCCAGAAAAGCACCATGAAAAATGTATAGCGTATTAATACTGACACAGGATAGTGTTCGGTGTAGAGTGTAAAAGAGTGTAAAAAGAATACCGCGCACACTCTATTCGGTCGATATACACATGTTAATAAGCCTCAGAGTGAGGAAGAAAGCACGCGTTGACTATCTAGTCCCAAAGCTGAATAGAGCACAGAAAGGTCTACAGCGAAAATGGACACAGATAACGGCCAGAAATGCGCGAAAAGGGTTATCCAACTAACCCAGAAAAATTGCGAAAAAATTCCTACTCAGCATGAAATGTTAAATAATACGGGAACACTGGCTTTGGTAGGCGTATGTATAGTAACCGCCCGAGATTTCAGCATAAAAACCATCGGGCGGACCTCACAGATTATCCGGGAAAACTATCTCCCGTCGTTCAATTTAAAATTAACGGAAATTGAAGTTCAGGCACCCCCTACGCAGACCGAGAGGACAATTCCACTGCAGAGCGTGCTGCGAGACCCGGAAGAGCTTCAAAAGCTCGGAGCTCGAGCCGACCAAATCATGGACAACCTCAATACTGCCGGAGACGGGATGCAACACATCCACAATATGAGTTTCTACTCACTGGGTGCAGTAGCACCAATAGCCTTGGTTGGCTATGTTCTGTTTAAATGTTATAGGTATCAACGAAACCGAACACCAACAAGGACAAGCGAGGCAACGACCCCGGCAACAGCCGAGGTAAACATCAACCTCGAGCCGATCGGACGACAACAGCCAGAAGAGCAACCGCGATCCGAGCTGGCCAGGTTATGCACCCGTCCCCCCAACCGAGAACGACTCGCTCGGCACGAAAGACGATAAGAAGCAAAAGGAAAAACTTCATCGTTACAAATGAAAAAATGAAAAAATGTATTGTATTGTTATATAACTTCAAACGAGAAACCAATCGAAGAAAAAATTTTTTAAAGAAAAAATTTTTCCTTTTAAGGGGGGAGGGATGTTGTGCCGCGGAATATTCCACTCCGTATTTAGTATATTCGGGAATATTCCATAGTAACGAAACATTGGAATTCGTTCAAGACAAGAAACGAAGTCCAATGCCCGATCGTATGAGCGACCCCAAGAACGCTGACGCAGCATGAGCGACTCGCTTGGCGTTCGGGCGAAAGGCTAACGCTAAAATAGCGAATTAAGGGATTTTCGTGAAGACAGTTAGCAACTGCTTTACGAAAAGACAGTATTAAATTAGATTGAAAAGAGAACGGTTGGTTCCTCGTTTAATACTCGAAACAACGCATTATTGTACTTCTTACTTTGATATATAAATAGGCAACGGAAAGTTACCGTTGCTTATAATAAATACTTCCTTTTATATAAATTCGCGTTTCCATCTTTTACTCGAGATCCATCTCCTTATCGGCAAACGATCCCAAAAAATAATAACTTTTAATATTATACCGACTACCGAATAATCCAATTACTCGGTACCGGCATAACAGAGCAGTCAACAGTTTTATGCATAATAAATCAAGATTTTTATTTTTCTTAACGTATTGTACACAGTAAATACGATACATGAAATTAGAAAAAAAGATTATTTTTAAATACCGCAAATTCAACCGTAAAACCACTTTTGCCGCTTTCGCTTCGTGTTAACAGGCTCGCATGATTTCGTTTCTTTACACGTTACTACCTGATGAAATTCCGTGCGTCGAATAGCATCGAATTTAAAAATAATAGGTACGCTCCTAGCACCTGTTATGAAGGATCGTAATGCGTCATAATTTACGTGACGGCTATTCGCAAAGTTTAACGTGATACCCTCCACTTTACATTTTTCAATTATCGTACCGACGGGTTTACGAACAAGGTATGCGTAAAATTTTCATCCTCCCGAAACGAACGAACTTATATAACTACATGGCCCGTATTTGCTTAATTAATCCGTGAAATCTCCCAGAAATTGACCGATTGGCGGCTCATACACGTTGCTACCGGGCGACTCACGTAAATACAGGAGTCCCTATCGCAGTACAATATTCCCCTCCCGAGCCCCTCAAGATAACTGTATACTTTTAGGCGAGCCTGTGCCATCGTGTATGCTGCAATCACGGCGTTCGATGTCCGGGATGGTTGGATAGCATCGCGGTTGCTTACATAGTTCACATACATGATCTTGTGATCAACTGGTAGCACACCTGTCACCTCAATCTCCGGACTCGTTAGTAAATTTAATACCTCCGAGCGCGTAAAAATGATAATGGTTTTCGTGAGATTCTCGCGTTGACCAAACTATCCAGAACTAATTAAGCGCCAATTTCGCGAGCTATCGTAAACCAGGATTTGACTGTAGAGTACTTCGCTCGAGATATATACTCGCAGACTCCTCGTACAACGCTATGTAACGCTCTATTGCTTCCTCGTCATCGTTAAACTCTGCTGGCGGTCATTTGACTCCTATTTCATTTTTAGAAATGTGTCGATGTACTCGGCAAAATGATCGCCTCGCCGGGTTGTCGAGGCATACTGCGTAATAACGTATTGCCCAATTTCATCGATACACGTCACCTTATATCCGAGCGAGTCACGTTTTTTTAGCTCGTCCACGACCCATGTGCCGTCAAATGCTCGCTCCGTCGCGTCATCGTGCATGCAGCCCGTGGATGTGTCCATGTTTGTACAGCATGTTCTACACAGGGGGAACAGTAGTTTCCCATGCATGCGAATAGACAGTACGGGCAGATACAAATCGCGCGGTGCTACTACGGCATACTTCACGAAACCCTCGACGACACTTAGATCGTTTTCAAGTCCTACGAGTTCTTAACACTCTTCACCTACGTACAATTTCGAATGTTCAACGGGATATTTCCCATTCTTACACACCCATGGATACAGCGAGCACACATCTATATAGCGTATCTGTTCCCCATTCGCGATGTTGTACAGACTCATAAAATTTTCTATTCGATCGCCAAAGAATGCTTCGCATGGTTTGAGGGGCGTCTGCTTGACCATGAAGTGGTTTTTCACGTATAACGACATTTCCTCGTTATTTTTGAGTAATCTGTCAAAATCGCAATGCCATATCTCGCTTAGAGTGTACCCTTTCGATCTGATTCACCCGGAAATAAGAACGGTACGCTCGTAAAGCTCATCCAATGTGTCTCCGAATTTCATTCGAGCAACTCTATTCCCGCGGTAACATCGCGGACATCCATGCCAAAAGTAGTCGTGAAATTGAAGAGCGTGATAGACCCCTGACTCCACGTAGTATCCGTCCACCGCTGGTAGACCAGTCGGAGGGCGATACTCTCTTGTGCGTCCAGCGTGAGCGATAACACAGTTGCGCTTGTGCTCGAGCCATACGAGCCATGCGACGGCCTTGCGCGACTGCTTATCGCCTCAGCGGTACCCCACTGGTAGTAACACCGCTATGCGATCGTTCTGTAGAACATTCTTTCAAAATACTCTCATACATGCTGATGATATCGTGCAAGCTTCTGTAAAGGGACACACGCTTCCGCAATGTATAAGTAACTCGCGAGAAGCTAGACACGGGCGTCTCAAAACCGTAACATCTGTACGACAATGTTGCACAAATTCCGTCGCAAAATCAAATTTATAATCGACGCAATTTCATTCTTCTTCACACCATTTTCTAAATCGCTCGCGATACGCTGAGAACATTGTATTTCTGTACTGGTAAGTAAAAATGCAGAGCCGGTAGAGGACCTGCTTAATTCCGATATTCCAATGTGTTGAATAAATGACACTGCCAATCTTCGTACCATTCATAATTAGAGAGGGCAGCTGTGTTTTTTGCACTACGATTAGATACCGTAGAATAAACTGCGTATCGAAACCTCTTGCATTATGAGCAATACAGATGGTCTTTTTACATTTTTGCGATAATGCCAATTTTACGAGCTCCCTAACAGTATCATCGATAAACACGAATTCGCGTTTATCACAGTCAGCACAATTGATCTCTATATCTGTGATATCGAGACATGTCATGCATACGCATTGTGAAAGACATAAATCCGGCTCGTGAATTCGTGTCTATTTATCATCATGCAATTCGTTCGTGTTCCTGCGTCTCAAAATCATAAAACAAAAATCTCGTTGTAGGCTTGTCATTTTTCTTTTCGTTTGGCTTCTCTGATTTCTAAAGAGGTGCTATAAAATACGCATGAGTAGTCGGTCGAGTTTGCCTGCATGTTATACAAAGCGATATACCACATACATGCAACTTTTTATCTGTGGTTGTAATCATACGCGAGCAACCTCTACAGATTCTCAATGCTTTACAGACACTGTACCGTCTATACTTACGAGATATAATACCTACGGAGCCCTCACCCTTGTAATGAGCTAAGCCAAAAAACGCCAAAGATCGCTAAAGTCTCCGCAATGCTCAGGCTGAATGTCTCTATTACCGTTGCAATAAGTGGATTTACATCGCGTACATTGATAGATACAGCGATGCTCGAGTACTCGCTTATATTTACTTAGAATTACACTGTGTGCAGAACCCTCGACTACATAGCACACCAGCTAGATTTAATATTGGCTGGCAGAGATGAGAACTCTTGTAATAGAGAATAAGGAGCGTATGATTAATTTTACTTATTGCCGAGAGTACGGATTCTCGCGTATCGTACAGAACTGGAACGCGTTTTCTGAAGGTGAGAAATTCATAAACAACGATCGCTATACTCTCGTGAACCAAGTACTCCTGAAAGAGTTGAATCTCGCGCACACCGCATCCTCTAGACCAGGGGTCTCCAAACTACGGCCCGAGGGCCACATTCGGCCCGCGGACAGATTTTGGACTATTTCACTTTTTACCACCGGCAACAATGATAATATGGTTTTGGCCCTCGGAACTTACTGGAGTAATCAGTATGGCCCTAAGGCTGGAAAGTTTGGAGACCCCTGCTCTAGACGGTGTCGTTACCCCCGCATTACGCATGAACTCTATCGTTGCTGTAAACATGTTTACATTTAAAGTAATGCTCGAAGTGTCACCTCTCCAATAGCGTTTAGTGGTGTCGCTGCGATCTGTGTTTCCTGACTTATTTGCAATTGATTCCATCTATCGGAAAAAAATGCCACGGACTTTGTCCCAGATGCTATACACACGAGCATTAAAATGCAGCCGGCTGTCGTGACGCCATATAATGCCAATACAGCGATGCGCAATATGCCAATAGCGCCGTAAAGCAACGTGAAAAGAGACGTTTCACAACGTATAAATACGAACCCGGAGATTATGTTCGAATCAGTAGAACTAAAGGCACCTGCGAAAAAGGTGACGCGAAAAATTGGAGTGAAGAAATGTTCCGTATCAAAAAAGTTTAACATTGCCAGGGATTGTATGTATATGTGTTGTGCGATCTCGAAGACGAAACTATCGATGGTTTCTTTTACCCCGAAGAATTGACGAGTGTGCATGAGAAGCGTGTGGAGAAGAATCAATAAATCAAGATTGATAAAGTTTTACGGACAAAAGGACACGGTGCAAAAAAAACAAACTTTCATGAGTTGGGTGGGATATCCGGCAACATTTAACTCGTGGATACCAGCGTCAAACGTTCACGGTCTCGAATAAACGAAACTTTGTCCAAAATGCATGATGAGGGTAATTTTTTTCTGGTTCTACCGAGCAACAGCAGTATGAAGTATTTTCCCGAAAATACGACAACACATTTTATAACTCAATTGCCGCGTGAAATATCATTAAAGGGTTGTTGGGTTGGGGGCTTATCGGAAATTCATATACTCTGTACAATGACGCATTTACAAGAACCAGATACGATAATAGGTTGGGTGGTTTGTGAGAATAAAGAAGTTACTATAAACCGAATACCTCGAGGTTTGTACGAAAATCATGAGGAAATTGTGAAAATATCAATGATTTACCGGGGCTGCGAGAAGCAGGCATAAAAATTGTAAATGTTGAAAGGGCCAAAGGGTACGTTGCCCTCGAGGCTGAGGTAACAGCGTCGTGTCCTGAACCTCTAGGCTACCCCGAGGTATTACGAATGAGTAGTAAAATAGCGTGCATACTGGGCTTCCAGAAACGCGAAGAACTGCTGCTTGACCGAGAAACCCCAAGGGGTCTTCACCTGCAGCTTATGCGAGGTGTTCCACGCGTAGGACCAGTACCCGCCTGTATAAATAGGGCTCTACCCGATCAGCTTTTTGTCTACACCGATATTTGTGTACCGTATACGGTAGGTGTTGAGAATTCCTGTGGTGCTGTTGGATGGAATCTGCAATATATGGATAATAATGAGTTTTCACTCACGGCAGGGTGTGAAATAACCAGACTAGCAGATGTTGGAAAGAGAAAGTGGTTTATTCTACCTTCATGATCTCAATACACAAAATATATTTTTAAAAAACACAAATAAATTTAAAGAGAATTTTGATTAATGAATTGACGTGAATTGACGTGAAGCATACAATTCTATTACTTGTGTGCTGTCTTTCCTTGAGTGGAAAAATGTGATGCAGCCAGCGCTGCAGAGCACGTCACGGAATGAGAATTGTGAGAATTTAAGGATGCACAAATGAGAAGATATATTCACAGTACATTCCCAGCAAGTTTAGTTGGGGCAAAGTACAGTCAATAAATAACACACATGCAATTATATTAATTGAATGTGCAAAATTTCTGATGAAACGTGGTGCAGCCCGCGCTGCAGAGCACGCCGTGCGGTGAAACCTTTATGTTGATGTACTCCTGAGATTTACTCGTCTCACCGTCATTGAATTTAGAGAAATTGTAACGATGTACTCTTACCGTGTATTTGAGTCCTGGTGAGCACGAAAATGTTGAGAAGATCCGGTGACATGTTGAAAAGTCCGAGCGAGTGTACCGAGGATGTGTGTCGTCCAAGCGGGTTTTCACAGAAGTGACAAATTTTGTAAGATGGCTTCGCTTTCCCAAAGCGTCGTTGTGCGTCGCTGAAGTCAAGCGAGTGAGATAGCTGGTGAACGATGCCGAAGTCAAGCGAGAGAGATAGCCTCTCGCTTCAAGCAGCATGCCTGCGAGGCACTGCCTCGGCTATCTCCGTTATAGCCGAGCGCAGCACGCTACCCAGCGGCAACAGGTCGACGCACGGCGAATATCGATCGCCATGCGCCACATGATTCTCCAACAGTAGGTGATACACAGACAGCGCTACTCAGGATTGTAAATTTAAATACAAAACACTATACGTATGTTATAACGCAAGTAAAATGGTTCTCATCATCAAATTACATAGGTTTACTCAACAATTGCTTCAGGACGATCGAGGTGGATATAAGAGTTCATCTGGGTAATCCTATTGCATTCGAGTATGCAACGTTAACGCTCACGCTTTATTTCAAACGACTCAATTACACAATATGTGTGCTCATTATGCAACGTATTATGAGAATCAAATAGGGGGTGGAATCACTTATATAGGTAACGTGTTTGCGGGCTCTCCACATTAGAGTGGTCACGGTGTCGGTAGTTTTCTCAGGGATCGATTTGAAGTGTTTTACCACTGCTGACCAGAGGTGCCAAAGCTATAGGGAAAGAAGCCATTCGCACGGGCTTACACGTTATCGAGGACGTGAACGGCCACAAAATACCATTCAGGGAGTCATTGCATCGACGTGCAGCCGAATCTGGAGATAATTTACAACGAAAAGCCAATGAAAAAAATTCGCTTTTCATGAATGGTTCAGGATATAACGCTGTAGGCACAGCGCGCATGATGTATTCTTTATCGGGTCGGCCACATACGAGGACGAGGAAAAGGCGTACTGGTATTTCGAAAAAATCGCTTGGAACAAAGAAGAAGAAGAAGAAGAAAAAGTCAACGAGACCCATTGCAGCACGTTAACATCGCGGTGTCGCGAAGTATAAAAAGAAAAGGATAACAAAGAGAAAGAAAGGTGTCGAAAGCAATAGGCGCAAACGAGCAAAGACCAACGATATTTTTGGAAGTGTCTAACAATGTCGTTCTTACACTCCCACTCCTCCGAGTCTATGAAGTCGGAGCTCGACTTATTTACCATACCTCAAACGCAGACGGCTATAGAAGCATCACAATGGGTACACTACAAGCCTGTGTCGTCCCTCACGGATGACAGACCCCTGGAATTTGTCATACCTGGCCATGGTGAAGAATATCTGGACCTAGCTCATACAATGATTATTGTAAATGTTAAGGTTATTTCAACAGCTGAATCATAATACAACGTAGCACCTGTTAATAACTTTCTGCATAACCTTTTTAATCAGGTGGACGTATATTTAAACCAGAAACTCGTGGCACCCCCAAACAATGCATACCCCTACAGAGCATATATTGAGACGTTACTTAATTATGGACCTGCTGCAAACAATTCTCACTTAACGACTGCACTATGACACACCCGGTACGTTTGACACTCTACCAGGTGCATCAAATAGCCCTAATATCGGTGTGAATAATCGTGAAAAGTACATAAAGAACGGTCGGACTCTAGATATGATTGGACATTTACACTGCGATGTTTTTAATTAGGATAAATTTCTGCTGAACGGTCTGGAAGTAAGGTTACGGCTTGTACGCTCAAAAGACGATTTTTGTCTTGTGGAGACTCCTACGGTTGGTGTGGTACATAAACTACATATCAGCGAGGCAATATTACTCGTCCGTCGAGCAAAAATTGCACCAGGCGTGCTGATAGCTCACGCTAAAATGCTCGCAAAAACAACCGCCAAGTATCCTGTGACAAGGGTTGAGGTTAAAACTTTTACGATGCATAGCGGTATCTTTAGCGATACTCTGGAAAACGTTATTCTAGGTCAATTGCCCAAGCGAATAATTCTTGGGTCTGTGAATAACCCAGCATTCAACGGCAGTGCAACGTTAAATCCGTTTAACTTTAATAATCGTTCGATAAATTTTCTCTCTCTGTACGTCGATGGTCAACAAATACCTACCAAACGTCTTTAACCAGTGTTTGGTGGTAACGAAAACTGGATAGATAGTTATCACACGCTGTTTAGCGGTACCGGTATATACTTTCAGAATGAGGGCCTAGATATTACCAGGGGTGACTATCTCAAAGGCTACTGTCTGTATGTCTTTGATTTGACACCCGACTTATCAGCAAGTTGCTTCGGTCACTGGAATCTCATAAGACACGACAGTGTAAGGATCGAAGTACGATTTGCAGTGCATTTGATATCTACATTAAATTGTGTGGTATACGCCGAGTATGATAATGTTATAGAGATAGATTCCACACATCAGGTAATTACAGATTTTAGTGCGTGAGAGGGCGCCCCACCCGACACTGTAATATTTAAACTCGTCTACGCAACCACACCTGGTATCAGTCTACATCAAACCCTTATAATGGACGTTATAGTGGATATTCAAGGACTCTACGATGCTAACAACCGTTTTCTACCAAAGGAGATAGCTGTGACGACTCTTCGAGAAGAACATTATCGTCATTGGCTTGTCGAACCACCATATAACTTTGGTGAGCTACCAACGAGCGGACGTACGAGCAACAATAAACTAACGTGTTTTCATGATGGATTCGAATGGCTTGACGGTGATACACCGTTGAAACAAATCTACGCCAGACTACGCTTACTGTGTCGTTATGCCTGACGTATTTACACCAGAGGCTTACAGAAAGCCGAGCTTTTACGAGACGTTCTGAGGCGCGAAATAATCAATCTGGAAGAATATGAGGGACCATGGTTAAAAAATATGCCCATCAACAACGTTTACTGTATTCATCATGACATTCGAAAGAAGACGATGTAAAGTGTGCTCTAAATAACGTGGCAAAAATACGTTCGTGGCTCCAGTTTAAGGAGCTCGACGCAGTTAGCCCTATTTATTTATAACCTATCGATAAATCATCACCTATCAAAAATCAGCAAAGCCAACCGAACAACGAAGCATCAAATGAGAAAAATACTAATAAATATTAATTAATAATACTAATAAATATTCAACGTTATTACACTATCGTGCAACAGTGATAAGTCGCCATTGCACGGAGGAACTGTGACAGCTAACGATGAAATAACTACACTTTTCCGTGGCAGAGAAAAACAAGAAGTCTCACCGAGTGCTAAACAACCACCACCACCCATGCGTAACACCCACAAACACTAGCCAGAGCAACCACCGCACAACCATCATTATCATCAACAGAGGCAGCGTTAATCACACTCTAAGCTTCAACAACAGTTGTGTAAACAGCATCAACAGCCTACAGATATTAGACGCTCTACAACGAATATCTGCTCACACGAAAGGAGTATTCCCGGCCGATCGCATTCCAAGTCGCTGGTATAGACCCGCAGCATTGGTTCTAAACACAGACGAGCATAATCTACCTGGGCAACACTGGGTTGCCACTTACGTTAATAAAAATGGACATGGAATCTTTTTCGATAGTTATGGATTGCCCCCACTCGTTAACCAACACCATAACCATCTACGCAGAAACTGTCGAAGCTACGAGTGGAAAGTCTGAAGTATGCAGCGAATACTTTATTATGTTTCTTGATTTTATCGCTCGTGGTTATACTCTGGATAATGTTTATAACAATTTTACGACAAACAGAGTGAAAAATGATCGCATAGGTGCACAATACTACTGATGAGTAAAATATTCAAATCGCAAAAAGCAACGTGTGAAAAATGTAAAACACTATAATATTTATAAAGGTCTACGGTTGTAATAAAAACACATGTATACAAACTTGTACAGACCGATTTGGATGCTACTTGTGAATTACTATGAATAAATTCGAAACTTTGAATTTCCTGTTTTATTATTATTCGAAAGTACTCCCACCATCTCACACACATTTTCATATTTAACTATGATGGCCATCAAAGAGTCACCAGATATATATACCAGGTGTATGCATAAGTTTTTTCCGGTTTTGTGGTAAAAAAAACACGTAATTTTCGAGGGAAATTAATTTTTGTTTTATTCAAAATATTGGCCATCGGCTTCTACACATTTCGCCCATCTTTCAGGTAACTTATAAATACCATGCCAGAAAAACTGCTTATCTTTTGCGGCAAACCATTCGTCGAGCCATTTTCCAACTTCCTCGAAATTGCTGAAGTGCTGCTCTGGGAGCGCGTGCCCCATTGATGTTAAGAGGTGATAGTCAGATGGCGCCAGGTCTGACGAATACGGCGGATGCGGAAGGATGTCCCATCCAAGCGATTTCAAGGTGTCTTTCACTGCTTTTGCTGTGTGAGACGGCGCATTGTCGTGTAACAAAATCACTTTGCCATGTCTTCTGGCCCATTCCGGTCGTCTTTCGATTAATGCGTGGTTTAAATTAATAATTTGTTGGCGATAGCGTTGTGTATTAACGGTTTCGCCGGGCTTCAAGAGTTCATAATACACAATACCGCTCTGGTCCCACCAGGCACAGAGCATGGTCTTCTTGCTGAAGCGATTTGGCCTTTGTGTTGAAGGACTGGCTTCGCCAGGTGAAAGCCACGATTTTTTCTGCTTCGGGTTTTCAAAATAAATCCATTTTTCGTCACCCGTCACAATTCGATGCAAAAATGATTTCCTTTCATGGCGTTGAAGCAGCACTTCACAAGTGACTTTGCGATTTTCTATTTGACGTTCATTCAAATCGTGTGGGACCCATTTACCGAGTTTATTGATCTTCCCCATTACTCGTAAACGTCTGCTGATTATTTCTTGTGACACATGTAATGCTTCTGCTAATTGCCGTTGAGTTTGAGTTGGGTCATTATCCAATAACTCTTGCAATTGCTCGGCTTCGCATTTTTGTGGTCTACCAGAGCGCTCACCGTCTTTCACATCGAAATCACCACTTTTAAATTGTCGAAACCATGTCTCACATGTTCTAATCGATGGAGCGTGTTCACCATATGTTTCTACCAGCAAACGTTGACTTTCAGCAGCCTTTTTCTTTTGATTAAATAAGAAAAGCAATGCTTGCCGCAAATGTTCTTATTTAGGCACAAAACTCGACATGATCACTGAACGATAAAACAAAGACGCTAGTTTTTGGCGGACTCAACTTGTGTGTGTTTGTAGGTTAATGTCAGACGAACAAAATGACGTATGTGTCAAATTAATACGCTGCGTACTTTTCGCTGGCGCCATCTCTTAGTTGAACCGGAAAAAAACTTATGCATACACCTGGTATATATAACCGTAACAGCTGTGAAAATAATTAGTTGAAAAGGAAACGTCGTGTTGAAAGTACCTTTGGCTCTCTTTCCAACCATAATGAATACTATTGACAGTATACTCGTGATCGACTGCTGCAAGGATCCCCGGGACTTCACCAAAGCGGAGCTCGCGTACATACCGAAACCGCTGCTGTTGAAACATTGGGGAGGAAAAATAGAAATTCTGTATGACAAACTACCGGAGCATCTGAAGGTTGACCGCGAGGTCTCCTCGCACCTGCCGTGCTATATACATTACAACAAATACATTACAACGATACATTTTCTACTTATCCGGCTGCCAACATTCGATCTACTTTACCGACTGTCCGTAACATGATTGCAAATAGTAGATGGCGCATCGGCAAATAAGTATGGGTCATAAGCCGCCAGATGGCGCGGGGGAGCAAGCACCCATCGAAGCACTGAGATACGTGATCTGGGGGCAGGGGTGGTGGGGGTTGTGGGGAACCAATCAGGAACTGCATGGGCCGTGGGGGCAGACACGCCCCCTCTGCACTAAAGGACCCACCAATGAGAATGCATCATGGGTGGGGAGGGGCGGAGCTGGTATAGACTCGCCCTGGTGCCAAAGCGGTCAGAGGGGAGCCGCGCCCTGTCTTTCTATAAAGGGCCTTCTCTACTGCTACTAGAAGCAGATTCAGAAGAAGAGGAAAATCTAACCAACGACGTTCCTGGAAATTTCGGTTATTTTAACGATGTACAAGAATGTGACTGGATACGCGAGTCGGCTGATCCTTTCGAACAGTTGAAAGACTTAGCCTCTTCATACAAATCACCGACCACTGGTCACGAAAACGAAATTTTTCAGACGCCCGCAGCGAACAAGGTATCACTAGAGAAACCCACCGTAAAAATGAAAGCTATTGGGTTGTTCGGAAAGTAATTTCGTTTTTTTTTATAAAAATGAAAGACGATTTTCTTATAGTGAATTAATATTTTATTCAATCCAATATTGTCCATTCTGATCCAATACCTTTGCCATCTTTCTGGCAGTAGCATGATTCCACACTCATAAAATTTTTGTTCTTTGCTGGCAAAAAACTGATCCAAGTGACTTTTGACCTCCTCATTAAAATTAAACGTTTTACCGTCTAAAAATTTTTGTAGAGACCGGAACAGATGATAATCTATAGGTGCCAGGTCTGGAGAGTATGGTGGGTGTGGCAGTATATCCCATCCAAGCTCTAAACATTTTTTCCGAGTAGTCAAACTTGTATGTGGTCTCGCATTATCTTGTTGGAACACTATACCTTTCCTATTGACCAATTCTGGCCTTTTTTCTTTAAGTGAATCTGTTGGAAAATCAGCTGGCGCACGGCGATCGATATTTGCCGTGCGTCGACTTTTTGCTGCTGTGTAGCACGCCGCGCTCGGTTGGATCGGAGATAGCCGAGGAAGGGCCTCGCGGAGCCGAGGCTGTGCCTCGCAGGCATGCCGTGTTAAGCGAGAGGTTATCTCTCTCGCTTGACTTCGGCTTCGCTCACTGGCTATCTCCCTCATTTGACTCCAGTGCTCAGCGACGCTTTCGTATTACGCAGCCATATTGCTATTTTTGACACTTCTGTGAAAGACCGCCTGGACAGCGCACACGTCCTCGGTACACTCTCGGATTTTTCACCAGCTCACCGGATTTTCTCAGCATTTTCAAGCTCAACAGGACTCAAATACACGGTAAGAGTACACCGTCACAATTCAGTGCAATTCAATGTCGGTGAGGAGTAGAAAATTAGTCGGTACATCAACACAAAGGTCTCACCCTTTGGCGTGCTCTGTAGCACTGGCTGTACCACGGTTTTCATCACTACATTTCGCCTGCTCGATTAATATAATTGCGCATGTGCTCTCTATTCACTGTATTTTCCCCCAGTAAACCTGCTGGCAAAATACTGTGAATACTTCTACTGATTTGTGCATCCTCATACTCCCATTTTGTTGTGCAGTGCAGCGTTGACTGCTTCACAGTCCGTCTAGTAGAATTCCAGCACACAAGTAGCAGAGTTGCATGTGCAGCTCTGACTCTCTGTGCATTCAAATTTTCTAGCTTATTGAGAAGTTCCTGGAATTAGTAAAATCAATCTGCGCACTCACATATCTCATTGCGTGGCGTGCTCCGCAGCACTGGCTGCAGCACGTACACCGCTCTCAATAATCACAGCACACAATTAATATAATTGTGTGCTACACAATTAATATAATTGTGTGCTACACAATTAATATAATTGTGTGCTACACAATTGATATAATTGTGTGCTACTTAAGTAACTCATAAATGCAGCACACAATTAATGTAATTATGTGCTGCTCAAATGTTTCACTCAAATCAAAATTTAACTTCAATTCTTTGTATTTTAATTTATATCTTTATTATTTTTTTTCTATTTTAGATATTTTGTAGTGAAAGAGTGGATGGTAGAATAAAAACCACTTTCTCTATAGAACATCTTTCTATCTGGTTTTATTTTTCCCTGCGTCGAGTGAATACTCATATTTTTTCAATATCTTCTCAGATTCCATCCAATACATTTGGACGGATTCTCAAACAGAATCATTCAATTTGTCCAACTGATGACAGTACACTTCAGAATTGACCGTTCTGTTGCTCGGTAGAAGCTCAAAATAAACGATTCCTTTGAAATCCCACCAAACAGATAGCATAACCTTTTTTTGATGAATATTGGCTTTCAAAGTGCTTTGAGCCCGTTCATCTTTTCTACTCCAGAATTTTTGCGCTTAACATTGTTGTAGACAACCCATTTCTCATCCCCAGTGATGATACGCTTAAAAAATGGATCATTTTCTTGGCGTGTGAGAAGCAAATCACAAACGTCAATGCGACGGCACAAATTTTTTTCCGTAAGAAGATGAGGAACCCATATGTCGAGCATTGAGGCTAAACCTAGCCGTTCCAAATGATCATGTACGGTCGAATTCGATAAATTTAATCTCTCAGCGATCTCACGAGTTGTTATTCGCCGGTTTGCAACAATTAATGCCTTTATTGTGTCTTTATCAGCTTCAACTGGCCTTCCAGAACGTGGTGCATCTTCGAGATCAAAATTGCCGAATCGAAATTTTGCAAACCTGTTTTGGCACTGACGCTCACTTAACACATCTTCCCCATACACATGCTGGAACAGAATTTTTACCTTTTGTATAGTAAAAAAGTAAAATATGCCGAAAATGCTGTTTTTCACTTTCCATATTTAAAAGGGTATCAACCAAAAACTACTGAGCAGAATCGAATTGAATTTTTTCACAAACAAGCCTTGCTATATCAGCTGTCAAAATACATATGATTATACGGCTTAAGTGTGAAGTTGGTTGTGAAAAAATACAATTAAGTCCTCAGTTGGAAAAAAACGAAATTTCTTTCCGAACGACCCAATAGTTTGCTTCGGGAGACGTGCAAGAATAGAAACGTCGAAACTAAGAATAAGCAAGTGACCTACAGCGTTGAGAACTTTCCTCTGCCATCCGACACCTCTGCAGATCGACTGTGTAACCAAACACATGTGCCGTTACCAGTCCCATCCCACAACGGTGTCTCTTAAGAACAACGAATCTTGCGATGTATGCGAAGGCGAAGACCATAATCCTCGAGAAAACCTAGACAGAACAGGGAAAACATGAACGTGAACCCTTCGAAGGTAGCGAAACAGAATCCCCAAGCGTCAACATGTCCGACGTAGAGCCTGAGAACTCACTTATATTGCCGACCACCATCCTGCATAAAACTACGAAGGGTAGAGTTATTGCTTCCAGCGTTAAACAATCGCGAGACTTATTTTACACTCGAAAAGAAAATTTAGTTTATTTTGTTTCCACCAACTGTGAGCCGATAGACACTGAAGGTATTACACTACGAGATAATGACAATTTTCCACACTTGAAAAATCTAGCATTAAAGAAACCTCAATCTATTATGAAACGAGCTCACAGATTCAATATAGCTTTACCTATCACAGATAATTCTGGAGAAGGTCGCACAATAATTTTGGAAAATATAGTAGAAGCTTTAAAAGTGCTCGTTATTTAATTGACAAGTTATCATTGCAAACCATCAGCATTGCAAAATCAAGTTTTATGTTAAATGTGCATGGGAAAATATTATTACTCAAATTCGATTAATATTCGCGCAAAGCGACGTTAAAATCATTATTTGTCACGGGTTAGTTAGACAACCCCCAGTGGAAAGACAAAATGAGATTATTGAAGAAATGCATTCGTGAACCATAGGCGGACACAGAGGTGTCAGTAAAACATATAATCGAATCCGTCACGTGTATTATTGGAAAAATTTAAAAACTGACGTCCAATTGTAAAAGGTGGTTAAATTTTAAGGGCCGATGTTGAATGTGAACCACACCTAAATGTCGAGTTTTTTTCTGCATTTCATTTGACATTTCTCAATTTCAGACTAACTCAATTTGAACCATGGAAAGATACACAATCGAGCAACGCGTTAAAGTTATTCAGGCTTATTATAAAAATGGGCGTTCAAATCAAAATGCCTATTGTGCACTTCGTGATTTTTTCGGTCAATTTAATCGTCCAAATGTGCGTGCAATCGGAAAAATCGTGCAAAAATTTGAGCAAACCGGGTCTGTAGGAGATATTAAAACACCAGTGCATGCTCGTACAGCTCGTACTGCAGAAAATATTGCTGCTGTTCGCGATAGTGTGGCTGAAGAGCCGTCCACCTCAACTCGTCGTCGTGCCCAACAATTGCACCTCTCACGCTCGTCGTTGATGAACATTATGGATAAAGACTTGCATTTACACGCTTATAAGGTGCAATTGACTCAAGAACTAAAGCCTCTTGACCATTCCAAACGTCGTCAATGGTCAGAATGGTGGCAAGAAATGGCAACAGTGGATGATCAATTTTCGAAGAAAATCATCTTCAGTGATGAGGCACATTTTCACCTCAGTGGATTCGTCAATAAGCAGAATTGCCGCATTTGGGCGAATCATAATCCAAGAGTGATTGTCGAAAAACCAAGAGTGACTGTTTGGTGCGGTTTATGGGCTGGCGGCATCATCGGGCCGTATTTTTTCCAAAATGAGGCCGGTCAGGCAGTTACTGTGAATGGTGTTCGCTATCGTGAGATGATAACGAACTTTTTATGGCCCGAATTGGAAGATATGGATGTGGGCGATATGTGGTTTCAACAGGACGGTGCCACTTGCCACACAGCTAACGAAACAATGGCTCTTTTGCGCGACAAATTCAATGGCCGTGTTATCTCACGTGGTGGCGATGTCAATTGGCCGCCAAGATCATGTGATTTGACACCGTTGGACTTCTTTCTTTTGGGGTTATTTGAAAGAAAAGGTGTACATCGATAAGCCAGCAACAATTCAAGAGCTAAAGGATGAGATAATTCGGCACATTAACGGCATAGAACCTCAATTATGCCTAAGCGGCATCGAAAATTTGGACCATCGGATGGAGGTGTGCCGCCGAGGTCGCGGCGGCCATTTGGCCGATATTTTGTTCCATACATAATTGAACCATACCATATTATCATAATAAAAAGAATTGACAATAATTTCCTAAATAATTTGTGTTTTATTCAAAATCAACATCGGCCCTTAAAATTTAACCACCCTTTATATTCAACAGTGATTACAATGTCAATTAAAAAAGTTAGTCCGTGTAAACCAAAACCAAACCGCCTATGATCATAACAGATACTCCAGCAATTACTTTTGATAAAATTACAATGGATATAGTAAGCCCTATGCCAAAAACTAAGCAAGAAAATGAATACATACTTACAATTCAGTAGCAATTCTTTTACCTAATTTGAAAGCAGTAACGATAGCGGAAGCATTCGCCAAGCGATTCATTTGTTATTTCGGATTACCCAAATCGGTACTCACTGACCAAGGTAGTAATTTTTCAAGTAATTTCTTAAAACAAATTGCGAAATTATTCAAAATACGATAGTTAGAACTGCGGCATTTCACCCTCAATCCAATGGATCATTGGAAAGATCGCATCATGCTCTTGGTGCATATCTTAAACAATTCACCACTAAATAAAATGATTGCGATGAATAGGTTGAAATGGCTATTTACAATTATAACACGAATGTACACAAAGGTACTAAGCATACTCCATACGAAATGGTTTTTGGCAGGATAGCTCGTGCCCTTTCTAGTATGCCCCCTGCCGAGATGGTAAAACTCGTCACGTACGATGAATAGTAACGCATAATACAGGGTTTGGGACGACAACATTTGATAAAAGCTAAAGAAAATTGCAAAAGATATCAAGACAAAAAAATTAATCCCGTTGCATTTAAAGTGGGTGAACCAGTATTTTTGCTTAAAGGACCAAAACTAAGAAAACTCGGTGACCACTACACCGGTCCGCACGAAATAAAGACTATATTAACGAACGGTAACATACGTATTAAACTCCTAAACAGAGACATTACTGTACATTCAAATCGATTGAACAAATCGAAGATTGCATCCTAAGATTTTCGAAAAAAAATTCCAGAAACATATTTTGCATACAAATATACGATGTTTATATGGTACGCACTCATGCTGCACTTTCTGTTTGGATATCGTGTAATAATAAATATAGTAATTACATAATAAAAATTAATAAATACGAATGAAAAATCAGGAATAAAAGTAAAAATAAATATATATAATACGGGAGTAAATATACAAACTACAGGGTGTCCGCCGGGAAGGTATACTACTTTGTTTTGCCGCCATTTTGGTAAACGTTAGTCTTGACAGTTCATATTTGGCAGTCGTGAAGTAGACACGTGGCAAATTTATTATGGAAAAATATTCGATAAACCAACGTGTTTTAATCGTTAAAACATTTTATCAAAATCAATCATCGATTACTGTGACGATGAGAAAGTTACGTGAAATTTCTGGGAGAAACAAATGGATATGTGAATAAACAGAATAGTCGGTTCTGGGCAATGGAAAACCCTCAAATTATTCATCAGTCACCTTTACATCCATTAAAAGTGACAGTCTGGTGTGCAATTTGGTCAGGAGGAATCATTGGACCTTACTTCTTTCAAAATCAAAACGGCGTAACGGTAACTGTGAATGGGGAGCGATATCGTGATATGATTGAAAACTTTTTAACGCCACAACTGCATGCTTTGGGCTTGATTAACATATGGTATCAACAAGACGGTGCCACATCGCATACAGCCAGGATTACAATGGAATTACTGCGAGACCTCTTTCCACAACAAGTTATTTCAAAAAATGGTGATGTTGATTGGCCTCCACGGTCGCCTGATTTGACTGTTCCGGACTTCTTTTTGTGGGGATATCTAAAAAGCAAGGCTTATGCAAACAAACCAGAAACGCTTGAGCAACTCAAACAAAATATTCGTGATGAAATTAATGAAATACCGCGTGAAATGTGTGAGAATGTAATGAAAAATGTGCTCAAAAGGGCTCGCATTTGTGAGGCTAACAGAGGCGGACATTTATCTGATATTGTATTCCATACATAATTGCCGACATTAAATAAAACATTTATCAATATAAGATCCATTCTCTTTCATTTAATCAAAAATTATAAACAAACAAAGTAGTATACCTTCCCGGCGGACACCCTGTACAATCATCACTAATAATACTCCATATCTACTTTTCATGCATAAATAACTTCTCAACCGTTGCGTGGTAATATAACAATACATATTGAAAATAATAAGATGAGCACCAGTACTGCATATGATGAATACAGAGGGGCGCATCTAGCACTACCATGAGCAAATTCGTTTAATAATTATCACCGTTGGTAAGGGACATTTATAGTCTCTGACGAACTTGCTGCCGCAGGTTTTTACCATACCAGTAAAAGTGATATAGTCACCTATTTGCAACGTACGAACACTAATAAAAAAATGGGAATCGACGATATTCCAATACTAAGAGACAACGTTGGCAAAAGCAATGCCAAGTCGTCCGCCAAATATCGTGCTATAACATATTTATTAAATAACCCTTTATACGATAAATAAATATATTAAATTCAAAAGAAATAATATACATATAAAATAATAATAGTAGTTATAATAATAACAACAATGATCATTGCATTCAAGATTTAATAAATCAAAATTTTTCTTAAAGGTTTCAAACCAGGCAATCACAGTTACCAATACGCCAACGCAAACAAGACATCAAGAAACTCACTTAAAGATAAGGTACTAAATAAAACCTCTTGAAGAGAGAATATTTTAGTGCACCCAGATCAGTTTTAGACTTCAAAAAAAAAAGTACTAATAAATATAAATAGAATGCCATAATAATCATCATAAAAACATTAACACATACCAGTAAATATACGCATATATTTTTTTATTAACATAATGAAATAAATATACTACTGTTTATACCTGCATCTTGGAAAAGATAAATTATAAAAGTGTGTACATTATCGCTAAGCATGTCATCAAAAGGCCCACGTGGCATGTACTCATTTGAACAAGTACGTCTTTACAGTTACCGTAGCTGGCCTGCAAACTTTATAGATCCGCTGCAACTTGCATGTGCAGGATTTTACTACACCGGGCCAAGCGACGAGGTCAGTTGTTTTGATTGCAAAGTTATTATTAAAGAATGGGAAGTTCGTGATATAACGATGCATGATCACCGTAGGTGGCAAGAGCAATGCCGTTTTGTCCGTGGTATAACCTGTGGGAACGTGCCCATCGGAGCAGATCCACCAGATGTACCTCTTTCTTGTGAAAAAGAACGTGATGATTGCAGATTAGAAGTAATAGTAAACGCGACCCCTGACTGTCACGACCATATGCCTCCAAAGAAGAGCGATTTGACTCCCATGTATCACGCATTCGAAGATTATACTAAACGAGTAGACAGTTTTACTTACTGGCCTGGATATTGTGAAATCAATATTGCAGTATTAGCAGCGGCCGGATTCTTTTTCACGGGCAGTTAGACTAAAATCAGGTGTTTTCATTGTGGACTATCATCAGGCAATTGTGAAATTCATGACGACCCTTGGGAAAAGCATGTTATATGGGGCCCCAATTGTCGTTACATAATAATGAGCATAGGAAGCCGACCACTCGGTCAACCACCCCGTCGTCATCCTTTTTCCTCGCTAACTCCCGCCTCTCAGGCAGAACTGTACGAAACCCCCCCTACCTGCGACCAGAGATTTGTCGCCAGATTATTGGAAAGGCTCCGAGCCACCCTCGACTGTCTCGAATGGGCATGTTCCAGGGACGACGGCCTACAGCCCTCGTACCCCACCTACGAAAACTATACAGACCGCATGGAAAGCTTCATTTCTTAGCCTGAGATGCTACCGATAAAACCAGTAACATTAGTAGACGCTGGATTCTTTTATTCTGGAAAAAGGATAGAGTAACTTGTTTTTACTGTGGAAATAAAGTAAAGCGTTGGGTAACGGGTCAAAACCCCTTACACCTACACGTCTTACTAAATCCAGGTTGTCGATTCCTCACCATAACCACGAATACGTTTCCAGGTAGCCAGGTTAACCAAGGTAGCCTTCCGCTCCAACATCTCAACGTAACGGACGAAGACGAGTCAGATGAAAAATGAATTACTTCACATCGTCGCAATCCCCGACCTCCTACCCCTTGGGCGGAGTCTCTTGACTTATCAACGCTATCGCTGACACCATCCCAGGAAGAGGATGCCGCTTCTCAGTTATGTCAAACCTGCCGTCACCGACCTGTGAACGTGACGTTTCTCCCTTGCCTCCACGCGAATCATTGCTACAAATACGGCAAAAATAAGAAAACATGCGACGAATGCAACTCAGAGATACAGTGCATCGTGCTTGATCCTGAATAGGATAACGATAACAAGGAGAAAACTAACAACTATATCGATAACAACAATAAATAGTAAGTATATAACTATCCTTGTATATTGTAGGAGTGGGGATAACCGGATAATTTTAAACGGCTTTAACTTTCAACTAAAAGCCAAGTGACGAGCTCTTGACCCCGAGCGGAAGAGGGGAGGAGTCCCCACCGCGGAGGAAACCTTGTCGTGGTGGTGGGGCTTATCACAAATATCCTCCCACTCTCACCTCCTCCTAGCAACGGTATTAATATAACATGTATGTGTGTGCAGAGCTCAGTCTGAACCATGGCTCCAAGGAAGACGCGTCGCGCTCGCAGGAAAACATTTAAGAAAATATCACCCAGTGGAACTACACCGTTCACTGACGAGTTCTCCGCAGCAGTGGAAAAGAACACCGCCGTAACCTACAAACACGACAACTGCCTCGAGTTCAAGGAAAGAACGTACAGACCTCTGCAGTTGGACTTCGAATTGTGCGCAGCGAAAACTGATCACGCTGCTATTCAAGTAAAACTTTATGGCGATAACGGCCGCATTTGCTATAATTCTGGAATATTCATTGTTGCGACAAATATTCGTAAAATTTCAATCGTTTGGCCAGCAAAATTCTGGTTCATTGCAGACAATAATCCTACTCTGTTTGTTATTAACAATTTGTGCATCGGAGTACTTGACAAAGGAGCAACTCTTTCCTTTGTTGGACGAATTAAAGTTCTGATTGGACCTGATTTAGACAATAATAAGTGTAGTAAACTTCCGCCCACAATCGAAGTGCTAGCCGAAAATGACGTAGACGAAGAGGAACCGCGTAAAAAATCGCTGGATTCCCCCCCCCCCCCCCCACGTGGATGGAATTTATTACAATATGTTGGTTAAAATCAAGTCATGGTTATTTAATGAATTTTTCTTCTCTCAACCATAAATTGCCAAATCACGAAGTACAGTCTCAAATTAACTGTTAATGGACCTCAGGAATTTCAATACACCTACAACAGACTAGTAGGAAATCTCTGGTTATCGAGAGATTATTTAAGAATATAATGAACTTTTTTTTCTTTAGAAAAGCAATGATTACTACACCGTCACTTGGTGATTGGTTTGTTGTCGTACATAAACTCCAGATATCCTACGATTGACAACATCCTTATACAATACCAATGCTTCCAACGCCGTATAAATTAATCACATGTAATTATTGCAGGAATAGTTATATACAAATATACAACAACATCTGAATTCATAAATAAATTGTTCAATGTTCAGTTAATCTATCGATCCAACAGCATCCAGATCGCAAGTATGATTCCCGGCCCTGTCACTAGGAGAAAGACCAAATTACCTACATTTTTTAACCTAAGAAGATCAGCCACTAGCTCTACCGCTGCTTCTCCAATACCTACCCTTCCTATTTCCGTAATCCAACATCGTACCGAAGAAATTACTATCCAAAAACTGGTGGACTACTTGTTAGAAGGTAAATCTACATCATGCCACCTTCCGCAAGCCCACACCGACGATATTCACTCTCTTATCAACAAATCGGGTGAGTATATAAAAACGCCATAATGAGACACTGGTACCACTTTCGCTACACAAATGGTAAATATGAAAAAAATTTATAAGCAGAGGAATGAAGCAAGAAAAACTTCTCCCAACAAATACTCACGTAAGTAAATCCACTTTGAGCTAAAACTATATAACCATACCCCTACATATATATTTTAATTCGTAATACACAGAATTGTTTCATTTACGTCATTCCGCACTCTTTAAAAAGTGTTGCATTTTTGCTCAGAATAATAAGGAAAACGAAAAAAAAAGAAAGAAAAAAAAGAAGAAGTGTCGGTGGGACACCCGGTTGGAACGAAGTTCCTTTCACTATATATTATGTATTAAATAAGAGGCACAATTAAATAAATTAACAGCGTTGGAGAGTAATTAAATGAAAAAAATAAATAAATGAAGGAATGGTAATAAAATTGTAATTAATATATTTTTTAGGAATAAACTTTTTATTACTAATTATTGTACAAAAATATATAAACTAAATATAAACTTAATCTGTAGAGTCAATCGTAGTAATGATTGGTTTGTGATAACTAAAATAGGACACATATGTTTGCGATTAAATGTTATGTAAGGGTCTCGAAAAAACTGCATCGATAGTGGTATTGTATCTTGTTGTAGATTCTGCTGGATCATTGTTAATTCTCGGGAGATCTAAAAATAACCATACAAAAAAATATCGAACAAATATAAATCATATTTCACAGTGAATATACAGTAGAAAGATAAATAAATTACTTACGCAACTGAATGATGTTTTGCTAGCAAAGTATTTAATTGAATACTTTGATTTTTTAATTTTCTTTTCCGTCGATATTCCTTCATATATTCAGTACGACTTGTAGTCGAGATGCTATAATATCAACATAAAATAAAACAATAAAATAAAATAATTAAAAAAATATTAATAAATATATATCAGCTAATAATGATGATAATCTTTAATAAATAAAATTAATAAGCGGTAAATGTAAATATTTATAATGTGATATGTTACCTTGGAAGGTGGTATGTATTTTGCTGCTGTAATTCAATGTTTTGTTTCTTTATTGTTATATCGTGTAATGTTTGTTGTGCATCAGTTGTAGTTTTTTTAATTTCCACTTTAGATCTTTGTCGAAGATGGTCAGTATTTTTCAGCTGTATTTCAATTAGTTTGTTTTTGTTTTTTTTTGTCACGATATTCTTTAGATCTTTGCTTATGCGTTTTAGGTTTTTTAATTTCTTCTAATTTTTCTCTCTCACGACATTCATCAGATCTTTGTGCACTGATGTTTTGTACTCTTATATCCTGTATTTTTGTTCTGTTACGATATTCTTTACATGTTTGCGCATTTGTTTTTTTTTTTGATCTTGTAGCTTGGATCTGAGTAGTCAATGCTTTTGTTGATTCGCTATTGAAATAAAATATGTATATGTATATGGGTATTTTGTTGTCTGTTTGTGGAAAATTTATAGTTAATGTATTGATTATTAATTTAATTAAATATCGAGTTTAGTGATTATTGCCTAATTTCAGCTTTTTAACTATAATTCACTGAATTTTCATAGCACACAAATGCGTTTTGTTTTCAATTTGAAGAATATTATGGACAAAGTAGAAAAACTATATAAAAAATTTTTTTGCAACGATATTTCTTCAATTTTTCGAATTTTCTGGTAAATTGACTTTAAATGGACATTTTTCCAACTTTTTTCTACTATTTACTCACATTTATGACTAAATACAGCTTTTGGTAAATAAAAAAGTTAAAATTTGGGAAAAGCCACAAAACGGCATAATTACCGTAGATCTAATTATTTTTTTAGGTCTTTACCTATGGGCTTGCCCATCATGAAAAAATATGGAAATTTTTTATTTTTTTATCCAAGAATTTACTGTAAAATTTAAAACCGAAAAAAAACGTCCTTTTTGAAAAATCACTATTTTGCTATCTGTGACCAAACTAATGACGAAAAAAATCTAAAAATTTCTGTACAGTGTTTTTTTATATTGCCCTACAACATACTAAAAGGGAAAAAAATACGAGGGAAAAAACAGGTCATTTTCACTAAGAATGCTCTATATAAAGGTTATGACGCGCACGGCTTTGTAAACACATGTAGTATTTCTCATTATTGAAGAACAGAGTATATAATGCCTGCAGTATAACACTGGTACTTACCTGACCTCCATCATCACTATCCTCAACTATCATCACTGAATCACGTCACAATTCATTGTTCATTATTTATTAATAACAATAACTACATACGCACACAAGAATACAACTGACGCGCACGCCGCTTGGCTTTCAGACTGCAGTAATATACCTATACATAACGCGCACGCCGCGTGGCTTGTATAGCAGAGTGCCGTACGCAGCTGCCTGTCCCCCACTCCGAGCGCTGAAAGAGGAGAGAGAGAGAGAGAGAGAGGAGAGAGAGAGAGGAGAGAGAGAGAGAGGAGAGAGAGAGAGAGAGAGAGAGGAGAGAGAGAGAGAGAGAGAGAGAGAGAGAGAGAGAGAGAGAGAGAGAGAGAGAGAGAGAGAGAGAGAGAGAGAGAGAGAGAGAGAGAGAGAGAGAGAGAGAGAGAGAGAGAGAGAGAGAGAGAGAGAGAGAGAGAGAGAGAGAGAGAGAGAGAGAGAGAGAGAGAGAGAGAGGCATAGTATAGCCGTATACGCTACTGCGGCCCCGCCCCTCTCCAAGCCGCGGGAGAGAGAGGGAGA